>JAWNNR010000923.1:0-525672 GCA_035044725.1 Scaptomyza caliginosa | reverse complement strand
GTTGGCGTTTGCGTCTAAGTCAGCGTCAGCGTCTAAACGGCCCGACCAAAAGATCAAATTCGTAAGTGGTCTACCTTCTGCGGCGACTTAAACACTTGATTAGCTTTTTGAGTTGAGTTGTTTTTTCGGGTTCGTGTCTTTGCTAGCTCAGCTGATCGTATAAATAAAAAAAAGAGAGAAAAAGCTTTAGTAAAACTTTTAGGTATAAGCTCAGCGTAATTCAAAGCTTGGCTTTGGAAATGGTTGTTGTCCATGCTAATGCATGGGATATTTAATGGGTATTTTTTATTCAAGAGGAAATTTGTGATCACTTTCATGCGTATACGTAAAATTCTATAGTTTGCGTAATCATCTTAAGTTCGATTTTCATCCGCTTTTGCCAGAAGTTGTACTTTCTTTGTGTAATAGAAAGTAGTTGTTTTCATACAAAGTTGACATTTATTGTAGCTGACACATTGAAAGCTTCTTTTCGCCCTGTTTGTATACTCAAAGCATTATATAACCGAAGCATTTGCTTTAGTTAGCTATTGTGACTCGTCGTCGTAAGTAGCACTGACAACAAACAGACTATGCCATTTATATTACAGCTTTGGTCAGCTTTGTTTGGGTCCTTGGCGAAAGTATTGCCCTGCCAATGGCATCCAACCTTTTAACTAAGCGCCCCTTCTGCCCGGCTCCCTGTAGCTAACAACAACAGAAACGCTCAACTGAAAGTCGCTTTTGTCATTGTCAAGCGAGTTAGCAGCCTTTTTCTGGGCTTTCAGGTATGCCTTAATAGCTAGCAGCTAGCTATCTTGACACCCACTTGCCACATGTCCCATTCCACATGCCGCCTCATGCCGCCTGCTGGTCACATTGCCGAGTCACAATCACCTGACATGTGCACGTCTTTTGCCATTTGGATTCAAGAAATGCTAAAATGAATTGCCGCTTTTGTAAAGATTTCATGCAGCTGCTTCTTCTTCTGCTGCTTTTGCTGCTGCCGCTTGTAGTGAATGTTGCACATTGGCGCTTGTGTCTTGTGTTACAAGTTCCACGTGCATGTTTTCAACAATGTCGCCATTTGAGTTTCCGTTTCCGTTTCTGTTGAAACTCGTCTAGATGCGCTGCTTGAGCCGCCATGCAAAACATTAAGGTGCTGCTGCTATCCATTCTCCTTCGTTGCAGATAAATTTTCAACACACCCACACCAACAAAGTCACACATGCACAGAGACAACCTTTTGCAATTTGAGCTGCTTAAGTGTCTACAAAATATTTGTGCATCGTTTTAGCCCCCGAGATAAGTAAATGCAGGCAACTCTTACTCAACCTTCGTTTCCCACTATTGCATAGATAGGATTTTTAGCAAGCCGAGATTTGCTTGAGTCTCTGGGGTTTTTTTTGTTTTTGTCGCTAATGAAGTACAGGGCATGCAGGACGAGACCAAATGATATGACAACACAGCTTCAAGGCTTAAGGCCTTCGAAGGCAAACAAGATTTTATGGCATTTGTGTATTGTTTTTGTTTGAAATTGGCTGTCTTAAAGAAAGCGAGAGAGAGAGCGATAAAGATTCACAGACGGCATTTATCTTGTGTGCATTTTATTTGTGCAACGCTTTTGAGTGCAATTTTCAGAAATAAATTTTACCCAACGGTGCAATTTTCGTACTAACAAATTTATGTGCTCAACAATTGATTTTCCAGTTCAATTTCAATGGTCGTCCAACGACGAAACGGAACGAAATCCACCGCAAGGTGCAAAACGGTAAGAGAAAAAACATACAAAAATTGAGAAGATGTCGAGAAAAGAATGGCTAGCACCAGAAAGGCGTTGTAGCCCAAACGATGCGCCACTTCATAAAATATGAAATTAGATTTGCAAGTGCAGCAAAAGCAGTAGAAACAGCAGTGGCAGCAGCAGCAACAGCGGCAACAGCGGCAACAGCGGCAACAGAAGGACAACCAAGAAGAACTGTGTTAAGGATGTGCTTATATATACATACTATAGCCTGTTGCAGATGAACGAAAAAAATGGCGCTTAATATGTATGAAGGTGTGTTTGTGTGTGTGCGAATGGTGGGTGTAGAATTGATTGTTAGTGGTGCAACGAAGCTACAACAGAGTCAAATGGTCATGTCAAAGAGTCAGCGAGGCGACCAACGTTGACTCGAATGGCTTGCCATTCGATCAAAAGTTCGACGGAAACAAACAGCTAAAAGCAGGTTAAGCCCTGGATTAATAAGCCACAATGCTAAACCAAATACGCTGTAAACAAATTGGCATGCAATTAATAACAATTGTTGTAGACTGTAAAACTTTTTGATTGCTTTGTAATTTTCGAGCATTGTTTTTCAACTGAAATTAGCTGTATTTAAAACATATTTTCTCATATAAATCAAATGCAACAACATTTTTTGACTTTGAAAAGATAATTAATGCATATGTTAAATAATCAACAAAGGCTTTAGTTATTTATATTTATAGCCATTATTGGCTTGTCGCAAATGCCCAATATTTGCAATGATTTGTAGCGCATGGCCAGCAGATGAAGCGTTCGTGGAGAAAGTAGGATGAGAAGTAGATTTAACAGCAGGACCACGACACACAAATACCAAGCGAAATGCGCGGCTAATGCTGCTTAATAGTTTTTACATTTTTTGCCATGGTCTTTGGTCTTTTTCCCTGGCCAGCACCAGACAAAAAAGGGCAAGGGACCTATGCTGACTTAACTATTTTCGCTTTACTTCTCTGCTGCTCGCTTTAAAACCGAGTGCAATGCTCAATAGCTGGAAAATGTAAATCCCATTGAAAATGGTTCGCTTTTGTTCTTTTTCCATGTTTTTTTTTCTCCCAACCGCGTTCTTTCTAATACCATATATATACAGAAGTTTTCATTTTTTTTTTGTTGGTTCTTTTTTTGCTGGTAAATGCAACAAAGGGCGTGGCTGTTAAAATAGCTGTGCATGGCCTGGGTTCACCGCAGTTCGCTTAGTACGCTCTTGTTGCAATTGTGGCCAAAATGTCTTCATCGGTTTGATTTTCAATTCGATTGCATTTAAGCTTCTTGTTCGGGCATAAGCTGCGAGCAGCTCAATGTTGATAAAGAATTTATTATAATGCCTGCTTGAAGGCTCTCTCTCTCGATTCATGCCTTCGTCTATTTTTAGTCGATTTATATAGACACTTTATGACATGATTTATGATTGCAACAGCAACAGCAACAGCAACTCAGCGCCGTCTATGTGTGGCAACATCAACTCAAACGCCACAAACGCAATTTGCACGTTTATCAACATTCATACATAAATATATGTAGAGTATGTATGTATGTTTGTGGTAAATTATATCAGTATATGTATATGAATAATAACTACTTTGGCAGCCTGGCAAACAGCTTTACTTGGATATGATAATTTTTATACTCTTTCAAAGAGTTGCATAGTTCAAGGATTGAGGAAATACTTGACAAGCTGAATCGCTTCTAAATATGAAAAACAGTATCCAAATAACACAGCAACGATAGCTAGGTGGACTTGTACTCATTGTTAAACATGACAAACCAATAAACATCGATCAAAGGCTGTCTATTCCTATTTGTTGGGCGATAGAGCATTATAACTTCGTTAAGCTGCTTTGCTTGTTGTCCTTTATTGGTTGGGCAGCAGCAGCAGCAGCCACAAAGTTGACACCTCAGACAGCTAGTAGCTACCTGTTCAAGCCACACAAAGTACGCAACAACGACAACGACAATGACAGCCAACAACTACAACAACTTTGTCTGACAACAATCAATCAATATTTATATCCTCAAGCGTTTAGCAGCTAGCTGTCATACTTATTCCCCTCACTCATTGCACTCTGTCGCTGCTTCATTGTGTAAGTGTGTGTACCATAGTACCATACATAGTACTGTATACCTATCCTATATATATATATATATATATATATATGTCGCAGCTGTGCTTTGTTCTTGATATTGTTGCCTGAGCGCGCTGTCACAGCACTCGTAATGATAATGACAAGCGCAATAATACTCACTGAGCAACCTTAGCAAAAATACTCAAACCCCTAAATCGACACGCCAACCAGTCCCTCCCCTGCACAATTTAAGGTCGAGGTACTATTCCGTGGCCGTACTATGAACTTTACAGATTTATGCTTATCCGCTCAAGTGCTCATGCTCAGCTTTCGCTGTTGATTGATGTCCTGGCTAAGTTAATTACGTGACTGAAAATGTTTTGCCAAAAACAATGGAGACAGAACTCAAAAACTTTGCCGCTCTCGTTGCTAAAAGCCGCAATTAATTGATTATTTTTGTTTTAGTGGAATATGAGTGTCAAAAAACAAAGCACTTCAATGCTAAATAATAATAATAACATTAAGCCGAGGTGCTGCCAGCATAATGATTATTATACTGATGTTGGTGTTGTTGTTTTAGCTGGCATTGCTGTTGTCAGGCAGGCGTTGGCAGAGATTACGCATTAAATAAATCATCAGAGACGCTTGAGCGAGAATGGCTCGGCTAACACTTCACAACACTTGAAGACTTCAGTTGAGATTTATTGTAAATAAGCATGATTATCATAGCATCACGTATACGCCATGTACAACTTGACTGGCAGCCAACAGACGACTACGGCCAGCAGCGCTCAAGCACAGCCCATCCAACAATAGAAAGCCTAATCAGCGCCCAAAAATAGGCTAACAACTTTGAAGACTAAGCCAATAAACAGCATTTGTATATGCGAGCCACGGCCGCATCGACGGTGTTAAGTTTGAAGCTTGAAACGACGAATGATTAAAGGGTATAAGCTGGAAGTTTTTAACACTATTTCAATACATTGTTTCTACTTGCTGTAAAATAAAACAATGGGCTTTTTATTTAATGAGAGAAATTTTATTTTTATTTATTTAAATACATAGATGAATCAGTTATAATAAATATGTATGTATTTTATCTGACGTTAAGATATGCTATTAGCAGTTGAATTGTAAGAATCCTTCTGCATTTGTCTAAGCTTATTGTTTATTAAGAGAAATTAATAACTTTTCATAAGTTAAAATCATGGTTTTGAAAATGTTAGCTAACTAAAAACCTATTTCCGAAGTCACAAAGGTAGTTCAATACAAATGTCAAACTACGTTTACAAGTGTGGAAATCAATGGTAAATTACAAAGTAGAGTATTCAAGAGATAAATAAATAATTAGTATTGAAATATTAGTATCCATTAACCAACAATTCGCGATAAATTCTTATAAAAAAATTGTATATAACCCAAATCGAGCACTGACTAGACAAGACAAATTTCAAGTGCAACTATTCGTTTGCTGTTTGTGCGTTTGCAGCTTATTTAGAAATTTACTTGTTCGATTTAAGGATCACAACTGATGAGCCTAATACGAGTGCTGGTACGATTGGAGTTTCTGTCGGCGCTGATAGCAAACAGTCCAAATGCCAATGATGGCCAATTGCGTTACCAAGAAGAATGTGGCAGCAGTAATGAGACCTAAACAAAAAAGAATATTATTTTGTGATTTAAAAACAGGAATTTCCTTCCACGCTCACCAATTGCATTCACACAGTAACCATGTCCTGCATGTGCTGTTGTAAAATCAGTTTCGTTATCTTCAGAGTATTCGCCGATGTTTGACTTGCGACTCTGCTGCTTATCAAAGCCAAACTTGTCAGTTATTTGAATAGATTGTACTAGAAGCATGTCCTCGGGTCGATTCACCTCACGCCTTTGACGCATATTGAAAGTAGCTGTAGGAGAAATTGAAAAAACTTATTGAAGAAAATTTAATGTACATATATAAAGCATTTGCTTACCTGTTTCGTTAATCGATCGACGCTTACGGCCATAGGAAAGCAAAGAACGATACTCGCCACTTGTGTCTTCTTGATCGCATTGAACCGGTTCACAGCTAGGCATACAGGGTGTGATCAAAGCACGGAATTGTACAACCTCACTTGAGGGAAATTTGAATGCATCGAAATTGGAAAGCAATATCTTGGTTGAGGAACCACTCTTCAATATGGGACCCATTATGAAATGATCGGTGGGACAACCATTCGAGTCGATAAGCGTTATCTCTGAATTATCCACACCATCCAAAGCGACCAGTTCACGTACGAATATCTCGTAGGGACTCTGCTCATCCATAATCTGGAATTTCAAGGCCAAGGGATCGCCCACTTCAGCAGAGCGCATCATATCGCTGCCGTCGCGTGAAGTAATACGCATTATGACGTTCGGTGAGTCCACAATGACTTCCTCAGACAATGCTGGCTGAAGATCACCACGCACATCCAAGTTGACACCATTGCTTACAGACTTGTTGCTCAAATCATATTGGCAAGCCAAGGCCAGACCCAGATCGGAGGATGTAACAATCATATCATGATGCTGTATGATAATATCATTAACATAACGACCCGCCTGGCTCTGACGCACATTGCACTCCAGATCATGATAGTTCATGCGCAACTCAAAGTCCAATGCACTGCGCACATCAATTGCGCAAGATCTGGGCGATCCCTTGGCATAGACCTTGCCACTGAACAGCTTTGAGGTGCGTATGCGTGCCAGCATATCTCCACCTCCACACTCTATGGTCACGTTATAGCAGGAGGCAAGTTCATATGTGGATGCCTCGGGTACTTCCAAGTAAGGATCCTGCACATCTGTCAACGTTGCACGGCTGTGATGCGAAAGACGACAAACCATATCGCCAGTATCGTTATAGTCATATGAGTGGCATCTACAAGAAGATGTTGGTTTAGTGTAATCTGATATTTATGCCAGTGAAAATGGCTTACCTGTATGGAGAATTGAGACAGAGCTCACGGCACTCATCAATGCTGCTCACTTCTTGGTAAACAGAGTCCACGGTCTTAAGAATGCGTCCAGTTAAACGCTTGAATTCACACAGTTTATTAGGCTCTTCAATGCAATGATTTTCCAGATAGTCACTACCTTCCATGGCTTGGAAGGCATTCGTTCCAGCCAGCGTTGAACGATCCATTTCACTTAGTTCACATACACCCGATTCTCTCTTATAGTTGGCAGATCTGTAAGGCCAAAGAAATTTTTTTAAGTACATACATTGATAAACAATTAATGTTGGAGTAGAATCTAATCGTATTTTGCTCAAAAACCTCTTATTACCTGCATGTAAACTCCTTCTCGTTGAGGCACAGTTCAAAACACTCTCTGCGTGATTCAACCGATACGCTGCGCTTAACTTCCGACTTTAACTTGTAATTTTGTACACGATCGACGTACCAGGCCCGTGAACATGGCTTTCTGGAGAGGCAAGACTTTTGCGCATAGATGGTAAATACAGGAAATTGTGATTTAGTTAGGGCCCCTGTAAATGAAAATTAAAGTCAATTAATAATGTTTGTCTATTAAACGATTTGATTAGCTATAATTTTGCCAGTGAACCAGTAATTACCTGGAAGCTGATCAGCATGAGCTGAGAAGAGAACGCACAGGCCAGTTTCATAGTTAACCGACTGACAGGTCTTGTTCTTGAGGCAAATGTTTAGACAATCCGTTAACATTAGGGTACCAGGCAGAGATTCCAAGAGTCTGCCAGGTGCAGAGAATACGTAGCTGGAAACAATGAAAGGCAAACATAAAGTGTTAAAGTGTTAAAGTGTTACTTTATACATAATAATAACAATATCTTGATGATTATAATTTTTACTTATCTTACCCAGTTACAATTTCAAAGCCAACAACATCCGAGTCACAGAGCGCATCTTTTGACTCATAATCTGTGGCAGCCGAGAGATCCAAAGCGGAGTTTCGATTCTCAGTGGCAAGTGCGGGAACTACTTTAATGTCAACTGTCTGGGGAATTTCTGTTGTTATATCTGGAGTTGCTGTCATTGTTGTTTCCTCGCTTCTGTCAAACATATCAATGCTGGTGCTTTCCACTGTTGCCGACTCTTGTGCCTGAGCCATGCACAGCATTAAAATTCCAATTACAATGCTTCGGTAAAACATCTTGAGCTATGGTTCACAAAACCGTCTTAGCCAGCTGGTATCTGTAGAGACAGAAGAGTATTCTTTCTTGTATAAGTTATTAAAAAAAGATAAAAAAAAAAAAAAAACTTAAGGTTAGAGTTATTTCTCAACATCGATTGTAAGCTAAGCTGATAATAAAAGGCCAGGAGGTTCTTAAGATAGCCATCAAGACAACCTGTTTGCTTGTGTCTTCTGTCCGGTGCCTTGCTGCTTTTTATTAAGTAAATGACCATAGTTGACCTTTAGACGGCAAGCCCTAAAAACAAAGTAAACGTTTTCAATTGTGGCGCTCTTCCGTTGTGCACTATGGACATAGACGATTTCATAACAGCACCACTGCAAAGTCAATTACCTCTTGGGGGAGTGAGTGACCTGAGTTTTGTGTTCTGGTTGGGTGAGTAAAATTGTGAAGCGACTGCCAAGTTAATGGCCAACATGAATGCTTAATACTTGGTTCTGGAGTACAAGATAATAAAAAGGTTGTGAACCTTACAAATGTCTCTAGTACGCACAGCTTGCATAGCTAAAACATACCCTATAGTAAAAAAATGCGCATAGCGCAATTCAAACAACGAATAATAAATTTTTTTATGGCTTTCTTTAAAGTTGTGGCCAAGCCATTGTTAAAACAACCAGTTCTGCACTTATAATTTAAAAGACTATTGCCCTTCTGTCTTAAGCTGTTATTACGCTGGCTACATGTGGCGCCGACGTCTGCTTTTGACGGTAATGCTTAGACTTGTTTTTCTTTTAGTGTGTTAAAGATACTTAACAGAAGAAAGACAAAAAAAAAAGAGCTGCGTAATTTCACTTTCTCAAAACCTGCCATAAGCCATAACATTTAAAGCTGATTTGTCATTTGCCAATGACAGTAGGTGTCCAAAGCTGATTCGAAATAAAAACACAAGCCTACAAAAATAAGTATTAAACGCTTGTTTGCCTTTTTTGAAGGGAAACAACACTTAGACACACAGAAAATAGTAATCTATATACAAACACATAGATGTGTTATGTGTTATATGCATTAAGTGGATTTTCTTTTGAAGTTTTTCCTTACCTATCTAACATCCAATTAGCAAGCCACATGGCTAGAAAAGCTACACAGTAAAGAATTTGAGTAACAATGAAATTCCATGAAACATTCTTGCTATTAAATTCATTTAAATTCCAATAAAATTGACAGCTTAGCCCCAAGGCATTTTTCTTAATTACCTTTTAACAATTACCTTGACCATTTGTTTGAGTTTCAAAATATTTCTCAATTTAAACCAAAAGCCATTCACTAAACATGGTTTTTAATTTTTTTTTTGTTATTAAGGCAAGCATATTAAACTGTTTTCTGCATTAAAATGCGCTTTCTCGGTTTAAAACTGCACAAAAATGTATAATTTTTTTTTTAAAATGCCAAGTGTTGACCATTTCAAACAATGAATTGTTTACGGTGCATGCACTTTAATCTTCATTGGGAATGCAGCTTAAAGCAACGGTATTTGATACACACCGACTATAACATGCGAACACACCTACCGCAATCCCAGTTTCACCAAAAATAAACCGGCTTCTTTAAACCGCATCTCTACCAAATTGTATTGCTAGAGACACTCTGTTCGCATACAGTTGTCTCAAACAGTATTATTATGATCAATTTTTTTGTGTATTTGTTATCATATCGAAGGGCACTATCATCGCATTGTATTCAATCGTATAAATCTTTTTGCAAATTGTTCTTTATTCATTCAACTAAGACACTTCGTAATTGGTATGCAGAAAGGTTGAGTTCGTAATTCAAGTATTTTTTCCTTAATGGCAACGACAACATCAGCGTATAATAATTGACCTGATTATTTTGTGGGTTTCTAAGCAATTTCAGATGTACAGATGACCCAAGCTGTTGGTGAAAACTGAACCGAACTAACCTTTTCTGCATCCAATTACGAAGTGTCTTGAGTTGAATGAATAAAGAACAATTTGCAAAAAGATTTATACTGATTGTAATACAATGCGCATATGATAGATGCCCCCATATGATAACAAATACACAAAAAAATTGATCATAATAATACTGTTTGAGACAACTGTATGCGAACAGAGTGTCTCTAGCAATACAATTTGGTAGAGATGCGGTTTAAAGAAGCCGGTTTATTTTTGGTGAAACTGGGATTGCGGTAGGTGTGTTCGCATGTTATAGTCGGTGTGTATCAAATACCGTTGCTTTAAGCTGCATTCCCAATGAAGATTAAAGTGCATGCACCGTAAACAATTCATTGTTTGAAATGGTCAACACTTGGCATTTTAAAAAAAAAATTATACATTTTTGTGCAGTTTTAAACCGAGAAAGCGCATTTTAATGCAGAAAACAGTTTAATATGCTTGCCTTAATAACAAAAAAAAAATTAAAAACCATGTTTAGTGAATGGCTTTTGGTTTAAATTGAGAAATATTTTGAAACTCAAACAAATGGTCAAGGTAATTGTTAAAAGGTAATTAAGAAAAATGCCTTGGGGCTAAGCTGTCAATTTTATTGGAATTTAAATGAATTTAATAGCAAGAATGTTTCATGGAATTTCATTGTTACTCAAATTCTTTACTGTGTAGCTTTTCTAGCCATGTGGCTTGGGTATTTTCTTGTGTCAGCAGCTTGTTGCTTGCAGCATGCAATTTTAATGTATTGCTTGCATGATGCACCACGCTGTCCATACGTATATATGTATTTATACATGCTTGCATACGCACACACACACACATGCACACACACACACACACACCTACACCAACACAGATGAAAATTCACTGTTAGAATAACAAGTTTTTCGACCTGTGAGTTCTATTTTTAGTGGCTAGTATGCGTTGTTGTATTTACTAGTCAGTGACCAGTCGTCACGCTTGGTAAAAGCCGCTAATTGGATGTTAGATGGGTAAAGAAAAGCCCAAAAGAAAATCCACTTAATGCATATAACACATAACACATCTATGTGTTTGTATATAGATTACTATTTTCTGTGTGTCTAAGTGTTGTTTCCCTTCAAAAAAGGCAAACAAGCGTTTAATACTTATTTTTGTAGGCTTGTGTTTTTATTTCGAATCAGCTTTGGACACCTACTGTCATTGGCAAATGACAAATCAGCTTTAAATGTTATGGCTTATGGCAGGTTTTGAGAAAGTGAAATTACGCAGCTCTTTTTTTTTTGTCTTTCTTCTGTTAAGTATCTTTAACACACTAAAAGAAAAACAAGTCTAAGCATTACCGTCAAAAGCAGACGTCGGCGCCACATGTAGCCAGCGTAATAACAGCTTAAGACAGAAGGGCAATAGTCTTTTAAATTATAAGTGCAGAACTGGTTGTTTTAACAATGGCTTGGCCACAACTTTAAAGAAAGCCATAAAAAAATTTATTATTCGTTGTTTGAATTGCGCTATGCGCATTTTTTTACTATAGGGTATGTTTTAGCTATGCAAGCTGTGCGTACTAGAGACATTTGTAAGGTTCACAACCTTTTTATTATCTTGTACTCCAGAACCAAGTATTAAGCATTCATGTTGGCCATTAACTTGGCAGTCGCTTCACAATTTTACTCACCCAACCAGAACACAAAACTCAGGTCACTCACTCCCCCAAGAGGTAATTGACTTTGCAGTGGTGCTGTTATGAAATCGTCTATGTCCATAGTGCACAACGGAAGAGCGCCACAATTGAAAACGTTTACTTTGTTTTTAGGGCTTGCCGTCTAAAGGTCAACTATGGTCATTTACTTAATAAAAAGCAGCAAGGCACCGGACAGAAGACACAAGCAAACAGGTTGTCTTGATGGCTATCTTAAGAACCTCCTGGCCTTTTATTATCAGCTTAGCTTACAATCGATGTTGAGAAATAACTCTAACCTTAAGTTTTTATTTTTATCTTTTTTTAATAACTTATACAAGAAAGAATACTCTTCTGTCTCTACAGATACCAGCTGGCTAAGACGGTTTTGTGAACCATAGCTCAAGATGTTTTACCAAAGCATTGTAATTGGAATTTTAATGCTGTGCATGGCTCAGGCACAAGAGTCGGCAACAGTGGAAAGCACCAGCATTGATATGTTTGACAGAAGCGAGGAAACAACAATGACAGTAACTCCAGATATAACAACAGAAATTCCCCAGACAGTTGACATTAAAGTAGTTCCCGCACTTGCCACTGAGAATCGAAACTCCGCTTTGGATCTCTCGGCTGCCACAGATTATGAGTCAAAAGATGCGCTCTGTGACTCGGATGTTGTTGGCTTTGAAATTGTAACTGGGTAAGATAAGTAACAATTATAATCATCAAGATATTGTTATTATTATGTATAAAGTAACACTTTAACACTTTATGTTTGCCTTTCATTGTTTCCAGCTACGTATTCTCTGCACCTGGCAGACTCTTGGAATCTCTGCCTGGTACCCTAATGTTAACGGATTGTCTAAACATTTGCCTCAAGAACAAGACCTGTCAGTCGGTTAACTATGAAACTGGCCTGTGCGTTCTCTTCTCAGCTCATGCTGATCAGCTTCCAGGTAATTACTGGTTCACTGACAAAATTATAGCTAATCAAATCGTTTAATAGACAAACATTATTAATTGACTTTAATTTTCATTTACAGGGGCCCTAACTAAATCACAATTTCCTGTATTTACCATCTATGCGCAAAAGTCTTGCCTCTCCAGAAAGCCATGTTCACGGGCATGGTACGTCGATCGTGTACAAAATTACAAGTTAAAGTCGGAAGTTAAGCGCAGCGTATCGGTTGAATCACGCAGAGAGTGTTTTGAACTGTGCCTCAACGAGAAGGAGTTTACATGCAGGTAATAAGAGGTTTTTGAGCAAAATACGATTAGATTCTACTCCAACATTAATTGTTTATCAATGTATGTACTTAAAAAAATTTCTTTGGCCTTACAGATCTGCCAACTATAAGAGAGAATCGGGTGTATGTGAACTAAGTGAAATGGATCGTTCAACGCTGGCTGGAACGAATGCCTTCCAAGCCATGGAAGGTAGTGACTATCTGGAAAATCATTGCATTGAAGAGCCTAATAAACTGTGTGAATTCAAGCGTTTAACTGGACGCATTCTTAAGACCGTGGACTCTGTTTACCAAGAAGTGAGCAGCATTGATGAGTGCCGTGAGCTCTGTCTCAATTCTCCATACAGGTAAGCCATTTTCACTGGCATAAATATCAGATTACACTAAACCAACATCTTCTTGTAGATGCCACTCATATGACTATAACGATACTGGCGATATGGTTTGTCGTCTTTCGCATCACAGCCGTGCAACGTTGACAGATGTGCAGGATCCTTACTTGGAGGTACCCGAGGCATCCACATATGAACTTGCGTCCTGCTATAACGTGACCATAGAGTGTGGAGGTGGAGATATGCTGGCACGCATACGCACCTCAAAGCTGTTCAGTGGCAAGGTCTATGCCAAGGGATCGCCCAGATCCTGCGCAATTGATGTGCGCAGTGCATTGGACTTTGAGTTGCGCATGAACTATCATGATTTGGAGTGCAATGTGCGTCAGAGCCAGGCGGGTCGTTATGTTAATGATATTATCATACAGCATCATGATATGATTGTTACCTCCTCCGATCTGGGTCTGGCCTTGGCTTGCCAATATGACTTGAGCAACAAGTCTGTAAGCAATGGTGTCAACTTGGATGTGCGTGGTGATCTTCAGCCAGCATTGTCTGAGGAAGTCATTGTGGACTCACCGAATGTCATAATGCGTATTACTTCACGCGACGGCAGCGATATGATGCGCTCTGCTGAAGTGGGCGATCCCTTGGCCTTGAAATTCCAGATTATGGATGAGCAGAGTCCCTACGAGATATTCGTACGTGAACTGGTCGCTTTGGATGGTGTGGATAATTCAGAGATAACGCTTATCGACTCGAATGGTTGTCCCACCGATCATTTC
The DNA here is from genome assembly GCA_035044725.1 of Scaptomyza caliginosa. Taxonomy (NCBI): domain Eukaryota; kingdom Metazoa; phylum Arthropoda; class Insecta; order Diptera; family Drosophilidae; genus Scaptomyza; species Scaptomyza caliginosa. The sequence goes on along the minus strand of JAWNNR010000923.1, from coordinate 511,709 downwards.
ATAATGGGTCCCATATTGAAGAGTGGTTCCTCAACCAAGATATTGCTTTCCAATTTCGATGCATTCAAATTTCCCTCAAGTGAGGTTGTACAGTTCCGTGCTTTGATCACACCCTGTATGCCTAGCTGTGAACCGGTTCAATGCGATCAAGAAGACACAAGTGGCGAGTATCGTTCCTTGCTTTCCTATGGCCGTAAGCGTCGATCGATTAACGAAACAGGTAAGCAAATGCTTTATATATGTACATTAAATTTTCTTCAATAAGTTTTTTCAATTTCTCCTACAGCTATTTTCAATATGCGTCGTGAGAGGCGTGAGGTGAATCGACCCGAGGACATGCTTCTGGTACAATCTATTCAAATAACTGACAAGTTTGGCTTTGATAAGCAGCAGAGTCGCAAGTCAAACATCGGCGAATACTCTGAAGATAACGAAACTGATTTTACAACAGCACATGCAGGACATGGTTACTGTGTGAATGCAATTGGTGAGCGTGGAAGGAAATTCCTGTTTTTAAATCACAAAATAATATTCTTTTTTGTTTAGGTCTCATTACTGCTGCCACATTCTTCTTGGTAACGCAATTGGCCATCATTGGCATTTGGACTGTTTGCTATCAGCGCCGACAGAAACTCCAATCGTACCAGCACTCGTATTAGGCTCATCAGTTGTGATCCTTAAATCGAACAAGTAAATTTCTAAATAAGCTGCAAACGCACAAACAGCAATCGAATAGTTGCACTCGAAATTTGTCTTGTCTAGTCAGTGCTCGATTTGGGTTATATACAATTTTTTTATAAGAATTTATCGCGAATTGTTGGTTAATGGATACTAATATTTCAATACTAATTATTTATTTATCTCTTGAATACTCTACTTTGTAATTTACCATTGATTTCCACACTTGTAAACGTAGTTTGACATTTGTATTGAACTACCTTTGTGACTTCGGAAATAGGTTTTTAGTTAGCTAACATTTTCAAAACCATGATTTTAACTTATGAAAAGTTATTAATTTCTCTTAATAAACAATAAGCTTAGACAAATGCAGAAGAATTCTTACAATTCAACTGCTAATAGCATATCTCAACGTCAGATAAAATACATACATATTTATTATAACTGATTCATCTATGTATTTAAATAAATAAAAATAAAATTTCTCTCATTAAATAAAAAGCCCATTGTTTTATTTTACTGCAAGTAGAAACAATGTATTGAAATAGTGTTAAAAACTTCCAGCTTATACCCTTTAATCATTCGTCGTTTCAAGCTTCAAACTTAACGCGTCGATGCGGCCGTGGCTCGCATATACAAATGCTGTTTATTGGCTTAGTCTTCAAAGTTGTTAGCCTATTTTTGGGCGCTGATTAGGCTTTCTATTGTTGGATGGGCTGTGCTTGAGCGCTGCTGGCCGTAGTCGTCTGTTGGCTGCCAGTCAAGTTGTACATGGCGTATACGTGATGCTATGATAATCATGCTTATTTACAATAAATCTCAACTGAAGTCTTCAACTGTTGTGAAGTGTTAGCCGAGCCATTCTCGCCCAAGCGTCTCTGATGATTTATTTAATGCGTAATCTCCGCCAACGCCTGCCTGACAACAGCAATGCCAGCTGAAACAACAACACCAACATCAGTATAATAATCATTATGCTGGCAGCACCTCGGCTTAATGTTATTATTATTATTTAGCATTGAAGTGCTTTGTTTCTTGACACTCATATTCCACTAAAACAAAAATAATCAATTAATTGTGGCTTTTAGCAACGAGAGCGGCAAAGTTTTTGAGTTCTGTCTCCAATGTTTTTGGCTAAACATTTTCAGTCACGTAATTAACTTAGCCAGGACATCAATCAACAGCGAAAGCTGAGCATGAGCACTTGAGCGGATAAGCATAAATCTGTAAAGTTCATAGTATGGCCACGGAATAGTACCTCGACCTTAAATTGTGCAGGGGAGGGACTGGTTGGCGTGTCGATTTAGGGGTTTGAGTATTTTTGCTAAGGTTGCTCAGTGAGTATTATTGCGCTTGTCATTATCATTAGGAGTGCTGTGACAGCGCGCTCAGGCAACAATATCAAGAACAAAGCACAGCTGCGACATATATATATATATATATATATATATATATAGGATAGGTATACAGTACTATGTACATATTGGTACACACACTTACACAATGAAGCAGCGACAGAGTGCAATGAGTGAGGGGAATAAGTATGACAGCTAGCTGCTAAACGCTTGAGGATATAAATATTGATTGATTGTTGTCAGACAAAGTTGTTGTCGTTGTTGGCTGTCATTGTCGTTGTCGTTGTTGCGTACTTTGTGTGGCTTGAACAGGTAGCTACTAGATGTCTGAGGTGTCAACTTTGTGGCTGCTGCTGCTGCTGCTGCCCAACCAATAAAGGACAACAAGCAAAGCAGCTTAACGAAGTTATAATGCTCTATCGCCCAAGAAATAGGAATAGACAGCCTTTGATCGATGTTTATTGGTTTGTCATGTTTAACAATGAGTACAAGTCCACCTAGCTATCGTTGCTGTGTTATTTTGATACTGTTCTTCATATTTAAAAGCGATTCAGCTTGTCAAGTATTTCCTCAATCCTCGAACTATGCAACTCTTTGAAAGAGTATAAAAATTATCATATCCAAGTAAAGCTGTTTGCCAGGCTGCCAAAGTAGTTATTATTCATATACATATACTGATATAATTTACCACAAACATACATACATACTCTACATATATGTATGTATGAATGTTGATAAACGTGCAAATTGCGTTTGTGGCGTTTGAGTTGATGTTGCCACACATAGACGGCGCTGAGTTGCTGTTGCTGCTGCTGTTGCAATCATAAATCATGTCATAAAGTGTCTATATAAATCGACTAAAAATAGACGAAGGCATGAATCGAGAGAGAGAGCCTTCAAGCAGGCATTATAATAAATTCTTTATCAACATTGAGCTGCTCGCAGCTTATGCCCGAACAAGAAGCTTAAATGCAATCGAATTGAAAATCAAACCGATGAAGACATTTTGGCCACAATTGCAACAAGAGCGTACTAAGCGAACTGCGGTGAACCCAGGCCATGTACAGCTATTTTAACAGCCACGCCCTTTGTTGCATTTACCAGCAAAAAAAAAACCAACAAAAAAAAATGAAAATTTCTCTATATATATGGTATTAGAAAGAACGCGGTTGGGAGAAAAAAAAAAACATGGAAAAAGAACAAAAGCGAAGCATTTTCAATGGGATTTACATTTTCCAGCTATTGAGCATTGCACTCGGTTTTAAAGCGAGCAGCAGAGAAGTAAAGCGAAAATAGTTAAGTCAGCATAGGTCCCTTGCCCTTTTTTGTCTGGTGCTGGCCAGGGAAAAAGACCAAAGACCATGGCAAAAAATGTAAAAACTATTAAGCAGCATTAGCCGCGCATTTCGCTTGGTATTTGTGTGTCGTGGTCCTGCTGTTAAATCTACTTCTCATCCTACTTTCTCCACGAACGCTTCATCTGCTGGCCATGCGCTACAAATCATTGCAAATATTGGGCATTTGCGACAAGCCAATAATGGCTATAAATATAAATAACTAAAGCCTTTGTTGATTATTTAACATATGCATTAATTATCTTTTCAAAGTCAAAAAATGTTGTTGCATTTGATTTATATGAGAAAATATGTTTTAAATACAGCTAATTTCAGTTGAAAAACAATGCTCGAAAATTACAAAGCAATCAAAAAGTTTTACAGTCTACAACAATTGTTATTAATTGCATGCCAATTTGTTTACAGCGTATTTGGTTTAGCATTGTGGCTTATTAATCCAGGGCTTAACCTGCTTTTAGCTGTTTGTTTCCGTCGAACTTTTGATCGAATGGCAAGCCATTCGAGTCAACGTTGGTCGCCTCGCTGACTCTTTGACATGACCATTTGACTCTGTTGTAGCTTCGTTGCACCACTAACAATCAATTCTACACCCACCATTCGCACACACACAAACACACCTTCATACATATTAAGCGCCATTTTTTTCGTTCATCTGCAACAGGCTATAGTATGTATATATAAGCACATCCTTAACACAGTTCTTCTTGGTTGTCCTTCTGTTGCCGCTGTTGCCGCTGTTGCCGCTGTTGCTGCTGCTGCCACTGCTGTTTCTACTGCTTTTGCTGCACTTGCAAATCTAATTTCATATTTTATGAAGTGGCGCATCGTTTGGGCTACAACGCCTTTCTGGTGCTAGCCATTCTTTTCTCGACATCTTCTCAATTTTTGTATGTTTTTTCTCTTACCGTTTTGCACCTTGCGGTGGATTTCGTTCCGTTTCGTCGTTGGACGACCATTGAAATTGAACTGGAAAATCAATTGTTGAGCACATAAATTTGTTAGTACGAAAATTGCACCATTGGGTAAAATTTATTTCTGAAAATTGCACTCAAAAGCGTTGCACAAATAAAATGCACACAAGATAAATGCCGTCTGTGAATCTTTATCGCTCTCTCTCTCGCTTTCTTTAAGACAGCCAATTTCAAACAAAAACAATACACAAATGCCATAAAATCTTGTTTGCCTTCGAAGGCCTTAAGCCTTGAAGCTGTGTTGTCATATCATTTGGTCTCGTCCTGCATGCCCTGTACTTCATTAGCGACAAAAACAAAAAAAACCCCAGAGACTCAAGCAAATCTCGGCTTGCTAAAAATCCTATCTATGCAATAGTGGGAAACGAAGGTTGAGTAAGAGTTGCCTGCATTTACTTATCTCGGGGGCTAAAACGATGCACAAATATTTTGTAGACACTTAAGCAGCTCAAATTGCAAAAGGTTGTCTCTGTGCATGTGTGACTTTGTTGGTGTGGGTGTGTTGAAAATTTATCTGCAACGAAGGAGAATGGATAGCAGCAGCACCTTAATGTTTTGCATGGCGGCTCAAGCAGCGCATCTAGACGAGTTTCAACAGAAACGGAAACGGAAACTCAAATGGCGACATTGTTGAAAACATGCACGTGGAACTTGTAACACAAGACACAAGCGCCAATGTGCAACATTCACTACAAGCGGCAGCAGCAAAAGCAGCAGAAGAAGAAGCAGCTGCATGAAATCTTTACAAAAGCGGCAATTCATTTTAGCATTTCTTGAATCCAAATGGCAAAAGACGTGCACATGTCAGGTGATTGTGACTCGGCAATGTGACCAGCAGGCGGCATGAGGCGGCATGTGGAATGGGACATGTGGCAAGTGGGTGTCAAGATAGCTAGCTGCTAGCTATTAAGGCATACCTGAAAGCCCAGAAAAAGGCTGCTAACTCGCTTGACAATGACAAAAGCGACTTTCAGTTGAGCGTTTCTGTTGTTGTTAGCTACAGGGAGCCGGGCAGAAGGGGCGCTTAGTTAAAAGGTTGGATGCCATTGGCAGGGCAATACTTTCGCCAAGGACCCAAACAAAGCTGACCAAAGCTGTAATATAAATGGCATAGTCTGTTTGTTGTCAGTGCTACTTACGACGACGAGTCACAATAGCTAACTAAAGCAAATGCTTCGGTTATATAATGCTTTGAGTATACAAACAGGGCGAAAAGAAGCTTTCAATGTGTCAGCTACAATAAATGTCAACTTTGTATGAAAACAACTACTTTCTATTACACAAAGAAAGTACAACTTCTGGCAAAAGCGGATGAAAATCGAACTTAAGATGATTACGCAAACTATAGAATTTTACGTATACGCATGAAAGTGATCACAAATTTCCTCTTGAATAAAAAATACCCATTAAATATCCCATGCATTAGCATGGACAACAACCATTTCCAAAGCCAAGCTTTGAATTACGCTGAGCTTATACCTAAAAGTTTTACTAAAGCTTTTTCTCTCTTTTTTTTATTTATACGATCAGCTGAGCTAGCAAAGACACGAACCCGAAAAAACAACTCAACTCAAAAAGCTAATCAAGTGTTTAAGTCGCCGCAGAAGGTAGACCACTTACGAATTTGATCTTTTGGTCGGGCCGTTTAGACGCTGACGCTGACTTAGACGCAAACGCCAACATCGACTGCGCTGCTGCTCTAGCCTGAATGGCGATCTGACAGCGCGATCAGCATTCAGTTAATATACGTTGCTGGCTCTGGCAACAACACGCGGAAACATATCGAGTGACGGGCACAAAAACAACTCGCTTAGCAGGCGGCCGACATAAAACCAATTCAAATAATATTGAAAGCAAATTAACGATCGCCAGGTGATAAACGGCAGGTGTAAATTTGATCAAATTGAAAGTAATAAGAACGCGTCACATCGATTTGTGAATTCAGTCGAGTTAAGTAATTGTGCTGCAAATACGTATATAACAATTTTTTTGTAGTTTTTGGCTCAATCTTATGGCTTTAGCTGTTGGCTAATTGCGCGAGTAAAAGATACAAAAAAAATAAGTAAGCAGCACTAGCAGCAACGCTCACATTTCGCATGCGCAAAGTTTGTCTAGTTTTTGAAGGTGTATTTGTGTATCTCCACCTCCTTGTTAGTGTATGTGTATATGTGTTTTAGTGTATTTGTGTGCCTGTCTCAATCTTTGCTCAATCGCAATCTTTGGGCATTGCCAAAACAGGTTAACTAAAAGCAAACGTGTTCTTTACGTTTTGTTGACTTTGCAAACGCAAAAACGCGCCAAAGCTACTCAGCAGCCTCAACTTTAACTACATATATACATTCATAAGTATTTTGTTTACATTTTGTGTGCAAAACTTTGTTAGCAACAATTGCAACAACAACAACATCAACGACAGCAACAGCGGCAACAAAACAAGTTGCATTATTAAGAACAGGTAAGAAACCACAAAACCTCATTATAATTGTAAAAGGGTCTTGCAGGCCTTGCAAAACTGCAACGCCTTCTCAAGGATGATATCAACCGCAGAATATGATAATATGCAGCATTACGACAACAAGAACCAACAGCAACTATCACAAAACGTAAACAACAACAGCGGCAACAACAAAACCGGCAGCTGCTTCGTCAACGACCTGCTCCAATTCGATTTATGCAGCCCAAGGTCAACCGCAAAAGCAAGCAACGGCTTTAAAAATGCAAACAAAGCTGAAGCTTCACCTGAAGCTAAATAAAAACTTAAATCGAAGCTAAAAGATATCCAACAGCAACGCTGAGCTTGCTGCTTCTTGAGTATGTTATTTGTTTTGTTGTTGTCGCTGTTGCTTCTGCTTTTGGATGCTTTGCTACCCTTCCACATAATGTGGGTTAGCGGGCTATGACATGAGCTTGTTTGAAAAGCAGATCGTTTAAATCGCTATTTTATAATGATATTCCATATATTGCTTTGCATTACATTAAAGTTGTTTAAGTAAATGGCTTACCCGACTGCAGCTAAACTTTTATTTAGTAGTATTTAATCTGCATTTGTTAACTACATTGCAGGGTATTTTCTCTTCGATGTCTCTACTCTTTTTTGCTATAACTTGTTTTTGTTAATGCTACTACGTCTCATTGCTGCTGCCGGTTGTTTTTATTTTTATTTCTTTGACTATTGTTGTAGATCTGCGTGTTTTGCTTGATTGTATCTTTGCGAAGGGTATTGTGACTTAGTCAAGGTATTTTATATTGGGCAAATTACTTATAACTTAAGCTTGGCTTACACTAAACGAACTATGCGTGGAAATAGTGCAATTTAAAGTAATGATTAAATAGGAAATCCATGTGGTTTTGAGAAACTGCTTAAAACCCGAAAGGTCAATGCCATATCTTGACCCATAACTTTGGACTAGTCTTGCGTTTAAGTTTGTCTCTTCTTTGCTTTGTATGCGAGTGATTTATAATTATTTAATTCGTTGCTTTAAGTATGCCACTTAACCTTTCGTTTTACAAAAAAACCTCAACAATGAGAGCAACTACTGGCATAACAACAGCAACAATAACTACAAGAGTAACAATTGCGGCAACCGCATTACTTGGCGCAATTAAAACCGCATAACACAACCTGGCTTGCTGTTGCCTATTTAGTTAGCTTATTTGCCTCTTTGTTTATGGCATTTCCAAACCAACCAACAACAACAAAAAGACCAAAAGAAACATTTTCCACGCATACCAAAAGGGCCCTTCCAAATAACCAAAAAAAAAAGAAGGTTAAATTGAAAGAACGCATATTTAAGTGCTGTTATAGTCACATTACTTCTGGCTAATGTAATTAATATATTATGCAACGATTATGGCTTTGAGAGTATAACATTTTTGTCGTCTCATTCTGTTCTTCTTCGCTGCGATCCTTTTTATTTTATTATGGCATTGGACGTGGTCAATGCGTCTTGCTTCGCCACATTTAATTATTTCTCATGAATTGCAGAAAAAATGTTTATTACTTTGACTGAGTCACTTAATAAAACGCTTAGCATTCTGGCTCGATGAGTATGTGCAAAAAGAACAAAAAATATATATTAAATAAAAAAGCAATAAGCTTAACAACAGCCAAAATTGGGCCTTTGTTTGCTATGAGTTTTTGAGTTTAATTTATAGCAATAATATTATTATTTTTTGCCATTGCGAGACTTAAGTATAACGAGCCGACTTTTGCATTTTGCCAGTCACAATGATGTGGAATTTATGTTGATTATGGGATGTATCGATATTTATTCAATTGCATCCGTTAAATATATGCATAAAAAACAAGAATTACAACAACATTGCTGCAAATATATTTAAATATTTATTTTTATGACCACCTGATTGGCAAAACCATTCCATTAAGCTTGTCTCTTAAAATCCTTTTAGCCTTTAAAAACACACCTACGTATTCTTGCTAAAGTTCACCTTAATTACTAAAACTTTTTAAATAAATTTTTGGGTTGAATTCAAATTAGTTTATTGTTAATTAGTTTTTTAGCCAAACTGCAAGTTTGTGTTTGAATGCACTCGAAACAAATAAAAGTGCCAATAGCAATCAAATTCATTAAACATTTTGGCACTTTTGTGTGCGCTTGAACTGCAATTGATGATATGCGACAAAGCAACTAGAATTTGTATAACATTTTGCAACAGCTGTCAGCACATTTGCCGCTAGACGATTTTTATTGAATTTTGTGAAGGCGAATCGACATTTTTGCATTTGTTTTACTTTATTTTTTTCCAATTCATTGTCAAACATTTACTGTTGTAATGGCAATTGATTTACAATCTATGCAAGTACAGTAAACACACAGAAAATAAATGTGAAAAAACGAAATTCTTTTACAATGATAAAAAAAGATATATATATATATATATATGCATGTATGTGTATATGTAATTATTCAATTAAAAAGACCGCACATACAATTTATAAAAATGACAGCGTGCAAAGGTAACCGCCAATAAAAATATAAAACAGCATAAAAAAAGCATAAATGAATGTTTTTTTTTTACCAAACGGAGACAGGAAACCAAATTGCATTTTATGAAATGTGTCCAATGATAAATTGCATTTATTTATTTGATTTAATTTAAAAACATTATGTCATAATGAGTGAGACCAAAAAATTGATGAGCCCATAGATAAACAAACCACAAACTACTTTATTGACTATACAATTGCCATGGATGCATGCTTTAGACACAGGATTATATAAAGAGGCTTACTGTTGATAAATCTCCTTTTTTTCAAAGCAGATGTTTAATATTTAAAGCTTATTATGAGCTAATATTATAATTGTTTCGAAGATATTTAATTTTTGTGTATGACGCCCGTTGCTGCGCAAATAAAATAAATATTAATAAAAATCAATTTTCATTTATAAAACTTCAATGCTAGCAACACTGCCCGCCAAGTGGATGCCAATATATGTAGGAATAGAGTGCGTGAAATGGCAAAATAAAAGGACGATTCTAGTCTCAATATACGCTGTCAATAGCCTAAGCGATAAACAATCAGTGAATGCGAAAATAGATATTACCAAGTCATATTTTCTTATGCCCAAAAACACCAAAAATCGTGTCGGGAAATGTTCATGTAAAAATATATGTAAAGTTTTTGCAACGACAACGACAGCCACAAAGGGTAATAAGCCACTTGTAAGGCAGTGATGAGGCGTCTTGATACGCAATCAAAATCGTCACGCCCACATCGCAGTCATAGTCTTGGTGTGACTGTGTGTGTGTGCGGTTGCGAGTCTTACGTTTGACACATTTGCATAATCTGAAGCAAATCTTTGGTAACAAGTAATCGAAAATAAATTTGCATTACAAATAACGAGCCAGGGTAGAAGAAAAAGAAAATGGGACACATAGGCTATACCAAACCTGACAAAAATATGCACTTGATGCGCGATATCAATAAATATACATCTATTCAGAAAGAGAGAGAAAGAGAGGGGGCGCGACTTTTGCATTGGGTGCGCAAAATTTAATCACAATTTAAATTGAAATTCAGAAAAAACCAAATTGAAGTTTTTTCCTTTTGCCACACTCACTCTATATCTCTCTCAGCTGTTGGTGCTGCTGCTGCGTATTTGCAAATAGACAAACAACAACTGGCACTACCCACGGGCTACAACCAGAGCAAAAGCAACAGCAATGTCGAGTAATTGCCAAATATTTGCGTACATATGTAAAAGTAATATTTGCATATTAACAGGCATATGTAGCCGATTTTCATTTGATGTTGCAGCGCGAAAAAATCTTTTTCATCCTTTTTTTTTCATTTATAGCGCACTAGGTAGCATCCCCATTCTAATTTGCATACTATTTTAAAAAGGTTGTCTGAAATTCTTTTTTATTGCCACCTGGAGGTTCATAAAACATACGTGCATATAAATTGATTCACATAAAAGCTGTGATTTGCTTTTTATACAATCAAAATGCTCGCGATATTAATATATGAGTACTGATTAGTGTTGTTTGGGAATAATCCCAGTATGCTTCTTCTCTGCTGGCCTTGTTGAGAAGTCAAAATCAGCTTATGGTTAGAGCCAGCTAAGCTTGAGCTGAAAATTCAACAATGCCAACTTTCGGGGTTTCACCCAGCGCTTTAAACGAAGCAAACAAATAAAACAACTTTACCATAGTTGAACATGCTCGACTATGTATTTACCTGTGTTAAAAATATTAAACTTCTTTAGTAAACTTAAACTTCTAGTAGTCAAACGCTAGGCTCTAAAAATACTTTTCCATATCTTTTCTTTACCAAAATTTCCATTTACACAGGGTATCCAAAAATCGCAGATCAACAAACGATTACTCACCGGTATGCCGCAAGAGTGCAAACAAAAGCTGACTAAGCGCTGAGACAGCGTGACTAGACCTAGACACAAACTTGGTCAGAAAAAATAGCAATAAGAAGAAGAGCTGTAAAACCGAAATCCGAGACGTCCAAGCGTAACTGAAGCAATGCTCTTGGTCTTTGTTATTGTTGGATACGTTCATTGCAATCGGCTCAACGGTTAAGCTGTGTTTGTTTAAAATGCAATTCCAACGCGTTTTGATATTGTTGGTTTTTAATTGCTAATTGTTATTGTGCTACACTACATTTTGTTGAAAATTGTATGTGTGCAAAATATGTGAAAAAAGAAACCCTGAAAATTTGTTATTAGTTAGCCAATGCGCATTGTGCATAATTGTTTGGAAAATGTTTTCTGTTTGTGTGTGCAATTAAATACCATTTCTGAATTGTTGTTATCGTTGATTCTGTTGTTTGTCATGGTGCTGAGCACCGTGTGTGTTAATAACTAGATTTTATTGTTTATAAGCAAACAAAAAATGGTAAAATAAATAAAATGCATGGAATTGCAGCAGGCCAAGTTAATGAATTATGCGATGGCATAAAATATATTTATATTGCCATTTTGGCCAGCTGTAACGGCAGTTACTTGCCTTTTGTGTTTCCGTGTGTATGTGTATGTGTGTGTTTGTGTTGGTTAAATCACAACCTCTTCTTTTGCAGTCGACATTCAAATTGCCGCAGACAATCCAACAACAGTAAAATATATGTGGGACAAATATTTTTGCTCGATTGTTCTGGCCGGCCAAACTTGATATGGATGATGTATAAAAGCCAAATGGCACAAACGACAATATAAATTTTATATTTTATTGCCATTTGATTTTCCATTTGCCGTGCAACTGACTTTTGTATTTTATTGCAGTAGTATTCCTTGCATTAAAAAGAAAAACACACAAAAACACTGTTTTCCACTGCCATTTGAAATTTACATATAAATTAATAATATAAATGCACAAAGTAACAGCTAAAATATATTTTTTACTTTGCTATTATTAAATTTCGATTTTTGTTTTACTTGTGATTATGTAAAAATTGTGTTTTAAATTTTGAAAAACTTATAATTTGCTTTATGTCTTGTTGGTTTTTTATGCTACAACAACAGCGACGAGAAAACAAAACGTAATAAAAGTCTTTAAATATTTACACACTCACACAAAAGCGCAAACAAACAAATACCCGCACTTCCGCATCCCATCCTGCCACATAGACACATCCTTCATGTGCTCATATGCAAATAAATGCTAAACACTTTGGAGTGTGGGCACAAACACAGACGTGCTGTGGGTTTTCTTTTCGTAAGAGCTACGACAGGCAGAGGGATGTGCTTGAGTGCTTTTCGTTCGCCTTGATTTTCTATCGAGTGCTGCTTGTGGTTTACTGAGCAGCATACCATAGCGACGCGGCGTATACTTGATGGATCTTAAACCAAAATATTCAATGTATGCAATTTCGTACGCTTTGTTTGCTCTTGTGTTTTGTTTTGCTATGTTCTCTGTTGACTTCTGTAAGTGACTGACGGTGTCACTGCGAGATTTGCCTACGTTTTTGACTATTCCCCAGGCCTAAACATAAACGAGACGTCATCTAACCCTTCTCTTTCAAAGTAACAGCAGGTTGTTTCTTGCGTTTGTCACACGAATAACAACAACACTTTCGCTTAGTGTCTGTGTGTGTGTGTTGCCATATGCATGTCAGTGCTTGTCTAGCAACGACCCCAAAACGCAGTTTCGATTGCAAACTCAATACCAAAGCCTAACCTGAAACATGCCCAGCCCAGACGCAATGCACTTTATGTTCTAATGCTGCCACTGCTGTTGCTGTTGCTGCTGCTGACGTTGTTGAAGCTGATGGCGGTGCCAACGTCTCGAGGCTGTTGCTCCTTTCTGCCGTCTCTTTCCTGTCTCTTTGGCAACTGCTGCGGCTGCTGCTGCTGCTGCTGCTAGTGCTGTAACGGCTGTTGCAGTGATTGTCAACGTCATCATCATCAACGTCGGCCCCTGTTGCCGCTAATCCTTGTCATAGTCCTGCTGCTGCAGTGTCTCTTGTACTTGTTGTTGTTATTGTCAAGTGCAAATGTCTGTGTAAAATATGCAAAGACATAAATATTTCAATGCGCCCGTCTCTATGTGTTTGCGTGTGTTTCAGGAAAAACTACTAGTTTAAGCTTGTTAAGGGAGATGAGCTAAAATCACTGGATAAAACGTAAATTGTGACTTGAGAAAATCAACTTAGACCTATAAAAACAATCTCTTTAAGAGTTATTTATAGTTAACATCAATTAATGTCCATAATGATTATCTGTAGTATGATTAAAGTTCACTTTTTAAGCGGAAATAAATTTTCAAATCAGTTTATTATCCAATTGCGATTAGAGATCAAGACCTAAACCATTAACTTTAAGTGACATTGAGCTATTAGGGAAACGTGTTCTTTATTACAAATCGAGTGTTAATTGACAAGCAATAAATGATATACAATATTCAATTACATCAGTTTTCCATTAAATGTTAAATGTAACTAGAACCTTACCCTAGACTATTCACAGTTTTGTGTATTTCTATCTTTTCTGTGTCCTGCAAGCATTCTTATGCCTGGCTGTATGTGTGGGCGTGGCAAGGCTAATGTTACAGCTCGAAAGATACAAAGCGAGCGAGAAAGATAGAGCGAACACAAACGTTTGCCAAACTGACCTTAGCCAATTGCACATGGATTGCGCAAACGAGATTGAATTTCTTGCTAGCAACATTTATGAATAGACAATAGACCAACTGCTCACATACATATATCATTCCATGTTGGAAAAAAGAAAATGAACAAGTAGTGTGTGAGTGGAAAGAAGGGTTCGAATTAGTTTGTACTATGCGTATAAATAACATGCCATTTTGTAATAGACAAAGCTGCAATCATTTTCAAGCGAGATGCGACATTGCTGACGTTGTTGCCATATACAAACAAACGAAAACACACCCAACGATTTGCTGGGTAAACAATGTAAAAAAACACTGTCAAGTTTAGGCTGCAACTGACGACTCATATAGTATATATATATTTGAGTTATAAACTATCACTGTGACTAGTCAGCTTGAGAATTTATTTTTATCGAAACTATGCAATCATTGCGCGACCTTTGCGGGAATTTTTTTAATGACAGCTCTCTTAAAGGCACATTGATTAGCAAACCGGTCCGACATACTTGCACAGTGACTAAATTATTGCACACATGTTTACTGTTTACATAGGAAGCACACAATTGAGGATGCACATTCCTTGATTTGCCTCTATGCTGTACAAGCTCTCTTGTTTCTCAGACTCTCTCGAGTGCCGGCGTTCAAAGTCGATGCATAAACTGTTTAATCCTCTCTTGAACAAAGCCAATAATTGACAGTCAGTTGCTAATTTCAGCAGCTCAAAGTGCACATACCACTCACTCGGTCCAGCTAACTAACAAGCTGAGTTAGGTTTCGTTTTGTTAGATTGAAAGTTACAAGCTCTTAAGTTTAAAAAGGGGCAACAAGGTTACTACTGACGTACACATACATACGTATGGTATGTGTTTGTTAGCTTCTTAACCACAGATTATATTTGTAATTTAGTTATATTATATGTAATTAATGTACATACATACTGAACTCTAGACCTATTGCTAATGACCGGTGTAAAAAACAAATTGCCGTAAGCTGCATGTTATGGCAAATACAGCATATTTACCTTAATGATAGAAAATTTTGCTTGAAATAAAAATAAACTTTTTCTCATCAGTTTAAGTATTAGGGTCTAAATTCTATGTATAAAGTTAAGAGTATTCATTTTTTCCAGCTTAACGGGCTTGTAAAGCTCAAACGCAACGTTTCGCTAGGCTAACCAAGTGCAAATGTGTCTCATATCGATTGCATCGTTTGCCCATTTCGCAAATGCAGACCAATTGGATTTGTAATGGTGATGGCTTATTCAGCTACAAACTAGAATTTTGAAATCACAATTTTCAATTAACAACGCTGAGTCAGACCAAATCAGCCGAGGCTATCACGAATACGGAGCAAAAGAGACAGACACAGACAAACGATAATGCAAAGCAAATTACAAATAGTACATTGCGAAAAAAAAGAAAATAATAACAAGCAATTACTCGCAATAAATGTGATTAATTGTGTTTTGACAGACGCATTTGCATACAAGTGTAGTAAAACAAATTGCTAAACTATGCAAATTATTTGGAAATAAATTTTAAATACTTTAGCTTTAATAGGTTGTTTAAATTGTGCACAGTGTAGTTCCGTGATATTCGTAATCAGAAAATAACACGCAGAGTTAACAATGTTGCGCCAATGCTCAAAACGCATAAAAGTATGCTACGGGTAGTGGAAACGATATGTTCGTTTGGGTATGTGTGATGGGGCAGGCTGTAGAGGGTGGCAAGATGAGAATGCAACAAAAAATTCGCTAACTGTTTTGCAGCTTTGTATTGAAATGGCTCAATCGATATAGCAGCGCAAAATGCTGTTAACAATGGTTAACAAAACAACGATGTTTAAATATAAGCTGCAATATCTTACTTAATATATAGGGCGTAGAAACGAATGCATTAAGCATAACGAACAATATTGATTTATTTTAAGCACATTGCTTTGAAATCTCTACAAATATTTAATTTAGATTTGCGTGTTATTAAAAGCTGTCTATTATACGTACTACTTAACAAGCTTTAGAGCAAAAAGCTACAGCTAAATGCTTTACTATTTACCTCAAAATCAATTATCTAAATTATTTACTCGTAAATCTCACGGATAGCATTCGCATAGCAAAGCTTCGATGATTATTTTCCAACAAATGGCTTGTAATAATTGCAGCTCATGTTCGTATCACACACACAAACACACCAAAGTACAAAATACAACATAAAACAGAAAAGAATAGGCTTCATTAAATACAAATGTGCTTGGCAAACGACCAACCCACAAAACCCCAAAAACCCAAAACGAGCCAAACAAATGATCACACACACACACAGATACTTATATAGTTGCTAGTTTGTAAGTGTTTGTGTGTGTGTCTGTTATATTTCATTCAACATTTTGTGAAAAATAAAGCTGCCCTAAAAGTGTTTGGTGAAATTTTGAATTGTATTCTGCAGCTGTGTTTTCATGTCCTACCTTTTAGTAAGCATTTCATGAGTTTATGTAGCTTTGTTTTTTGGGAATGCAAAAGAAATTAAACTGAAACGATAAAAGTTTTGTTGCCACATGCAATTTCTTGCATATTCTTCTACTTGCCAAAATAATGTTAAAGGCTCACTTAAAATATACGCAAAAGCCTTTAAATGCTATATCTAAAAATATTTTGTTATACATTTGAACTAAACATCGGTAAATTATTTGTGCAGAGTTGTTGCAAATTATTTGCTAACTATTATGGAAATTTTAGTTGTATGTGTTTGGGTGTGTATGACCGCTTTTAGAACTCGCCTATTACTAACACATGAGCGCATTTTTTGGCATTGGCCGGCAAATTTTTGTTGTTAAATTTATTGAGCGTAAAATTTTGTACAAATTTTTTATTTTGTTTTGCTTTTTTTTTGGCTAACAAAATCTGACAGAGAAGGGAATTTAGAGAGCAGTACAATAGCTTTGTGTATGTGCAAAAATAAATATAAATATTTATTGCGCTGCGAATAGTGACTTTTGTAAGGCAGACTTTGTTGTTGGCTCTAGTTGCTTGGCTCTCGTTCTCGGCACATCAAATGCGTTTTATATGTAAATGAACCTGCTCGACAAGTCAGTGCCGAGAAGAGCCATTGACCCATTTCATACGTGTATGTGTGTAAGTATCTTTGCCTTAAACTGTGCGTAGTTATGAACAAGATAACAAAGCATTTAGAGAGACTAAGCCAAGTTTTCATAGCAATCAAACAATGCATTCAAGCAGCTAATGGAGCCTAGTTCTTGAAAAGCTTTACGCAAAATATGCCAATATACTGCTACAATGCGTTTAGACTATCTACATATGCATACGGTTTGCTGGTAGAGAGAATAATAATGAAAGCAATTCAACAATAAATACCTTGTTTTGTATAAGTGCTATGGATGCACAAAGCTTGATCTTGTTGTTTCGCTTGAAATGCTAAATAAAAGGTTGAGATTTGTATAAAAACCCAAACATATTTCAATCCAATGCATGACGATAACTGTTTCATTAATACATCTTATACCTATCAAACGGTTGAGCTAAAAGGGAATACCTTATCTGGACTGCGATACGATTAGGTCACGATTAACATCTCAATGTGCACTAAAGTTTATGCAGACGATAAACATTTACGGTCTGACACCATTGAGCCTTCAGATCATATCGTATCACATAATATATCCTATATAAATACGATATAAGTGCGGCACACATCATATAAATGCAGTAAACCAAATGCTGTACAAATATGTGACTCGCATTGCAATAAACAATGTCAACGACGAGTTTCGGCACTTACAATAGACTTATTTACCTGGCAAGTCAACTTTTGTCATAGACATTGAATACACTCCAAAGGGACAGCGATATCAGTACTTATGTGTTTGTTTGTTTGTTTTGTGTTTGTAGGCGTATTTACTCATGTATTTCTATGGCTAGACAACTACGCTAGGCACCAGATAATCATTTCATTTTATAACTTTTTTATTTGTGCCCCCTGCCTCCAAAAATAAATAAGAAACTTCAGAGTTCTCTCTTTGTCGCACCTACTTTGTTGTTGTTGTTGTTGTTGTGGCTGTTGTATTACGTTTTATTGTGGCGTTTATATTTGTTGGCAGGAAATACCTTTGTGCGCTCGCTTTCGATAGATACAATCGCAACACGCAACAATTTGCACTTCTTTATGTTGCTGAACTTCAAACTTTTCCTTGTGTGTGTGTGTGTACGTGTGTGTAAGTGCCTCTTTTCGAGTAAGTGTGTTCGTGTGTGTTTGTTTATATGCTTTGTACTTTATTTATAAACATATTTTACTTTTCATGCATGCGCACAGCTGAGACATCCCACCGACCTACTTCTGCTTGTCGCTCTTAAGCCTTGTATGTGATTTTATTTATTTCCTTTTTGCCTGCCTGCCAAGTTGGCACCTGTTCCGGCAGCCGTAGCTGCCACATCCCCGGGCTCCGACATCCATAAAGATTATAGAGAACAGGATACAAATCTGTGCTGGCGATACCAGATATGGAAACATTTACGCCAAGGCACGTGAAAACTTTAAAAAAGATTTACCTTAACCAAAAAATGAAAATGGTTAGCTTGAAATTGTTCACGTGCCGTTAGCCGGTTTATTACAATAAAAGATACTTTTTGTCTGTTTAGATACACTCGTAGTTTGCCAACACCTTTTTTTCTGTGGTTTCTTTACTATTTGTTTTCCTTTTTTTTTTGTTTTTTTGTGTTTTTTGAAATTATTGCACACAACTTTTTCTGTTGTTTCTACAATTTGCAAGCACTCAAAGATTTTTCGTACGTGTTTGTTTGTTTGCTTATTTGTTTGGATTTGGCCAAGGTAGTTGTTATCTTTGCTTATAGTGTGTGAGTGTGTGTGTGTGTGTGTGTGTGAACTTAGTTTTAGTTGTTTGATTAAATTTGTGGTTCCTGTGGTGCCTAGTTTGTCCGGGGCTCCCAACTAGAGCCAATCAGCCAGGCCAGCTCTTAGGTCCAGTCAGCAAAAGATAAATAAAGTTTTAATTAGAGACATTTGCCAAGTGGAGACAACACCGCAAGGTGGGGGTAAGACAACGCAGTTCAGCGGTTATTGTGTGAGCAGCATGCAAATTCAATTAAAGACTGTCTTGGCTAACCAAAATTGTGGTGTTGTTTTGCACAACAAGTCATATTAAAATATCTATAAGATCTTAACAATGGTTTTGTCTTCGAAAAGTTAAGTAGTGCATCAACGGAAACGGATGTTATTCATTTTTTATTAGCCAATCATCATTTTATTGTTAAGTGATTATAATTTGCGAGCGGACATTGCCAAATGCAATTTTTTCTTAATATTATTCCGGTCGGAAATATAAAAGCTGAACTTAAGTCTAAGTAAATAGCTAACGAGCAATAAAGCAAATCATTTCTGTGGGTTCATTACGCCCTAAGATGTACTTAATTTTTTGTGCATTCACTATTATATGTTTTGTACATACAACTTTGATTTAGATTTAAGTTTAACCTCTTTGAAGCTTAATGACTTATGGCGCTTGATAACGTAATTATTACGAAAAGGGATAGAATAAATAGAATTCTCAGCATTTATCATGTGTGGCCAACAATAAGTTGGTGCAATCAGCCAGCTACTTACATGTTTAAACAATATTTCGTAATTGAAATGCTGCGGGGCTGCTTCTGACTTGTATTACCACACACAGACAGACAGGCAGACACACACACACACCACACACTCAGACAGACAGACATATACAGAATGGCAGGAAGACTTTGCTCGTTGTTACCAACTGAACATTTGCAGTGACAGCATTTGGCTAGGCCATTGCTCATGAGTTTACCACCCTCACTCCGCTCCCCAGCTATACCACAAACAAAGCTGGGTTTCGTACCAAGCCGCAGCACCCACACACCCATCTAACGAACCACTCAACCTCCCAGCCAAACACTTGTGCTTACAATTTTGCCAGCAGCAGTGCAAGCGAGCTGAGCAGAAATTAATTACATTGAAGTCATTTATCAAGAAAGTTTATTTCTTGCTTCTCCTGGAAGCACCATACTCCTATCCAACATATCTACCAACGAAAAGCAAAAAAAGCCCAGCAAAACAGAGACGTACCCCACTGAACCCACAAGGCGTCAGTTGTTGTTTACTTTTGGTTAGTTATTTGCTGTTGTTGCTTTTGCTCTTGGTGTTATGCTTATTTTTATTTATTTGGCCGGGACATTGTTAGTGCGAAGTAAATCAATAAATAAATGAAACGGCGCTTACGTTACTCTTTTTATTTATTTATTCTCTGTTCCTTCTTGTCATGAGGTCGGGCTCTGAAAATAATTGCAAAACTTTAGCGGCAATTCGCAAATTGTTTGCTGCATTTTCGATTAGCCAAATGTCAACTTCAAATGAAACTGCAAATGGAAATAAAAAGAAAGAGCACAACATTCGAGCGTTTTTAGCCAGTTAACCCGCCAGAAGGTCAACGCCAGCTGGTTGGTACGCCATTTTGAAAATTTCATTTCAGCATTTGCTGTTAGAAAATTGGCAATACTCGAACAAGTTTGAGCTGCCACTACATGGCAGCAATATCCATCACTGGCACTGGCCAAAAGCTTGGCCATATACAAAAATTGGTTTAATCAACTGTGAAACAACTGCACCAACAGTAACAGAAACAGTTACAGCAAAAGCACCAGCAGCACTAGTAGGAGCAGTAGTAGTAGTAGAGCCAATAGACTGACTAAAAAAGGAATAGCCACTAAAAAAAAAGTGACAAGAACGACAATCGTTAGAGCTTGGCCGAGTTAGATGCATAGTGACAGCAACGATGCATCGTTGGAGTTGCCTCCATTTACGCGACTTGCTGCGTGGGTCATGTCAGACTATCTATCCGCTATATATGTATACTATATATATGCATACAAATATCGATTGGGTTTCCTTGTCAATGCACAGCAACAGCAGCAAAACGTTTGCCAATTTGGGTTTTTTATTTTTATACCCTTTTTTTATTTCAATTTTCATAGACACGTAAATATTCACACAATCGATTTGTATTCGACATTTGCAGCCAACTACAGCAGCAACAACAGTGATAAAGTAACAAAAACAATCAGCAACATGGACGCCGAAGCCGATGGAGTCCCACCAACGGCGCCAGTTGCAGCTGCAACTGCTGCAAACAGCGATATGGACTTGGCTGCCCGCCGTCGCCTCTTCATGTCACAGCCCTCGACATTGGCGACGCGGCGACAGCAGGCGGTCTGTGTGAGGCGCGCCCATAAGATGTATGGCGGCGGCAAGAATCCAAATATCGTTCTCGACGGCCTCAATATGACAGTGCCCAAGGGTTCCATGTAAGTACGAGTACCACTAAATAAAGCTATAAATGTGGAATGCCCTACAGCAGTCAGCTTAAAAATGAGGAATACTTTAATTAAGCAAGTTTAAATATACAAATTCTACATTTATTTGTCTACTCATAAATTAAATGCAATAAAATCTAGTCAAATTTGCTAAACTTAAAAGCACATTAAACTCAATTGAATAATGTACAATAAGATGATGATTCGATCAAGGGCGCAATGCAGCTCAAAATTTGTAACCTGCTTATGCAAATGGAAGTGAATTTAATGGTCAACTGTGGGCTTTACATTTGCAACGTTGCAATGTTGCCAGTCCCAACATCAACTGAATGCAAATGAAAATTATGATTGTAAGCCACGTGGGCGGTGTGTGTGCGTATTGTATATTTGCTGTAAAATGTTATTGACCGCATTTAACACTCGAAATGCTGTTGATTTGGCGTTGCCAAGCAGCAAATGAGGCGATGAAGATGAAGCTGAAACTAAAATCGACAACGAAACGACGTCGACAAACGTTAAGTGGGTCAATGTCAACACATGAAAAACTGTCAAATTAACACACAAAGAAATAGTTACGTGTGTGTGTGTGTGTGTGTATGACTTAACCAGATGATAGCCCACAAAAAGAAAAACAACGTCACAGCAGCGGTAGCAGCAACAGCATCTTGTATATGAAACCAGTTTTGTAGACAAGACACAAACCGCAGCCTGAGTGCCGGGGGAGAGTGAGAAAGAGCGCGTGCTGCGGCGTTGCCAGACTTTCGATGCAGCAGCCAGCAGCAAAAACATGAATGAACGCAGCCGTTCACACAACAGTTTGACCATGAAAACATCGAAGCGACAGCCCTGAGGCGGGTGTGCTTGTTTTGCCCTGTTGGCGAGATATTTCACACACAACAAACAAAACAGGCTGACACACTCACTGACAGATGGACAGACTGACTGACAGATAGGCACACTGACTGACAGACAGTCGAACAAATCTGTGAAAAATAAAAAAACAATATAAAAGCCTACGCGTTGTCGCGGCCACTTTAAGAGCATTACATCAAGAAAAAAACTTCAGGCCTATAAAAGGCAGGCAAACAAAAGCCAAAGAAAAACAGACAAAAAAAAGAAAATACAAAATGAAAACGAACAACTGTCAGCGGCGCGTTAGTGTGAACAAGAAGATTTAGCACAAAATATGTCGCCCCGGCTCCCACAACTGGAGCTTGTTCACTCTCCCAGCTGTTCGTCGTTCCCTAGGCCAAGATTTGTGCTCAAACACAAAAAACACAAAAAAAACCGGAAGAAAAGAGAACTGTGAAAACCTATAAGCTCAAAACTTTCTGGCGCTTACGTAGGCGCGGCTCAGTTCCAGTCAGTATTTGGTGTATTCGTATATGTTGACTGACATTTGTTTTTGTGTATTTTTTTTGTGTTTGGAGGCTTTAAAGGCGAAGTCAAAGCCTCCAGCCCAAGCCGGATACATCAGCAACGCCATCTCTGACTGCTGCTGTCATTGGCGCTTGACGGCCGCCACAGTGATAAATAATTGTATGTTGCTTGCTTTATTTGCAATGAATTATATTGTTTTTATATTTTGGCTGTAGGCCACAAACAGACATCAGAAATCAAATGTACGTACACACAGACACACACAGACACTCAAATATATATAGACAAACAAGACAAGTATTGACAATAAGCACTTAGGAGTGTGTGCTGAAGTGTTGTTCTGTGGTCTACCAAAATGCGCACATAAATCACGCCATTCACGCATAAATAAAGTATGCAGAAATTACGCGTTTTTTCCCAGCCAAGTCCTCAGTGTCCTCCAAATTTATAGTCCTTGATTCTGTGTGTACTTGATTTGCTAAATTGAAAAGCCAGTCGGCTGGTTTTTTAATTGAATTACGACAACCAGTTAGCGATGAGAGATAAAAAAAAAGAGAAAGGAATAAATATTCTGTCTTGTAATAAGTGGCAGGCATTGAAAATACACAAGATACAAGGTTTCAAAAGAAGAGTGCTTGAGAAGAGTAGGACTTAAAATGTATTTAGATTATAACTTGTTAGTGTTATATATGTTAATTAGTTTGGTGCAAAGCTATAAAATAAGTTAAATTTAATGAATTTTGTATAGTTAATGATGTCAAGCTTTTTCTTAGTATTATTGTTATACCATTAAAGCCGATAAGCTATTAGCTTAATCTTTTCTTAATCTACATTCAAAGTGTAGTAGCATTTGATTAAGTTTAACCATTGGACTGTGTAATTTACTTATGACTAAACACAAGCCAAATGCCGCGAAACAAAAGCAATTATTTATCTGTAATTAAAGACCCAGTTCACTTTTGATGATAATATATACATTGCACTCGGCTGGTTTCATGGCAAACGACTTGAGGAATTACAAACATTTAACATGTTGCAAAATACACTTAATCATTTCACAACTTACACACACACACAAACGTACTTATAATTTACCCCCAATAAATGGCAGAGCATTATTTTATTGGGACTTAAAATACTTTCGATATTGCAAATCAGGCATCAGGTATTAAATTTTTTACTCAATGTGCCCACAAAACACAGATTGCCCACAACGGAAACATTCAACTAAAACAGACCACAAAATATGACCACATTAGTGCATCTAGGGTCTGCAATTCGTCTAGTCAACTCAAAAGGAAAATATCCTTTAAAAGCTACATTTAAATACTCTTCAAGAAATCAGTGTCATCTTTCCTGATGCAACGTTTGAAAAGATTTTTCCTATAGTAACCTTAAAATGTATCTGTTTGCTTTAAAACAAATTAGCTTATGTAACATGACATATTACCAATTTCTTTTTTTAGAGCATTTAATAGATAACCTTTCACAATACTCTTCAGATTCTGACTTGCTGTTGGCATTCGAATCACAAGTTGTTGTGTCATGTGTTCTTTTTACTTGTTGCTTCTTGGCTAAGACCTCGACCATGTTAACCACAAACTGTAGGCCGGCCCATTGATTGGCATGTCATTTCTGTGGTAATGACCTTTTTGACATGATTTATACTTACATTTTGCTCAAATTGAAAATGGTAGCTGGGATATTGTGAAATAAGAACAGAGGTTTCATTCAATTACTGCAATTGATTTGATACTCGGACTGTCCTTTGTTTGAAATGTCATACAAAGAAAGATTGAAAAGCTTTAGAAACAAATCATGAGTATGTGAGTAAGTTAAGCTGTCAGCAATAGATCTACAAAAAGAATGAGCTGCGGCAAGACTGCACCAGCTATTAAGTTGATAAATAACTGAAATTTGTGCATATCACAAACAAAGTTAAAAACTTTGCTGTTATTTAGCATTGCACTTGGTCTCTCGCTTAGAGTGAACTTAACTATGGCTGCAAAATATGGCTAAAATAGCTTGCCAGCCAGGTAAGACCACTGCATGGCCATGGCCAACAGCAGTAACAACAAACTAGAACAAACAACAACTAACAAGAATAACAACAACAATGGCATTACGATGCCCGCCATTATTTTGACGTACGACAGAGCTCTGAGTGGTGGCCGGAACAATGGAAAACACGAGCGCTGAACCATTTTGCACGCAGACAAAAGGGACGCAGCGACCAAACGTGGTCTGAAGACCAACAGGGCCGGTTCATGTTTGGTTTGGATCGGTCCAGGGGCATTACAAAGCTGAAAGCACACACACAAATACAGAAACAGGCGAACACAGTGGCAGCAACATGAAGAAACATAATGACTGCTTACAATTTGTGAACGAGCATAATGCGAACATTACATCCGCGCCATTGTTTCTTGACCCTCCGCCTCTACCCGACTCAAGCCGGGTGGCTCTTAGGGGGTGGCTCGCAGGGTGGCACAAATTAAATTAAAGCTGTTTAGGTGTAATTGGTCGTTGAGAGGGGTCACAACAAGGCGCATGAAGGGAGCTGGCATCGCTGCTTTCGAGTGGGGCTTTTCGACCAGAAAAGGCAGAACGTGACCCTTTTTTTGGTTGTACCTCCGCCTAAACAATACGAGTATATATATATTGCACCAACCATGAAAATGGCCAATTAATGGTGCATGAGTCAGGCCAAATTGAGCGCGCACACACAATAAACAGGCCATACAAGAGATTATCAAACGACCGAAGTTGCAAAACTGAGATTCTCAACACCCTTATACATATAATTTACCTTTTAATTGACATGAAATGGTTATTAAATAATTAAAGTTACTTTAATGCTGCCACTAATTATTTCGTTACTTGCTGGAACTTGCTTTATTGACATCAGCATTACGAGCTGCTGCTATTAATTGTTATAGTCTCCTTGTTGGTGTTTTTTTTTGTTTTTTTTTTTTTTGAATATTAATAACAGACGTCGACTGCCTTATGAACGTATCAGTGTGTTGGTATTTAATGAACAACTGACATTCAAGTTGGGTGTTATTAGAGATTTGTCGGTCTGGTGTGACTTACAATCAACTTAAAGGGAACAAAGTTTTGCGGATACAATTTATGGGTTATTAACAACACACATGCAGAGGACTTGGACCGAATTGCTTTCCATTAATAAGAGGCTTAACAGTGGTGCAAATCTTATTTTTCCTAAGAAATTCAGCAAAAATATGATTAAGTATCTGTGTTTGGCTTACAATGTAAAGAAAAAAGTTATAGCGTGAACATGATTACATTTTAATGAATTTCACTACCCAGTGTTAGCCTTTGCCTCAACTGGAGCTCTCTTGCTCGCTGCTGCCTGAAGCTCATTAGGCAGTTTTGGTTGTCAGTCTGTCTATTCGTTTGTTTGAGTGTCTGTTAGTATGCTTATTAGTTGCAGTCACTTGAGCGTGCGCTGAGTGAAGTCAGCAATTACATACATAACATAAGAGTGCTATGGCAAACTGCCCATTTATACTCAATGATTGAGCGAAGGCAAAGAGCCGGTAAGAGAAGCATTAGTACAGTGTGTATCATAAGTAATATTCTTAGAACAATTTCCAACTAATTGTGCACTTTATATATATTTGAGGTCAACATCGTCACTAATTGCAGCCACACGATATACTATATGCCTGTTAATTGTAGATATTATATGGCGTATTGAAGCAATCAAGCAACTTCGCTATACTTGAGTTCAATGTAAAACAATAATGCTATAGATTTGTTGATATTGTTGTTGTTATTGCTGGTCACTGAGAACACCTTTCAAATTAGTCTCATTTGCGTAAGTAAACTTGGTTCTTTCTCCCATACACAATCATCGAACCTACACCAATTTGTATCTGTATGAGCTACTCAAATTATAAAGCATTTCAGTGTTGAGCAATTTGTTGTGATTGCTTAATTCTCTTACTCTGACGTACATTCGCTATCTCGCTCCCTCTCTCTCTCTATATTTCTTTCCCAATCTTCGTCTGTTTCTGTCTTGTAAATTATTGAGTGATTTTCAATGGCGTCTTTCTGTAGGCATATCAGTCAAACGCTTCAATGACTTACAGAGCGACTGGCTAAATGTTTCAGCCATGCCCATTTGGCTGCCTACGCCTGGCTGCTTTTCGTATGCAATGCACAATATAATTAAGCCTCTGAATTGGACTTACTGACAAGTACATATAACTCTTATAACTCTTAGTGCTTGATTATCTATTTGACACGTACTGAATGTCCTTGAAATAATTTAATTTCTGAAGCTGTCGCATCGATTTCTTGGCTGCTTAGGTCCTTAAAAAGGAGATTAAGAAGTTGTGCGGCCTACAAACTTTTGTGCGGCTTGCAAAAGCAAAGCAATTAGAACGTGGGCTTAAATTTCGTATAATATTTAAAAGGCAAACAGCAGTTAAACAAGCAAAGCCTCAGCACCAGAGAGACCAGAATGCTCACTTGCCTATTAAAAAGCGGAAATTAAAATCTTTATGGCTAATGATTAACCAATAGCAGC
The DNA here is from genome assembly GCA_035044725.1 of Scaptomyza caliginosa. Taxonomy (NCBI): domain Eukaryota; kingdom Metazoa; phylum Arthropoda; class Insecta; order Diptera; family Drosophilidae; genus Scaptomyza; species Scaptomyza caliginosa. The sequence goes on along the minus strand of JAWNNR010000923.1, from coordinate 484,476 downwards.
AAGAGAGTATGCGCTCAACACGAAACTGAAGACGAGGGCAACCAAGGAAAGAATAAAGCAAAGCCTAATGCAAAGGGCAAACACGGAAAAGTAAGAAAGGGGTTCGTAACCTTACTTGAAGCCTGCGGCAGGCAGACGCTTCAACGCCCCAACTGTTGTGGCATATAATTACCAAAGTGGCCTCTTTGGCTTAGCCATCGCTGTCTGGGAGTTGCTAACCGGAAGCTCAACAGCCGTTGCAATGGCCAGGCCTATTAGTCAAATTAGGCAACAGAAGGCTGCCACAGCCGGCTGCTTGTCCATTTGGACGTGGCCAATTGAAGCGTCAAGTGAGTGACGAACGGCGGCCGGCCGCAGCGAGAGTCAGTAATGGAAATCGATTAAAAATGGCGCAGAGCCCAATGCCAACATAATGTCAAATTAATTGTAAAGTGTGCGCCCATTTTGCTTTGCTCGTTGCCTTCGCTCATCGCTCAGTGCTTCAATTTGAAGGATTGAATGCGGCATAAAACAATAATTAATTGATTGAATGTTGTTTGCAAATGGACCAAAAATGCCAACAGCAATGCCCGCAATTCACAATCCGCGATCAAATCAAACCAACGCACAGCCACACGCCCCCATGCAGCTAAGTGGCATAGAAAATAAGTTTGTCAACGCAGTGAATTTTCTGTTCTCTTTATTAGTGGGTATTTGAGTTTATTTCAAATGAGTGGAAACGTGTGAATGGCAATAGCATATTGAATAAATTAAGTTTTAGTTAATTAGAAACCTAATTATTTACAATCAATCCATAAATGTATATATTGTTTTTTAATAATCTGAGTTTCCTTAAATGCTTACAATTCATTATTTTAATTAAATTTGATTTGACTGTTAAACACTGTGAATTTTCTTGAGTAGTTTAAGCCCTGTGACGCGGCCATGTCCTCAGGGCCGGGTTAAGTCTTCGTCGCAACCCAGCAATTACAAATCGGAATGTGAATTGAAATTCAAGCAGCAATTACCCAGATCGAAATGTGAGAAACAAAACGTTAGGGTCAAAGGGAGAAGAAGCTGAGCTTTTTCTACTGCTGCTATTACTGCTGTCCTTTGAAGGACAATACGTGCCAGGGACGTTGACAGTCGGCTTTTGAGTGCCTTGCCGCAATTAGGCGTCTAGAAATTCAATTTATTTTAGCGCATCGCGAGACTGCTGAGCTTGCTTCTACTGAACTGTATTTGTATTTGTAGTTGTACTTTAATGTTTAAATGATTGCATAATATGGCTGTTGGCTCAACTCTCGCCAGCTGCCTCAAATCTCAGACTATGGCTCTGTCGGCTCCATCAACTTTACTTACTTTAGCTGCTGCCATAGCTTCCTCTCATTCTTTATCCCTATCTTCATCGTGTTCTTCTTCATCTGCTGTGGCTGTCATTGCTCTGATTTTGCGCTTAATTTGCTTAAGCTGCACTTCATTTTTAGCCAGGTCTTGCCTTCGCTGCCACGCTGCACCCGCATCTGTCAATGTTTATCCATGCTGGCAGTTTGTTTTTCTTTTTTCTCTCGTTTTGCGGGCGCGCACTTAAAATGTTGTTAATTTGCAAACGCAGCACATCAAACTGACAGCGTGGTGGCTATGCGGCATGTGGCATGTGGCAGAAGGTAGTTGTCGGTAGTAGTCTGGCCGTCAATCAGGCAGCTTCGGACGTTCATCCTTCAAAGTGCGGCAGCACTGTTGAAATTAACAATTACTCGCCACAAAATGCAGCAGCAACAACAAATGTTAGTTGGTGCAGGCACTCAGCAGCAGCGGGGGACGGACGCTTATAAAAATAACTATGGTGCAGGGCATAACAGCGGAAACGGAAGTGCGCATTAACTGTGCATGCTTGCGGTGCTGTCTATGTGTGTGCTTTGACTGTGTGCGTGTGTGTTGGTGGATGTGGCCGCAATTAGCAGCGCACATGTGTGCGTGTGTAAATTTAAGTATTTTCCTACAGCTGTGTGAGTAATTAAAACTGAGTGTGTTCATTTAATAAGTTAAGCGTCAAGGTGCATACATTCACAGATGCAATAGGTGAAGTAACCACACACACACACATACACACACATAAATACATATATACATATATACACCGCAACAGAGTTTCCGCTGCAGCAGCGACATTGTTTTCCTGCAGTTTTTTTTTTTTCTTTGCAAAACCTTTATGATATGCGCGAGATTATGAAATATTTAATGCGCTACAATAACAGAAATTTATATGTGTGGCATAACTGAAAAATGTATGCAGCACAAGCCCAAATATTCGATTCAATTGAGTGTAAAAGTGCTTTAAGGCTAAAAGTAAATCAAGACAAGAGTTATATAGTAAGAATATAGCTGAAAGAGGTGACAAAAACTCAAATGTTTTTTAAATTAAATAAAAACTATTTATTTTTTTTATAAGGCTTTGTAAGAAGCTCAACCGCCAAGTCATTGCCGCCACGTGTACACACTTTTCAATTAACTTAGCCACATGTCGCAAGCATCTTATGACTGTGCAGCACTTACACGTAACTAACTGCCAACAGACCCTACATACTGAACTATTCATCCAATTGGCGCATTCATTTGTGCCCTAGCATAATGTGGCCACAATAAACACATATACACTTACAAACATACATCAACACATATGCATATCAGTGCACGTGCTTAGCTAGTTACGTTGACTAACATCAAGTGCCTGGCGGCATTTGGGTTGACCTTACTTTCAGCATGGCGTATGCGCAACATCCGCTAAAAAATTCTATGCAGCGTTTTTATGCAGCAGCAGCAGGTGAATATATGTGAAAAAGCGCGGGAGTGAGGTGCCACAAATGCGAATTAAATTAGCCATTAAAATATAGTTGGTAGCATATTTATTTATTGCTGCATGCCTCAAAGCAATGGCCATGATTATGATGATAATGATGATGCCTGTTTAACTACGTGAATTAAATGCAATTTCTAATTAAAATGAAATTATGCGCATAAAATAAATTCACATTATTTGCGTATTTATTTAGACCCTTACTCAGGCCGCCCTTGCTCATTTGCCATTTGGCTCAACAACAAAATGACTGCCGTTTGCGCTAAATTGTTAATTGCATTGAAAATGCTACTTACTCCAGGCACAAACACACAGCCACACACAAACATGTGTACATATATGGGACGCAATAAATTTGAACAAATTTGTTAAACATCAGCGACGACAACGAAATTGCTGCCCTCTGTTTGGCTTTTTAATCAGACAACGGTTCGCGTGCAACAGCCAACAGTTTAGCATGCCAATAGAGTAGAAACAGCAGCATCTGAATCAGCAGCAACAACAACAATTTAGACATCAAAAAAACTGTAATTGACATATGGTTGCAGCATCATCCGTAGCTTCGTATCCGAATCTGTATCTGTATCTGTATCTATGCGTGCGGCATGCAATTTGCATCGTAGCTGATTGTCATGATTTCATTTAGGCTGTAAACACAGCAAAACAAAAGCTCAATATACACTGTGATTTTGTTTTCGTATTGTTTAAATAACATTTTGCACTGTACTTATTTACATGTCAAAATATTTGTATTGAATCGCGCATGTGTATATCTTCAACAAAAAGTTGTAATTAAGTGGGTTGTGCCTATAAATAAGCATTGGTAAATATTTTGATGTATATGCCAGTTATGAACAGTTCATGCTGATACATGCTGAACATTATGGGATTATCGTAGTAGCTGTATGTGTGCATTAAATACATGTATTTGTTTTGACTCTCACGCATTTTGTATTATTACAGAACATTGTTTGTCTTTTATAATAGCATAGCCATTGATTTCAAGCGATACTTTTTCATAGTAACTATAACCGAATAACATATTCGATGTTTATTGGTATTAAAGGGTCTTGGATAAAAGAAAGCAAATGGAGTTAAGTTAGAAGCCGCCACGTGCACGCCTATAGATTGCGCTAAGCGAAAAACTTGCCATTTCAGCATTTCTGATTTGTTTGCACATTTTTACTGCTGACTTTTCAGCATGTACTCCACGACTCACACTCAGATAGTTAACGTAAAAAAAATATAACATACATATGTATTATATTTACAGTTCGCGTGTCCAAACTTTCAAGTGTGGCAAGTGTAGTTGTGCGCGAAATTTATGCTGTCCTTGAATTTCTCATAAACTGCCAATTCAACAAAAAGTTTGTGACAACAACAAGAGCAAACAAACAAACAACATACAGAAAGTTGTGCCAAAGTTCATTTGCCGGCAACTTCTTTTAAAAAGCATCTTAATCAGCAGTAAATTCACAACTAATCAGTGACTCCATTGTCTAGCTATCTCTTTGTTGCCCGACCCCTTGCCCCAACCTCCTGCTTCTTCCGGCATCGTTCTTATCAATTGAAGTGCCAGCTCACATACCATTTATAACACGCGCATTAACGCTTTGCTTGCTCAGTGACCAGGCGACCAACTTATTGCAACATAATTACACGTTGCGAATGCTGCAGTGCATAACAAATTTGTACAATGGTACGTATGAGTTATCTTGCTAAAAGCTATACGAAATTAATTCTGGTGATAAGACAAAATGTAATTATTATGTGTATAGGATTAATATTGAGGTATGTCCAATGTAATTGTTGCAACTAGATTATTTGAAATTGGATTTGATTAATATTACGAGGTGTTAACAAATGTGATTTTATACGCTGTTGAATGATTACGATAATAACATTAAGGACCTGAAAAGAATTAAAATGGTGTACTTAAGTTGGTAGATAAGATAGGATAAGATAAATGCATGATAGCATGATAGCTGATAACAAAAATCAGTTCATGTCTAGTACTGATATAATTAATAGATGATGATTTACTTAAGCATTGCACTTAGAATAATCATCTTACATTCCCTAAGCTGTTTTTTAAATTTCTGCATTTGGCTCATTTTTAAGTATCTTCCGGTAACTTTCTCACCATTTAATACTTGCTCATCTCTAAGTGCAGCTCTTGTTATTTTTCTTCATTTTGAGTGTTCCCGCTGTCTAAATTGGCGCATTGAACTTTGTTTTAATTATGCTAGAAGACAGCCGGCACTGAGCACAAATGGAAATGGACATTGTTTGCGCTCTGCCTGGCTTGGCTTGGCCTGGCCTTGCTTGGCCCTTGGCTTAATAAATTGCAATTGTTTGCGAGATAACTTTGTACCCACGCCCCTTTTCGGTTTTTTAGACACCCCCTCGCTGCGGCTATGGATTTTGTAATTGGTTTTGGCATTACCCCACTGCATTTGACAAACAAAAGGCAAAAAAAAAACAACGAAGATAAAAATTGTGCAGAAAAGTTTAGCATAATGTGCAGCGAGAAGGAGCAAACAAAGTTTTCCAAACATTCAGACGCAGAATGGATTTTTGTATGTGCGGTTAACGAAGCAAATAGACAAAATTCACCCCGACAAAATCTCTAATATATATATATATATTTTTTATTTTTAATTGCAAGTAACTGCATACAAATATTGGCTAAAAAGCTGCAAAGATGTAATTGTTCTCGACGCTTCGCCGTAGCGGTCTTAAAGTTCTCTACAACTTCGACTTGAGTTTTCAATTTGAACTAACCAACTGGCCGAACTGCAAAACGCAAACTTAATTAAAAGCCCGAAAAACCAGACAACTATTTAAATATTACAGTGCATTGTCAAAACAATGCACAATCCTACCCGGATCCATTGCAAGCCAGCCGGATAGACAGACAAACGGGGCAGACTGACCAAAACAAAAGCCTGACTGAGGCGAAAACCAAATTGTTAAAATAATAGCACATAACGATACTCATGCACTTTGTATGCCACTGATATGCAACATATAGACAGAGAGACAGACGGACAAGTAAACAAATACATATTTGCACAAAAAATGACTGTGGTAGTGGGGTGGCAAAGGCGGGGCAGAGTAAAGTATAGAACAAGGGCAACAACTTCTTCATTTGACTGGCAATAATAATTTGGTTTTGTATACCCTAGAAATATATAGGAGTGATATTCTACTATATGTTAATAGCATTTCATAACACCATAAATATACAAAGCCAAATATCTGTTCGTGCTTTTTAATTAAACTTAGGGTATTTACTAGTCAATTATGCTTCTAGCCTAAATGCTTTATTTTCGCTTTTGTGTTTAACTGACCACATGTGGAAAAACGCTGACTCTGCCGACCCAACTCAAACAAAAGCAAGCAATAAATATAACAAATAATATGTGAGCGATTCTTTTTCCTTTGTCCAACTCTCTTTTTGCCCACGAAATTGTTTAAATAATTTATGAAAGCTGCAGCAACATGAAATCAGACAGCTGCTGTTACTTCTATAACACTGGCAACTCTGGCAGCTAAAACAACCCTTTCTAAAAAAACATTAAGCTCCAGTCATTGTTATTACTCAAGTCAAGGGGTCAAGTGTTGTTGTTGTGTGTATTATGGTCAGCACGTACTACAAACTGTATGAGTAACTGTTACTGTAACTGTAACTGTGCAAGTAGCTAACTCTAACTGTACTGCCAGTCATACTTCATAGCTGTACCCTGCTCCCCTTCATGTTTGTGCTAGCATGTTTTAATTATTAGCATACGTTTGGGCGCAATGGCAGCAACGCCTTCTGAATTTTATGAGCTCTTTGAGTTTTGTTTCACATTGCGTATGCGTGACGCGTGCGTTTTGTGTGTCTAATTGAAAAAATATGAAGTGTACACCATGAGCTATGCTATTATTTTGACGAACTTTCGGACAGCTACAGGCAGGCTGCACATAAGCAGCAGCTGTTGCCTCGAAAGGGATAAGCTGCTTTTGTTTTTCTAGTTTAAAAACCTTAGAACAGTTGTATAATAATTATATAATATTTAAGAGCTTGCAATCATCTTTGAGTTCTGGCTACAACTTATTAACTTATGTAACAAACATGTCAAACTGCTTTAACTTTGCCTCAGGCCTTAGCAAAACTTTAGATAGACTAAAGTATTCCCGTGCACGGATGAACGAATGCAGTCGCTTGTCCATAAAAAAAGTTTAGCGCTTAATTAGACAGCCAACAGCTTGGCAGCTGAGCAATGTAAGTCATTCAGACTTTAGCCAAACAATGCTCTTAATTTTCCATGGAAAACTACAGAGTAAGCTTGTTAATTAAATACGCATTACCGCGCCTCTAATTGCCTTGGATGTGCTGCTTAGCTGTTTTATAATAAATAACAACAAACAAAACAAGTTATTGTTTAAGTCAACTGCTAAAGTTTTTCACTGGGACGCAAGTTGCAGTCAATAAAATATATGGTGCAAACAAAGCAAAGCATTAAATTAATTTATCAGCTGACACTTTGACCTCAGGCTAACTGACAGTGACAAACTGACAGATATACTGACAAGCAGGCGCACAAACACATTCAGATATAAAGAGAGGGAGGGAGATAGCGAGGAAGCTTACTTTAAAATGCAATGGATCAATAGTTAACGACAAATGTCGTCGAGCTAAATCACATTTAATTAGCAAACATTTTGGTAGCAGGCATGTGGCAGGCACTGCAGCCTAGTAGCTCAGTAGCTGAGTTGCGGAGTAGCTGTGGCATGCTACAAGCTAATTCAACAGCACAAATCATCAATCACTGCGGTAGAAACGCTTAACTTGGCCAAGTGCTCGGTGAATGTGAATGCATCAGGGTTGCGCACAAAAAACTTTAATGGCTTACAAAATCAACTTGGTCGTCGGTTGGCGTCATTCGACGTTGCATTGTTTGTTGCTGCTCTTATTGTCGTTGTTGCGTTTGTTTGTTAGCAGTGCAAGGGGAAAAAAATAAAATAAAGGGCGACAGCGTCTGGCTAAAATATGCGCACGCCGCAGGTAATTTGTGACTCCAATTGGCTTTTTTCTGCAGCAGTGCAAAAAACGTTGGCTACTTTTTTCTTGTGTGTTAGCTTGACGTTTGCCCATTTAACGCTCGGCGACATTTGCCTTGTTCTATGTCGACAAATGTATGCTAAAATTGTGTGGCAATATGCAGTTGCATGTTTCAGGCCACAAGCAGCAACACAATTTAGCACAGGAATATGAAAATAAAGATAAGTTGTGAGATGTGATAAAATACGGACATTACTTAGAAAAAGGTTTGCGTACTTGATAAAGCAAAATAAATGACGGATGCATTTCAAGTGTCACATGCATAAAATGAATACTGTTTTACTGGGCATGAAAAAACATCTAGAAAAACATAAACACATCTTTAAGAACAAAATATTCCAGTCATTCCATTTTGTAGACTAGTGGAACATTTATGTATATTTTTTATTGTTGTGCGACTTTATTTATGCACTTGGCAACTCTTAAACTTTTACGCTTAAATCATATCTGCGCTTATTGTTTTACCTGACGCTGTTGTTGCTGCTGTATTTACTGTTGCTGTTGCTCTTTGTTTGTCTACACAGTGTTCTGGCTTGAAGCTGCCCAGCGCAGAGTTGTGCTCTTATTTACCCCTTTGGCGCAAAGTGTGGCTTTTTCATGTGCACACTGCGGAGTCACTTTGACCTGCATGTTATTCATGGCTAAACACATACACAGCAGCACCCAGCTAGCCTGCACACCACAGTGAACCCAATCCCAAACAGCCAAACCAACAGTTTTCTATACTTGCGCGCGCTGCGCTTTTATATTGTAAGAGGGAAGGCGTTGGCCTGGATGGAAACTGTGGCTTGCCCTAAGCTGTGCTAAACATTCCCTAAATATATTTTGCAACAGACCTTCCATACTCACACACACACACACACACACACACACACACACACACACACACACACACACACACACACACACAAACACAAACTCACATACATTCACACAAGAGACATGCAAGATAAGCGGCGCACATACCACAGAAGCCAGGACATAGCAAGGACAAACAGCGAGGCTAAGGGAGCCCCGCGAGCTGCAATGAAACTTTTTGCACCAGAATATTTTTCCAAAACTATTCACAGTTGATTTTTCACCTGATGCTTTTCATAGACCACTCGCCAGCGCTTCTATTTCCATGTGTGTTTTTATGGTGTGCCTATGCAACTGTGTGTGAGCGTGTGTATGAGTGCTTGAAATATTTGTCCGCCTGGCTGCCTGTGAAGCTGTGGCATGCCTGCCAGCACCCTCGATCCAATCGTCTGGCTTGCGAAACCAACGAACGGTTCGCTTTATAGGACTCAAGTTAAGTGCAGTGCCGCCTGCTGCAGCAGCTTCCTCTACCTCAACCAGGGCCAAGTGAAGTGCTCCAGTGCCCTAACAGACAGCAAGAAATTGCATTGGGCGCCACAATGTTTATGGGTTCCATGAAGCCTTTTAATTTGTCTGTTCTGAAATGCTTTCAAGTAGAAAATTAAAAATATGTTTGAATCGAATCACATAAAAAGAACATGAAAATTTATTTGACACAAGCCATACAAATTAAATTTTATTAATAATAGTTGTGTTTTTACATGCAATATATGTTTTGTGATATTTTGCTTAGATTAAAATGAATTTTTTTGTTCAACAAACAAAGCTCGTGTGTTTTTAGAGATTATGATAAACAACAATTTATTAGTTTTACAAAATATAAAATACAAGATTCACAGAATATGCAAATGGTTGACTCACTGTTTGAACATTAGCGTTTGTATGCAAATATATGCACGTTTTATAGCTGTCTGATAGACAAAACAGATTATAATAAATAACATATGTTTAGCTATTAGTTAGAATAAATAGTTAATACAATGATTGATTTTTAAACTGTTTTTGTGAGCAGAAAAGGTGCATATGCATTACTAGATTACTAAGGATTAAGTTCAAGCTTTATTAATTGTTAAGCAGTTAAGAAGACATACATTAAATAAATAACTCATGCTCGTCTGTTGAATTTGGGGCCCACACTCAAGCTGAAACGCTCCTGTCTTGCGCACATAGCTACAGCAACAAATGTGAGCTCACATAGAACATATATCCATTCCTGCTGCATGTATGCGGCTTTATCTATATGCATTTTATTATATAAGCTTCGGGTATTAAGCTCTCTACCCACTTGCCAACTCTCTCCCTTTCTGACTCTCACTCCCTGCAACTCTTTTATTTTTGCAGCTATGGTCTCCTGGGCGCATCTGGATGTGGCAAGACAACGCTGCTCAGCTGCATTGTTGGACGACGGCGTCTCAATTCGGGCGAAATTTGGGTGCTGGGCGGACGGCCGGGCTCGCCTGGTTCCGGTGTGCCTGGTCCGCGAATTGGCTACATGCCACAGGTGAGTCAAACGGCAGCTGCCTGCATATTTCATTCGCTTTTTATTGCCGTGTCGGAGTTGGCTTCGTTTGCTCGTAACTAAATTAAATAAATGCAATAAAACGTTAAAATCCAGCATACGAGATAGCAAAAATAAAATAAACTCCTTGGAAAATAAAATAAAATAATAAAAGTTGTAAATGCTGCACACAGAACAAAAACTTTTAATTTTGCTAAATCGAAATAATATTTGTAGTCTCTGTTGGTTACAAAGACTAAGCGCTAGGAATCAGAGTACGAAAAGCATTTGCCTTTGTGTTTTTACTCTGTCTATATAATATAATTTGCTCTATTTGCAGGAGATAGCTCTTTATGGAGAGTTTACAATGCGCGAGACTTTAATGTACTTTGGACTTATTGCGGCCATGTCCCGCAGCGACATCGAGGATCGTACGGAATTTCTGCTCAAATTGCTCAATTTACCAAATGGCTCGAAATTTGTCAAGAATTTGAGCGGTGGACAGCAGCGTCGTGTGAGTCTGGCTGTTGCTCTGCTCCACGAACCGGAGCTGCTCATATTGGATGAGCCCACAGTGGGCGTAGATCCGGTGCTGCGACAGAGGTGCGTATTAATAAAGTATAGTGTCATGAGGATGGCTTAAATGCTAGATTGCGTAATAGATGAATGGCATTACTGTCAGAATTATTTCGTAAAACATCAAGAGCATTTCATAGAATTTATGGAAATAGTTTGAACATGGGAAATTTCACTAGAATTTGTTATTTTTCGCATTAAAAAAATCGTTTGAGGGAACATATAAACAAAATAAATTTACCTTAAAAATGGTTATTAGTATATTACAAATTGTACCTCGTTGGGAAAGAGACTTACGTCAGTACAAGCAAAAGTAACTATCCGTAAAGAGCTAGATTTAGAGATATCGATTTAGATAGATATTAGATATATAAAATGTGTCATTTGGGTCATGAAATTGATGTGCACTGATTAACTCTTTATCACTTTTGCAGCATTTGGGATCATTTGGTGGAAATCACAAAAACTGGTCACACAACTGTGATAATCACCACGCATTACATCGACGAGTGTGCCCAGGCGCATGTGGTAAGTTCAAATATGTATATACATAACACATATAGCTTAAGGGTGGCAAGTGGAATGGCGTGAATGGGGTGGATTGCTGGAGTGCTGTGTGGTTGGCAGGCAAGTGTCAATGGCTTTTTGGTGCCCACGCATTGTTTGCTCACTTGATTTATAGTCGGGTGCCTGCACGTCTATTTGTAATATGCGGCGTATGAGCAATATTATGCGCTTCAGCTAACGCCGGCTGGCAAAGGTGAAAGCTCAGCTGTCATGAGAGAGAAAGAGAGATATAGAAAGAGGGAGCCAGAAAGCGAACGTCCAATGTTCCCGCAGCAGCGACGCTTATCAGCTCAAGCTCAAGCACAAGTGTGCGCTGTCAACACGCGGCGCTAAGTGCTTCCTTCTGGTTGGGGGCATCGTACATGGTGGAAGTTGTATATGGTTGTGAGCAGGAGCTTAAGCCTGGTCGCTTGGCAAATTTGTATCCTGCGCGAGAGAGCTGCAACAAATCTGTGTGCCTGTCTCGTCGAAAAAGTACAATATCACTGGGCCCCGTCGTAACGTTCTGTTGACCCATGGCCATGGCACGATTTACGAGGCATTTCCGAGCGAGACGCATTGCAAAATTTACTTCAGATTTATTTATGTTGCCAATGGAACGCACTATAATCAGCCAGCCAGAGCGAAAGAGATGGATTGAGATAGTAACTGTGTGCGTAAGTCATTTGCTGGCCCCTGCCAATGTGTGTGGCAGACAATGAACTATGTGACTACCAACTGACATTGCCAGCAAAAATATGAAGAAAACAAAAAAAAGATTCTTGCAAAATACAGAAATAACGCGTGACAAAGCGTACAAAGCAAACGCCCGTCACAATGAACACTTAGATATACAGATACATATATATATATATATATAGATAGACCAAGAGATACTCATGCGACACGCACAGGATATGAACGCACACACATATATAAAACAAACAAATCCTCACACGTTTATGCTGGTCAGGTCATACTGGAGGCTGAGCCTCAGCCTTACATATATCAACGGCAAGGCCTAAAGATTCATGCAAAAGAAAAGACCTTAAAGAGTTGTATAACGTCAAACAAGAGAAACAAATCGACATGTATTTATATTTTACTCTCCAAGCCAGGCACATATATGTATATGAAATCAAATGATTGATGGGCCAAGCGATTTATAATATTGCAAAAAACGGATTTATTTAGGTTCTGATCAACACTTAAATGAAGCTGGTTTTGGGAGCTTGATTTGTTTTCTGTTTACATTTTGTGGCGTTTTGAGTGACTCTTTGATTAGATATATGCTTGTTTTTCTCTAGGCAACGTAGCTAACAGTGGCACAAGTTGAAAGGAAGACATTGAAAAAGCAAATTTAAAAATAAACATGAACAAAATTGTTCTTCTGGGTTTTAACAGCTTTTCTCTGTTGTATTTCCGTGGCAACTAGCAAGGCGAACAGAAATAGAAAAGTTTATAAGCAATTTAATATGAAAGCTCTTGAAAACTCTCCATTGGATTTGTTCTTAGCTTTTGTTAAAGCAAATAATATTAATCTGTTATTTTTTCTGTGCTCTGATTTACTTAGTATTTCATGCAAAACTTAAAAAAGATTGAAAAATAAATCGGATATATCCTTTAGCTCTCAGCTTTCTTACAAAATGTCGCTAAATGAATTAAATGCATTATCTTATTTGTGTACATATATATTATGCATTATTTTAAAGGTATATGTACATATATATTGGAAAATTGAAATTTACAGAAAAAGCATATTAAATTATGTAAAGCGGATTACTTACTTAGTATATGTATATTTCTGGGTATGTTTCCCAATGCGTGTGCTCTTGAGCTTGTTAGCCAACTTCTAAACGGTGCTTGCCACATACACGCGACAATCGACCCTCTCGTGCAACAGCTGTTGGAGGGTCTGTTGTCAAAGCGAAGACATTCCCTTCCGAATGTGTGTGTTTCCGTGTGAGTGTGTGTGTGTGAATGTGTTTGTGTCATTGCGGTAAAGAGTTATGGCCAATAAACAAAATCATTGTACGACTTTGTTTGCCACAAAACGTGCTGGCAACCTGAAGCCAAACGTAGTACCACAGTCCATAAAACAATGTAGCCTAAGGTTTAGGGTGTGGTTAATCAAACCGCAACGCGTTGTCCATTTTAATGTGTCTTTAATGCCAATTGTTCTACACAGTTTAAGGTCTTAAGCCAAAAAAAAAAAAAAATTTTTACAAAAAAGAAGACGCAGCAGTAACTGCCTAGGCTAACAACAAACTTTTCGGCCAGAGTTTTGTCTGTCTGAAAACTTTGGTGACAGTGTTTAATTGCTCATATTGAACACGTGTTGTCTCTTACTTTCACAGCAAGAACAGCAGGAACCGCAAGAGGCACAACACTAACACAGCAGCAAAGTCGGTGTAGATTGTACACGCTTGAGTTGACTACTGGTATTATGGCCAGGCAGCAAATTGCTTTTTCAGCTTTGTCACTTTTTTTCTTATTTTTGGCGTGCTACGTTTTTGCTTCTGCCGCAGGTTGCGCAACACTCAGAAGTCGTCGTCCTGCAGTGGCACATATTTTTCGCCAATTCTGCACGTCACTCTTACGACTTACTTCTCCAACTGCCCAGTAGAACTCGGTCAGTTTGTCTATTTTTTTCGTATTGTGTTGTTTTTGTTGTTGACTCAACAGAATTGCGTGCTAGCAGCATAAGAGCGCATGCATAGACACTAAAACATTTGAAAGAGTATTTGTTTAGCTGACACACACACACACACAAACACACCTTTATATGACTAGTTCAAGTTGGTGCTCGTGCTGATTGAGCGAGACGTATCTATTGGCACCTTACAATAGGCAGTTGAACTATTCCGCGCAGCTCTTTCGACCATTTCACTTAAAAGGCAATCACCAAGTTAGCTACGAAAATTTATTGGTTTACATGCCATGCGATTTATAAGCTTAAACTGCAATATATCTTAAAATTTATGTGCAATTTGATAGAAATATTAAAGAGCTACGATTTGCTGTAAAACTTTGAGTGTTATTAAGCAATATATCGGATTTTTTAGCATTAATCGCAAAAAAATAGTACTAACATATAACATCAAATATTTACCAACAGCTGTATTTTTAAACTTTATTACTTTATTAGTCTGAAGTTCAGGCCATGACCAAAATGGCATTCATTTAATATTTTACACATGTATGACAATAAATTCATGAGAGTTTTGTTTTCACTGGCGAAAAGGCAATATTAAGTTGAGTTAACGTGATATAAAATATTAATATTTTTTTTATATAGTAAACATGTTCTTGATCAACAGACGCTTAAAGTATATATTATACAGCCACTGCGATGTCGCATTAAATTGTCAATCAATATGACCACAACTCGCACGGACAACGACACAAAAGGCAGCACACACACACACACACACACTAATACAAAGCGTTTGACAGGTTTCAGTTTATTTGTAATTCGCCAACATCAGCAATTATTTAACTGTCCATTTGCATTTTCTGCCTTCGCTACAATTTTCTTAATTTTCTCTTGTGGAACCGTTTTTACATAATATTTTGTTTTATTTTTTGTGCTATTAAAAACCAACATGCGGAAAATTACGCGACAAACAAGGAGTTGCAGTACAGAAGAGACCGCATAAACTATTAGGGACACTAGCAAAAAATAAGCAAGACACATAAAATGCAAAATGTCAGATACAGAAACTGATATCAAAGCGGAAACTGTAACAGCTTAGGGTGTTGTTAACGCTGTTGGAAATGCGATGGGTGCAAGGCGTGAGGCAGTATGGGAAGCTTTTTTCTCAAAGTGGTCGCAACAACAATATATCCATCAAATAATGTTACGCTTCCTGATTTCATTTATTAGAGCAGAAAGTGCTGCATATACAACTGACTAATGCAAAAGCAGCTCCTCGCACTCCACTTCCAACTACACATTCACCATTTAGATCTGTGACCAGTGTTTTCTCGTATTTTGCTTTAGCCAACAAGTTTTCCATGAGCAAAGCCAACGTTGATATTAAATTTGGGCAGCAATGTCTGCCAAATAAGAAAGTAAAATAAAATAAATGAAACCAAAAGGAACAAAGGCAAGCGGGCACCAACAAATGAAACGCTACACTGCGACTACACAGCTACAGGTTATAATGAAGGTTGTCCGTACTGAGTGGTTGGGGTGCCACATTGGGTTTCCACTAATAATGACGCAAATTGCAGTCGTTGATGTTCTGTCATAATATGATGCCAGTCTTTGATGTGGCTTTTAATACGTGTGTTTGTGTGTAAGCTGCTAGCAGGATGTACTTAAATGTGTAAGATCTAATGGGTGTGAACAGCGAGAAAGAGAGAGAGACCAGTGTGGACCAGTTTATTTCTATCAGTAAATGAAAGCAGCCGAATAGATTATATTTAAAAAAAGCTTTTTCTTTCTTGTAAAAATATTATTTTATGCCAAAGTATGCACAAATTGATATGATATTCTTGCAACAATAGGAAGCTATTGAGAATACATACAAGTCCTTAGCAGAAAAATATATTTATATAAATTGGTTTCGTTCTTCTTATTTAAACTTTAAAAAGGGACACAAAAGAAAATTCGTAGCTTGCACTGCAGCAGCTTAAAGTTGATTTTCTCGATATGCAAATAAGACCAACCCTTTTCTGCAATATCCGTAAAATGCGAGCAACGTTTAAGGCTCCGCCCCTTTCGCCTTGTCATATATCATTTTTCAATTTCCTTTTGCATGAGTATATAAAAAAATCTAAAATAAAAATATATTGTTAAATTAGCCAAAGGTTTAATACACTAACACATTGCACTTTAAAAAATAGCGAAGATATTTTAATTGAGGAATTCGTTAAACAAATGACCTAGCAAATGTGTTACACTTATAAAATCAAATCTTACTGAGGTAATAATATCATAGAGAATTATTAATAGAATGCTAAAAATTTTAGGTAATATTAAATGCTTATCACATAGTCGACGGTAAAAATGCAATTGGCATGCCATGCCTTAGAAAGTTTGTGCCCTTCATTGTTCAGCATTGGCATTCAATTAGGAAGTTAATTGGCCGCTCCATAGACAGATTGCCAAATACAACAGGCAATGGACAAGCAAGAGGAAACAACCGATTTCCGGTAGACTGAAGACAGAATCAAATCAAGCAGCAAAACTTTTACAACTAGCAAGAGTTCAAGTGTGTTAGTGTGTCTGTGTGGCATAGTTAGCATAGAATTTCCATGTGCAGGCGCTAGAGCAAGTCATGTGCATGCCTAATGAAGCCGTCCAGGGCGCTGGAATTGATGAGCCAGCAGTTGGCTATATAAAGATGTTAGCCAAGTTTTTGTCTAAGGGGCAGCAAAGTTTAGCTAGTCAGTTAGCTAGGCAGCCAGTCAGCTTGGCAACCAGAAGTGCCTCGGCCAATGTCCTAAAGTTGCCAAATACCATGTTGCTTTCTCTTTATCTGTATGCCTGGTCATGTGCGGCACAGAAATCAATTAACTTAATTTCCGCACGTTGCGATAAGCGGCGGGGGGATAAGTAACAGCAGGGTGGCGGCGGAAGGTGGACGGACAGTCAATAAAACTTTTGAAACGACAACAACAGGATGTGCATAATTCTGTCATTGTGCGAACGACTTAGAAACTTTTGCCCCAGAACAAGCAACGAATTGACAATGCGCAAGTAAAGTGAAAAGGTATGGACTTAGGGTTGTTGGGTGATGGGAGATGGGAGCAAAGCGTATACTTGATACGAACAAGTACAAGTCGATGTCAAAGTCAAAAGTTTAATTGACTTGGCGACACTTTCTGCCTTAAATCCGAATCAATTTAGTTGACAAAGTGATTTTTGTCTCCTTCCATTACAGATTGGTCTGTTGCGTGGCGGCAAAATGTTGGCAGAGGAATCGCCCAATTATCTGAGACAACAGTACAACGCTGATTCTCTGGAGGCTGTCTTTCTCAAGCTATCCGTCATGCAGAACATGGGCAAACGACGTCGCTCCTCTATTGCCCAGGAGATTGTGGAGCAGGTGACTGTTCCAGCTATATCGAATCCAGCTCTAGATATATCCGATGAGCAGCATGCTGCGGAGATCTCCGGTGAGTTCGGTGACAATATATCCATGTCGTCAGCGGTGCGTGATCCCATTAGCAGCACTGCGCCCGCTGCGCCACCATTGCCACCGGTGCAGGAGATGAAAACATCGTTCTGGTATAATTTACATGTGATGCAATCGCATCATTTGCATGCGCTCATCTGGAAGAACTTTCTCTGGATGATACGAAATGTGGGGTGAGTAGTTAACGTACTAACTAGTGACTAAAACCAACAACTGACTTACTAACTAACTAACTAACCAAATTCGCCTTGTCTGCTCGTCTAGGATAATGCTGTTCATTGTGGGTCTGCCGGTTGTGCAGATATTGCTCTTCTGCTATGCGATTGGCCATGATCCCACTGGCCTCAAATTGGCTGTGGCGAATCACGAGATGTCCGAGGAAATGATTATGCAACAGTTCTGTCCCGTGCACACCGGATGCAATCAGACCATGCTCAGTTGCCGTTATCTCGATATGCTTGTGAAGAACAAGAGCATGGTTGTGGTGAGTACTACATGCAATGCAAATTATCTTTTGTAAGAGGAGGTCAGGTCAACTGAACGAGAAGTGAGGGAGCTTAAATTGTACACGTGGAGATAAAGAGAGAGAGAGAGCTAGAGTGTTGGCTGCTGGCTACGACTACAATAACCACTCATGTAACTTCAACTATTGTTGTTGGGACTGTGAATGTTGCTGTTGTTGCTTATTGAAGTATGTTGAGACGACGACGGTTCGACCCTGCCGGCCATTCGTGTAATCTATTTCAATTTGTGTGGACAGCAAAGCTGGTCAGCTATAGTGTGCATGCTCTTCAACCTACTGCACACAACAAACGCCTGGCAAATCTACACTACGCGCCTCCTGCTCCTTCTTCTCCTTCGGTTCTCTTGCCACACACTCCTAAATCAACTGACTGAGGTCCCAGAGCCCAGAGTTCGGAGTCCTTCCCCCTCCTTGGAGCTGGCAGCGTCTTGGCTGCTGCTGTGGCTGTTATTGCCTTTGGTGTTGGCGCACACAAATTACAGCTGCTTATCTTTGGCAACAAGCAACAACACAGTTTGGCAGTAAGGCACTTGGGCAGTTGGGCAGCTGGACAGTTGGGCATCTGGGCAGCTGGGCCGGGCTGGCCGGTCAAGATCATCAATAAATTTACTTGCTTTGGGCAAAAGTAGTAGTTGAAAACCATCACCCAGTGCAGTGCAGTGTACTAGAGCAGCCCTCTGTGGCAATTTATTGCAAATTAAGCTTCGAAAACAATGCCTCTTCTTAGCTAATTTTGCCATGAGGGCTATCGAAATCTTTTAAGGCAGTCAAATTCAAAAACTATCATTAACAAGCAAAATATTTTGAGCATAATTGCCTTTTTTTTGTACTACTTTGCTGCACATTTTAAATTCTAATAATTTTCCTTCTTACATTGTAGAATCCTTATTTTGGTTAGTTTCATTTAAATGATTTCTTAATAACTGAAAGCTGAGCAGCCCACATCTTCACATCATTAAAAGTTACCTTTCATCAGCATACCTTAACGAAAACAAAAGCCTTCCAGCAGTAGCCACAAATGTTGGGTTTCTGTTTTAAAACAATACAATAATAATAAGAATAACACTAAAGCCACCAAATAATATTAACAACAACAAGGCACACGCATCAACTGCGAATTTGCGAAGACCACCCCGAGGCCAAAACTTTTGCCTAAGCTGAATTATTGAAATGCGGCTGAAATGTGCCCTTATCATTCTCAAATTTGTGTAAATTTTCAACTTAGATAAAAAATAAAAATAAAATATAATAAAAGAAAATACACGGTTCGCCGTATCTTTGCAACGCATCTGCTGTTGTTTGTACCTTTTTTATGGGTTCAACTTCCACACCTTGTTAAGCGTTGCCCCAAAAGTTAATTTTGCTCAATGAACAGCATATCAAGCAGCCATCAGCACGTGGCCAGCAGCAACAAGGACAATAACGAAAATAGCTATGGTATAGGGATAGCATGGAAATTTCCAACTCAATGTCCAGCACACTGAAAATGCTACCCTAAAGGCAACTTTGGCATTTGCTGAAATTTGAATTTTTTGGTTGCCCGTTAGCCGCTACAGACCGCTTTAGACCGCTTGGGTATTGACAGCATTTCGATACAAGCCTCGCTATCAGCGTGCTGCCAAAAACAACAAATATACCAGAAGCAATACAAACTTTTATATGCCTGAAAACAAACACCAACAAAAATCTTATTTTTTATTGTTGAGTCTTGTGTGCTTTGTGGTTGCTCTCTCTTTAGATCAAAGGCATTTGGCATTTTGTGCCGTCTCCCCCTCGTCTAAGTGCCATAAAGATTGGTCTTTACTTCTGTGCGACCTTTTTAAACGGAGCCTGCTGGGTGCAGGACCATATTCTAAAAAAGCCAACCCCTTTTTTTCGCCTGCCTATTGCGCCTGAGGCAGTTTTTGGCCTTTAATTTATGCCCAAAATTGTTCAAAATATTGTGGGCAGTGGTGGTGGTGCTCCAATGCAATGTTGTTGTGGCTTTTAATTAAAAGTTCATTAGGCGTGACAACGCTGCTCATTAGGCGACTTTTGCTGCTTAGTTAGGTGTAGCCTGCGGATGTTGCAAGTGGGTGGGGAACTAAGTGCAGTGCGTTTATTGTTGCACTTGATTAGGGACAAGCTTTAACTTTAAGTATAAACCTTTTTTTTGCGGTTACTTTTATGGGCAACAAAATATATATGTAAACCAAAACTTGCGGTTTTGAAGTGAAAGCTAAAATTGCTCAACTACGCGACAAAGTTTTACCTGCTGGTTGTCTCCAGCTCATTTGCGTAGAGTTTGCAACTTGTTCTGGTCTAGTATGGTCTATGGTATGCAGTTTCTGTAATATTTCGCATCTTTTTTTTTATCTTATTTACTGTCCAAGCTGACTTTATTTGCGCATAGTTTGTGGCTCAAGTTTGTCATAAACAATGTTGAACTCAAGGTTCAGCTTAAGCATAAAAGTTGTCCAGACTGCTGAATTGATTGCCCGTTCAGCTTCAGTCAGTCAGTCTTAAAATATGTGGTTCGAGTTTGTTTTGCATCGCCTTATTTCTTTACATTCCATTTGCTGAGCTATAAAACTGCCAATAATGTGTAAATGTTGTGCTGAAAGATGCAAACTAAACTAAGTTAAGCAGAGAATTTATTAATATATCTTGTTTTGTGCCAACTGCAGTCAATATAACAATAGTAATAAGTTAAGTAGATAGCTCAATGAATTTGTTGAAAATTGTACAAGCACAATGTGGGGCCAGCAAATTCGATTAACCATTAAATCGAACGAAGCTTATCGACATCTCAAGCTCAATAACCACATACATACATTTCTGTGGCACATGTGTGTGTGTTTGTCTAAATGACTTCATTTGTCTAAACATTAATGCGGCAATTGCGTAAATTTCACGCCTGTTGTTCTAGAGACCCTTTTGGTTTAAATACACATACACTCAGATACAAACAGAAGTTTTGGTAGCCACAAGATTGCTGAAGCTTAGCCCAAATACAAATTCCAATACATGTGCGCGCAGTTATTGTTATTGTTCGTGCTGTTCTTGTCTTGTTGTTGTTAGTGGGTTATTGTATGCATGTATGTAAGTACATAAGTGGCTGACAAAACTTTACGCAAAGTTTTGGCACCGCAAAAGTTGTTGTTACGAACTTAATCAATGTATGAGCACTTACAAGGACTGGCTTAGGCTCAAGGATATGTGGGCCACAAAATTTATACTTGCTGAGCTCACACTTCATTATATATTTTTGCGTATTACACAGAAGCTGCAAAAAACTGGCTACATGAAAAAAAATCAGCGCAATGAAATTGTAAAAGATAACATAAACATATTGTTGACAACAACAACATGATAACGTCAGCAGCAAAGCAAACAAAGAAAAAAAAAACACATCGCAAAAGGCGCAACACACAAAAGTAGGCAACGCATATTGTGTTGTGTGTTGGGTGCCTTAAGGATTTTTTGTCTTTTGTTGTTGTTGCTGTTCCTGTCGTTGTTTACAGAATTTATCGCTCGACGCAAAGTACGCACATTAATTACACGGAGTTACTTTTATTATGCTGCTGCTTCTTCCACTGCTCCTGCAGCAAACAATGCGACAGGAAATGAAGCGAAATACAGTTACAGTCGAAGAGTAACACAGTAACAGTAACTGCCTACAGTGCCTACAACTAGTAATGTAACAAACAGACAGCAACAAAGCTGCAGACACAGTTTGCTTACATGCGTCAAAGGCTCTTTTAATTGCACAACAACAATATTTAGGATGAAAGGCGCCTAGTCAATGTGTTTTTACACTCACTCTTATAAGTTTAAAGACCAAGTCATTGTCGTTATTTCAGAGTATTATGCTTGGCATGTTCATTGATTTTTAAAGCTAATTAAATAAACATTTGATTGTCTGCAAGCTGACCATATTGATTCATTTACTTGCAGAAATATGTAACCGATGATGAAGCAGCCTACGAGGAGGTGCGTCGTGGACGCGCCTGGGCCGCTCTTGTCCTACAGCCAAACTACACGAGTTCATTGGTTGAGAGAGTCGAGGATGGACGTTACGCAGAAGATGCTACTGTAGAGGCATCTGATTTGGGTGTGCGCATGGACTGGTCAAGTGAGTAATTCAATTAACATGTAATAGATTCGATTCCATTAATATATCTATTGTCTATTACAGACCAACAAATATCAACGCTGCTTTATCGCGATTTACAATACACATTCTTCAATTTTGTGGAGAGCATGTTGACGGATTGCAATCTGAATCCAAAGCTAGGACGCGTTCCTGTCGATTGGCAACAGCCCATCTATGGTTATAGGAATCCCAACTTCACAGACTTTGCGGCTCCTGGAGTTATACTTACCATTATCTTCTTTTTGTCGGTGGCAATTACGTCGGGTGCAATGTTAATTGAGCGCAACGAGGGCATGCTGGAGCGTTGCCTGGTTGCGGGCATCACAGGACCAGAGATATTGCTCTCCCAGGTTGTCACACAGTTCACAGTGATGCTGAGTCAAACCGTGTTTGTGCTGATTGTCAGCTTCTATTTCTTTGAGTTGACGTTAGTTGGAGATATCTGGCTGGTTGTGGCCCTGTGCATACTCAACGGACTCTGCGGCATGACCTTTGGCTTTGTTATCTCGTGTGCCGTAGACACGGAGCGAACGGCGACATATGTTGCGATGGGTTCCTTCCTGCCCATCGTAATGCTGTGTGGCATCATTTGGCCAATTGAAGGCATGTACCCGTTGCTGCAGATTTTTACCGCCTTCCTGCCGCTGACCAAACCCACAGAATCGTTGCGCTCCATCCTGCAACGAGGTTGGGGCATTGATAATCCTTCAGTGTATAATGGATTCATATCGATATCGTCGTGGGTGCTCGTCTTTCTGGTGCTCACCATTCTGCTGCTCAAGTTTAAGAAGGGTTAAACTAAACGGTTCCTCCGTAGTTGTAACACTTATGATTTTACTAGGTCGTAAGGGTAGCCCTTAGTAGTGTTCGTTAAGTCCTCCTTAGCGAGTGTATGTCTCTTGTACAATGTGTTAGTCACCATAATTACGATACTATATGTTAAATTTGTATGTTTAAGGTTCCGGATGTCACATATTCACATGGAAATGTTGTGCCTTTTAACTCTTAAGGTTTCACCTATCACATTCCACTCCAATCAGCTACCATTTAATAATTAACAGTTACTTATTCTCATGCTCATTCACGTTATTCACTGATCAATAAAAATATATATGTTTGTGCATTAAATCGTATTGCGAATGTTAAATTCAATGGTAATGTTATTGCTATCAAGGCTTTATGCATTTTATTTCTTCAATTTTAAGTACGATTAATTAATACAATGCGAATACAGTAAATCTGAGATGTTCAAAACAAATAAAAATATTATTATGGTTATTAAATCTGTA
Organism: Scaptomyza caliginosa; assembly: GCA_035044725.1. Classification (NCBI taxonomy): domain Eukaryota; kingdom Metazoa; phylum Arthropoda; class Insecta; order Diptera; family Drosophilidae; genus Scaptomyza; species Scaptomyza caliginosa. Next base: position 460,959 of record JAWNNR010000923.1, on the reverse strand, counting down.
GCACAACTTTATTTCATCCATTTTAACAAGTTTAAGTCATTCCTTTTTTTATCGATACTTTTCGAAAAGTTTGCAATCACTGAAAGTGAACTTTAAAATGCAGATGCCAATTCTCTTCATTATAAGTCAAATTGAGATACTTTCTGACCCTTTTCAATCAGTCTTTGATTTGGCCAATATTTATTTACCGAGAGCTGCAGCAGCTGCAATCAAAGGTTGGCCCCAAACAACAACTCAACTGTCTGTCTGTGTTAGCTCTGGGATGCTGGTCACATTTCCGCTTTCTTTCCCCCTTCTGCGACTCTCCTGTGGCAGCTGCTTCTTAAACATGCACATTTATTGTAGGTGCAACGCCCCCGACAGTAGTGCGGAACTGTCTGAGAACGGGGCGGGGCATCTGAGCATGTCAGTCAGCTCGTTTTCGACACATTTCACATTTTGCGGCAAAATCAATTAAACCGGAAATGCATGTAGTGCAAATGTAGCAGGAGCGGGGTGGGGTGCAACGTGGCAACCGTGCCACACGTGCAACATCCGCTTAGCACAAGAAATCAACTTAACAAGCGGACAAAGTGCCAGGACAGCAATGGACACAGAATGGGGATTTCATGCTTTTGTTTTCTGCTCCTTTTCGTTCAGTGATCGAGAGCATAGGGTCGGGAAGTTGAAAAAAAAAACAATAAAAAGGGTAGGATGCTTTATATGCATATGTAGGTCAGCACACATGGGCTGGACTTGGCAGACCATAGTTGGAATTTGTAACGGCATGCTCCACATGTCGTCCGTTTCCGTGACTAGAACAACAGTGCATTGATGTTCATGTCCACTATCCATCTTCATTTCTATGCGCTTTTATCTTTTATCCAACACCCTGCTTACTGCTTCCTACCATCTCCTATTTTCCATCAACTCAATGAGTTGCTGTCGCAAATCAGTCATGCAATGCGCATGCGACTCCCTGTCCATGTCCCTGACCCATAGCGTCTCCATCTTCTCCTCTGGCTGGGATGTATGTATTTAGAATTAGATATCCGTCAGCAATCGATAACATTAAGCGGAAGCATTTGCTATTATTTTTCACATTTGCTTTGAAATGATTTGGTGTCGTTGTTGTTGTTAGTGTTATGGGTGTGTGAGTTGATGCCATCATTGATTAGTCGAGTGTAGCTGACGGCTGCACTCGAGCACACAAATTGGAAAGTTGAGCGCTGTTGGGAAAACTCATTTTCATTTTCATGTTCAGCTCGCGCTTCTTTCCACATAATTGAAAGTTCAAATTTTTCGACTTGCCGCTGAATTAATTTCTCAACTTCATAATTTCACGTGCTCCGTGAAGCCTTAATAACATCCATACATATAGCCAGACAATTAGACAGCCAGTAAACCAAAGCAGTGGGGCAGCAGGCAATAGTCACTCAGCCAGCCAGCCAGATGTCTACAATGGCTCTTTGTTTGTGGCTGCTCCCTTTGCTGCATTCGCAATCGCGTTGAGCTGAGCTGCTCCTTCAACGTCGTGCTTTTTTCGATGAGAAGTGTTGCTGCTCCGCCAACTCGATGGCGTCTTAATTAATTGCTCAATTAATTTAATGTTCAGCCAGCATCTGCCTGCGTGTGGACCTCGCACCAGCAGACCTTGCTACCCCAGCAACCCTTCAAACCACCGACCCGCCATTTCCGAGACACTTGTTTAGCATTCCAGCCATTAGCTTCGCTGCTCAAAATGTCAATTGTCTGCTCATTTCAATGGGCTTCTGTATCACAAATGTCAGCACGCAAATTTTTTGTGCGCCTTTCGCATAAATCGGTCTGTTCACCCCAAGGCATATCCTTTTTTTTTTTGAAAGTGGTTTGGTTCCAGCAAGAAGCGTCGAAATAAATAGCTCGCCATTTGCCATACTCGCGGTGGCATTTTAATAAAATGTAATCTGTTCAGGAATTTGACTTAAAGTGTCCTTTTTGTGCTGTTTGCAAAGTTTCAGGTGCTTCTTCAGGGTATTTTCCCAGCACAAAAGTTTTCTTAGAAGGTCTTAGAAATTAGCATAGAAGGCAATGAAAAGCCTTTCTGCTTAACTTATAGAAGGAGTTTCAACTCTCTCTCTCTCGAAGAATATTCATTAAAAATCAATATTTAAATATAACTTTGATTAAAAAGGAATTTTCAATAAATTTTGGAATAAAGAAAATCGTCTAATATAAGCTTGAAATATTTTCAAGCAAATTAAAATGAAAATGTCATAAGTAACGTTCCAAATAATGCGGTAAAATGCATAAAACAAAAGTTTTACTTTATATGTTTTAGAATTTGTATTTAAATAAAGATAAATCAAAAGACAAAGTTTTTGACATGAATATTACTATCACAACAATATATGAATACAATATAAATCGATTTTCATAGAACTAAAACTCAAAACTATAAAAACTGCATTTCAAAGCAATGCATGTTAATAGGAATTGTGAATAAGCAGAGAATAAAGTTGAGCTAAGCTAGCTTAAATCTTAGCTAAAATAGCAATTGCAGTATCTGTTTGGCTTTTTTATGGAGTCTTAATTACTCATTTACGACCATGTCAATTACTTGAAGTGCGTTGCACTTGTGAATAGTTTTAATATGCTTTTCGAGCTTTTAATAAATTTTATTTATTGTGGATTATTTTTTGCTGTCGCGCTGACCCTTAATTGTTTCCACTTGACCAGCTTGTAAGTGTCAGCTACAAACTCTTTGCCGTGTGTTGACTGGGCAATCAATTTGCGATTGCCTCGTGTGTAATTTCATTGTGCATGTTATTGCATTATTTATGTGCATTAATTGCCACTTAATCAGCGGAGAGCTGTTTGTTGTTGTTGTTGTTGTATTTTTACTATTTTTTTGCTGGGGTTTTGTTTTTTATCCTGCGGCTCTTTCGTTTATTTGCCATCATCAATTTGCTGGTTTGCTAGTGACAACTTCCAAAATCAAAGAAAACTTTTATTTTTTTAATTACCAGGAAAACAACGAGCCAGCAACAATCTCGCTTATATGCAGGCATTTTATTATTTTAATGACTGGCATTAGTTAATTGTGGTACATTATGAGCCATTTGTTTAATATACCAACACCACAACAACAGCATCACTTTGGCAATTATTTGTGTATTTGCTGTTTCCTGACTTCGGTTTGCTTTTGCTTTTTCGCCTGGCAAATTGTATAATGAAAATGTCAATCAATTTTCCCACGATTTGCCGCCAAAGTGTATGCCATGCTGATGTCCTGCCAGGTTGCTTGTGGGCTGCACACAAACATAAACGTTCCAACACACATCAGTACAAATATACAGATACATCTGCCTGTCACACTCAATGCCAATTGCAAATTGAGTTCATCTGCTGGCGGCAAATATTGACATGACAGACACATTTTTATTTTATTTTATTTGCATTTTTATTTCACTCTTTGCATATGGTTTGCACATTCTCCCGCCGCCACTCACGCTCATATTATGCTCCCCTTTTATATACTTCTTTTTCTTCGTTTTTTACATATTTACAGCTTCATCTTTGCCTTGCTCCCCAAGCATGTTGTTATTGCTGCTGTTTTTCTTTTATATCTTTATCTTCTTGTGCTGGTGCTTGTGCTTGTGCTTGTGGCTTTGACTGACGTGTCTCTCACTCACTTTTTGCTGCTGTTGCTGCTGCTGTTTGCTCTCTGTGAGCTGTGTCCTGTGTAGGTGGCTCAAATGACATATTAATTTCCAAAGGGGAAACGTAATAATATATAAATGAAGTTGTCGCCTACGGCCCGAGCTGCTTGAGGCAGCTGGCACAACCCACTTAGACATACAATCGCATGCAAATAGCTGACGAAATCTAAATAAATATGATCTGGCAAATCAACGCCTTTGTATTGCCTTGGGAGATAAATGGGAGACGTGTGCCGTGGCGTGTCAGTCTGTTAAGGGCTTATACATGCTATTACTCATACGCTGCGTATGCCAGCTATTTTACCGCCAGCATTGCAATTTATTTGCCCAAGACATTAATATACCTCTAGAGCCGTACTAAATACATGTTCATTGTATGTGTGCTCACATGTATGTGCAAATTTTGGCGCCTAATAATACTGTCAGCGTACCACAAGACAAGTAAAGACAAGAGGGAGGCAAAAAAAGCAAGCAAAACACCAGGCGCCACATGGCTCGTACTTTCATCAATCATGTTTCGACATTGTTGCCGCCACGAAGCCAAAAAAAACAGTGCTGATAGGTTGGCAGGCTTAAAGGATGCCAAAATTATAGGCGGACATATTCCACAGTCGGTCTGTCCAAGAGCTCAATTGAAAAGGCATTTTACAAAAGCATCATAACGATAAATATTTGATTGTAATGTGTTTTGCAATGTTTACATGCCGGCTGCGTCTTCTGCACATGTGAGGACACTTTGAGTAGTTATTGCATAAGTTCAATTGAATTCATAGAACACTTCGAGCATCCCTCACTTTTTCTCTAACTTCTTATACAGCATGTATTGCCATTATATTCCAAGAGGCACTGGCTGCTTGCTTTCGCCTCTGCTAATGCTGTTGGCTCATACTGCTTTTGCTTTTCAATGCATGGCTCTCAATTTGCAGTCGCTGGCGCTTTCGACGGCGTGTACGTCGCTTTCACGCTGTTGCGCGCGCTTACGGGCAACACTTAATCGGCTTCCGGGGATATTTGGGATTTGGGGCGGAAACCCAATTTGTGTCAGGACGAAACGCAAGCGTCGCTACTTTCCCTTCGGTTTGTTTGTGCGTCTGCTTCTGCTTCTTTTCAACGTTGGCCATGCTTTCTTCTATTCTTGTGGTTGGCCGCTTTTCATTTAGGCATTTTCCTTCGGCAGCCCCTTGTAGTCTTTTGTTTTGTGACAATTTGCAGCTTGCTTTTTTACTTATCCATACTTAAAATTTACAACAAAAGCAGTCATCTCAAAATGAACTACTTAGTTCTACTTCTTTTCTCTCATCTTTTTGTTGCTTTATGGTTTTATTCTTTTTCTTAATGCTGCCTGCAGTTGCTTGAGGCAAACATTACAACAATGAAGCCAATTCGTAAGTCGCTGGGCCTGGCGTGCTGGAGCACTGGCGGACTGTTGGAGGCAAGACTGGTGGACAAGACGTATACATAAATATGTATATATTTTCCTTTCATTTTTTTGGCTTGCAGGAAGTACGTGCTAATGGCTCAAAAGCAAATGACACAAAACACGAGCATAAAATACGCCAAAAGTCAGTCGACAAAGAGAACTCGCATTCTCATAAATACATATAAATATTGCTATGTGCGTGCTTGTGTGTGTTGGTCTGGGAATGTGCCACGCCCTATACTAATAATCGCCGCCGGCTGTTGCTTACTCACACACACACATGCAAACACATACACATATACACAGATGTGTGTAGCCCATTGAAAAATGTCTAGTATCTAGGACACGGTTCACAAAAGGAGCAGCAAGAAGGCTCCATACTTGTGTCCCTTTATCTGGTAATTCGCTGCTAATGGCTCTTTTGTGTGCACTCCCACAATTGCCGTTAGGTCTGTAAAAATACCAACATCAGACGACCAGTCGACTCCCCCCGCCCGCCAAGGGCCTCTCTTAGTCGTCCACTCGTTTATTTTAAGTAATTTCTTTTTAATATTTATGATTTTTGAAAAGTTGTGAAAAACTTTGCCAAAATGTCGTAAATTTAATTATTTTCTCTTGGGATCTTATCGAAAAACATATGCTGTCAAAAAAAGTACAGAAATTTATAATGCACCATTAACAAAGGGCACAATGATGGTAAAAATATGATTTTACTAAAAATAAGCATTCTTTGGTATTTTTTTTGTGGTTATTGGCATACTTTTCGTAAAGTCATAAGATATTTGGTGACCTAAAGTTACCAAGTATTTTTTGTTATTACCATATTAACTAGACAATTAGAAAGAACTTGCAAACAAAATAGAAATGATTTTTAAAAGAGCGCCTTGTACATATTGTCATTATAAAATGTGCGAGAGGCATTATTTAATTGGCGGTTCACAATAAATTATTTATTGCACAACCCAGATAAATATTACGGATATGGTGGCTTTTAAGTGAAGAACTTTAAAAAAAACCGAAGGGCACTTAAAACATTCTAATAACCTACTGTTAACTTAAATAAAGTCGCACTTTGACACTTTTAAAAAGTATCTAGGTTCAATGAACGTTCAATTCCTCCCAAGCCTCCATAATAACAAATTGTATATTATACAGATTCAAACAAAATGCATATACCTTGTTTATGCTGTGCAGGACATGGGCCCTACAAACTGCAGCTGCCCGACATGCATTTTAATTTTTTATGTGAGTTTTAAATGCAATTTAATTGCCACCGTTCAACAGTCCAGCGGCGGTAGGGGTAAACGAGGTAGGATAAGAACGCAAACTGTTGAAATGATGGCGCTTATCAATGCACATGATGCGCATGCAAAGCACTTTTAAATTATCATCAGGCATTAATATAAAGGCAACTCTCGCTCTCCTCTCTCTGTCTCTCATACACACAAACACACGTTGGCAATCAGGTAAATGCGTTCGGTTTGCAGGACGTGCCAATGAGGCAAACACTTGAACAAAAAGTAAAAAAAAGGAAGCACGTTGATTATTAAAATGTAATCAAAAATTAACTTAATTAACGGCACAAATATGGCGATGAAAATTTGATTGAAAATTGTTTGGTATTGTGCAGGCAGTTGCCGTGGCTGACAAAAAACAAACCGAAATGATAATAAAAATTAAATATTACGCATACGCAACGTGTGGGTGTTTGAGCGACACAGCAAAGGCGAACCAGGGACAGATGAAAGCATGGAAAAGCAAGTGTATGTGTGTTTGTTATCTGTGTGCGTCTCATGCATAAAAATTACATATTACAAGATATTAGTGTGAAAATTGATATAAAAATCAATGAAGCAACGGGTACAACAGAAATAACGATGTCAACGACAACTTTAAAGGGTCACAATCGCAGTGGCAGTGCTCTAAAACGACCTGGTCGTGTATATTGTAAGTGTTGACATAAACATTAAATTTGATGGGCAGCCGTGTGTTATTTTTTTTGTTAGTATGTTGCTGCTGCTGTTGTTGTTATTGTTGCTCGTTGCATACATACTTTCCACTTTAGTTTTCATGTTGCGAATTAACGAGCTGGTTTTCCACGCCCTCGCTAACACTCGCTCCAATATAAATTAGGTTCCCCACACATGCACACATACACCACACACAAACGGGACAGACTAGGCGACATGTCTTGAGGCACATCCTCTGGGGCAATAAAACGTATTTTTATGATGCTGCCATTCGAGTGGCGCACTTTGCATGCAGCACAGCCAAAGACAGCAAGCCCATAAAGGGAGTCAGCTCGACGACAAATAGCGCCACTAAATGGGCACGGATTATAATGACACACACATAAACACACACACACACACAAACACACACATATTGAGGAAGAGAGTTGTAGGCATGCCGTTAAAAGTAAGCAAAACTAGCCCTGAAGTAGGCACAGCCTAAAGGCAACCAAAGTCAACATCAGCCATACCAATAAATGTTAGTTTTTATGATACAAGCACTGGCGTCTAGGGCACAGAAGTTGCATAGATACAACAACAGGAAAACAGCAAGGCCTCAGCAAGTCTGTCAGTCAGTCAGTTGGCGTATAAGTTGTTGCTAGGTTGGAAGGTTTCGTTCCAGCCCAGCTGTGGGCATTGAAATAGTTTTTGGTCTGGCACACATCAATGTCAATTGATTGCAACCCTTTTGAGCCCAACAGCAGCAGCGTCCCTACCATAGGCAGCGACCACAGAACCATCAGATTGCTTGACTAAGTGTTTTGTGTGTTTGACCAGCATCGCTGTTGATCCCATTTCATTTAAAAACAAGTAGAGCGTGTGGCACAAGCGCTGATTTTTGTGTTTTGAATTTGAATACACTAATAAGTGAGTTTTATAAATTTGTCATCAAAGATGTTATATTGTTCACAAAGAAGCAATACCGATTAATGTCAATACAATATCAGAGGTTAGTTGAAATTATTTTGGCAAAAACTTATTAACATACTTTAAGTGTATCTTATGTTCAACACTAAAAAATGACAGTTTTTTAGTTTATTTCTTTTTCTTGCACAGTGCCATGGGTGGCTTAAATAATTGAGCAGTTAATCGCACCAAATTGCTTGAATAGAACTTTCTGGCCTTCAACTGTTATTTTCTTTTGCTTTTGTGGTTTTTGTTGTGTCCAGTGTACGAGTGGAATTTCAACGCGAGCTATTGATTTGTATGATTATTGAATTATGCAAATGTTGTAGAAATTCTCTATGAATGTGTATGTGTGTGTCCTGGCTAAGCTACAGAAACGTATGAGAGATTACGCCCAAGGCCTCAATAGTGTGCACAAATTATCTAAAGTGAAAGTCAATTGATTGGCTTCTATTCAGCAATTTTACATCAGCATAGTTCAGTGAGTTTTCGGGTGCTCTTTTATCGTCTTAAGACGATTAGTCAACACATTTAACTATGACAGTCATTGGTCGGAATTTCATTGGGATTTGAGTTGTCAAACATGAATTCATGGATTTGTCTAAAAACATTTAAGCATTTGCTCATGATGATGCGGTTGAATTTATTCAATTCAACTACCTTTAATACTGCTCAGCAAAGCTTGAGCTTAGTTTACCTACTAGTGATTTTTATATTCCAGAGAGTAAAAAAGAACCTCTTAACATTAGCTGCTGTATAGCAGTAAAATATACATTATTTAATAGTTCTTACATCTTTCAACATTTTCTTGTACATTAAGTACGTCCAGGGCACTGGCAGGTGTTTTTTGACAGAATGTTTACTTCTTGACAAAGTAATGTTTGACTTCGATAAGCTGCCACACTGCATTACACGCACATTGAAAGTCAATGAGTTCATGCTGTATTTCATTCAGTTGGTCGTCACCTGTGCGTTTTACGCATTCAGCGAAGCCAATCACGTTCACCGCGCGAAATCCCAAATACGAGCAGAGCTTGATGCTCATCTGAGCTGCAGCATCAGCATCAGCAGCAGCTAAAACAATTCAATTCAACGTTGAAAATCGAGCGGGTATTTGTTTTTCAATAATGGCTGATTATTGAAAATCTAAATTCTGACGATGGCTGCCAGCAATAATAATGGTGTTGTTGTTGCAAGTGGGTGCTGCAGGTTGCCTGTATGCAGGTTGTTGCTGGCGCCACTCGCTTTTCGGTCATAAAGTGAAGCTTAGTTGAAATCCACGTGGGGGGATTTTATTTTATGGCGAGTCAATGCTGTCGCTGTTGATTGGAAAATGCCTGCAGGTGATTGCTTCGGATTTTCATTTATGAACCATGTTTACGTATTGCCATCAGTTGTGAGAATTCCAATGAGCAAATAGCACAAGTAATCAAACAAACATTTGTACACACGCGCACACACACGCTTACAATGACTGCACTTCGTTATGCCATTTTAATTAAAACTGTGCGCCCAGAAATGTATGCTATGATATTTGCTTGAACTGCTCGTTTTGCTGATTTGCTTGCAGGCTGTGACAGGTTGATTAGATTCCTTTTAAAATGCCTTCAGATTTTCAAATGCTTGCTTGCTTAACTCGTCTTCAGATGACGCGCGGGCCATAAAGCGTTTGTTATTATTTCATTCAGGGGTGCGTATGAATGAAACTTGAGCCCCAGCACATAATTTCAAATTCGTGTCATTTATGAGGCAGGCAACGAGCGTGCGTTGAGCTCTCAGCGCCTAAGTTGAGTTGTAAAGCGCTCAAGATGTTGCATTTTAATATTTACACACATCGCAACCCAATAGGATTACGGCATACATCACACATCACTGCAAGACAATGGATTATTATATCGGTAACAAAAGTAAACTTACAGAAATATACATATACAATTTTATGGTAGGATTTTGTTTATTATTTAAAAACGTACTTAGAGTTATATTTAAATATAACATTTTCTTATTGCTTAAATTTCTGACAGTGTACATATGTTGATAGCATTCTCTTTGGTCTTCGACTCCCGCTGCTCATATGCGGCAATGATGAACTGCACAAGACTATGTTGGAATTTTTATTAACCATCAAAAATCCGCGCACTGTTTCTCCCGCTTTCTTTATCCTCACACACACACACACATACACACACTTATCTTGTGTTGTAAGTGCACCGCAGTAACGCCCACACTCAGAGGCGCATGAGGCAAGTTAAGTTGAGTTCCGGACACAACCAGGACGATGGCTGTTTGGCGTGCAGCACGCACATTGCAGGAGATTATCTCATGCAACGCGCATTCCAAACACACACATACAAGTACACAGACTTCTTCAGCTATAGCTCAGAGGCGCTGCAGCAATCAACGTGCCTTGGCAGTCATCATAATGGCAACAAAGCGGTGGCCAGGACATTACTAGAGATGGAAGGAATAGATGGAGGCTGTCGGGCAGGCAGCCAGCCAGTCAGGCACTTGTGGTCTTAATATAAAAATCACTTTGTGTGTTGTGTTTGCCCGCGCTGCTGCGTTGCGCGCTGCTTTGCATTTCTAAACAGCCCTAGTAACAGAAGCAGCAGCAAGGGATTCAGGCAGCCAGTGAACAACATTGTTGACGTTGTGGCAAATGTGTAAGGGATGCGGCTACGGACGGAGTGACGAGGCAAAAAGTGCATTGCAGTTGCTTTTGTTTTGTGCCCCGCAACGGAAACGGAAGCACCGTACAGCTACAACTTACAGAAGCTACAAAAACAACTGCGACAGAAAGTTGTTCATCAGTTGAGTAAGCCTGCCATGCCTGCATATGTTTGAGTTTAAGTCCGCACTTGCACTACAAACAATAACTTCACTCAAAGTAGGGGGTTGAGGTGCAAAGGGAGTGCATCATTCACACATTGGTTTATTTTCTCCCACTCCCTTTATTTCATTCGGAAAGGTCAGCGAGGCGTATGCGTAATGTCATAAACAGCTGCTGCAATCAGAATCACAGAGAGCAAGACATTCTAAGCCCAGTGCAGTCAAGTGAAAATGTCACCAGGCCACAGACAATACGAAACGCAACGCTCAGTCTTATTATGCTTTCAAATATCTCTCCTTCCTTCTCTCTCTTTTGCACCCCAGTCTCGGATAGTATGGTAGCCTTTTCTTTTACTTTGCCATTTGTTGTTACTCGCCCGTCTGCCTTCTTGCCTGCCTGCGTTGATGGCTTAAGTGGATAAAAGTAAAGTAGCTTTGAAGTTGGCCAGATTAGCGCGCATATCGCGTTGACTTACATCCACAAAAAGAGCTTAAGAAACAGACAAGAAAACCCGAATGTTTGGCTACATAAATATGAAATACCCTTGAATAAAGATAAACTATATGCGTTAACTTAAACATGCATATTTTCAAAGTTTTTTGGTAAGTTTTTGATACTATTATTAGTTGATATTCAATAAAGAATAACAACGTGTTACAAGTTGAATACTCTGTAGTGAAAAAAAGGGAAACAAAAGACTCTAAAGTTTTAAGTAACTCGGCGACATAAGATTTCTGTCTTTTATTCATTCACTCACTTACCCCAGATAATAGTTCATTGTTGGCCATGATGTTGCTATGGTTGCACGACATTTTTTCAATGCAATGTTTTCATCAGCTTTAAAAGTTTAACATAAGCTGCAGGCCAAACAATAAACAATGCCGTTGCGCATTGTGCGAGGCAGTTAAAACTATCTGAATTTTTAATTGTTCGTTACTTCCACACAATGAAACCACAATGAAAACTTATAAAAGGTTTTCAACAAACAAAATAAAACTACTTCAGCAGACGTTAGCCAGCTGTCTCAGATGAAAAGTTTATTGGCGGCCATTATACATTATAAATGAAAAAAGACCTTCAAAGTGTTCTTTGTACAATGAGTAAGCTTTAAGGCTGTTTTTCTTTAAGCCATTATTGTGCAACATATGCCTGTACAAAATATTTTAAGCTGCATGCTTTTATCAACAAAAATATTTCATTACGGGTTGAAATCGCTTTGAATTTTTTATCATCCTTTAACGAAAGCGTTCACAGGGCTTTGCACCTGAAAACCCTTCACACATATCAATTCATTCGGCTGCACTCGGTCATATGGCAGCCATAGCCATTAATGTCATGCTAAGCCGCAACCCATTTTCATTTGCTTTAATTCTTTTTTTACTTTCTCCCCAATTCGTTCACTCGCTTATTCTCTCTCTGTTTTGGTCATGCTGTGCAATAGGCTTTGTTTCTTGTTGTTGCTGATTGCTGACTGCTGCTACTGGCTGCAATGATTTGGCACAAATTAGTTACAATTTATTTATGTGTGCAATTGGGAGCGTATTTAAAATGCCAAACATGCGTTGACAAGGCGAGAATAGTACATTGACATAAGCCGAAAGCATCTAATGACAAGTTGGCAGCTTCTGCTAGGTATTGTACATTGAAATCGTTATAGAACTACATTAAAATAATATGCGGTCGAAAGTAATCCGAACAGAATACAGAATAAATGGTAAAAAATTGCTTATAAATAATTGCAAAGTAACTTGATAAAATATGTATTTTTTTATTTAACAAAATCAGAATACCCGAATATCATGGGAATTTTTGTGATTATTTGTTGAATTTATTGAGCATTGATATTGTGTGCTAGCGCGCTGATAAATATATTTTTAATATTTGGCATTTTGTAATAAATAAAAGAAATGACACAGCGCCAACATTCACAATTTAACAGATAACATTTATTTTTAACAATTCAAATTCTAATCTGTTATCCAAATATAAGTTAAGCACGTACTACCCCTCTCCCAGCCACTGCCACATTTTCGGGGACGGCCATAAAACTGTGATTTTAATTTCGTACAAATGCTTTGGCACGACACTTAAATGATATAATTCATTAAGTCACACACCTTATGCAGCAGGCACATGCTGACACTCTCTGGCAAAAGTGTGACAGTTTTGCTCTTAATGAAGTTGGCCAACAATGCTGGAATTAGCCAACATTTTGTGTGTGTATTTCGTTAACGTTTTTTATGCCACATATCTGATGGTCTTTTGTTTTTGGCAGCTTTTATAATTGCACTGAAAACTAGAGCACCTGCTGTGCACTTTGTGTGTGTTTGTATTTGTTTGTGTGAGCCATTAAAAATGTGAATATCACACGAGAGCGGAAGTAAATATTTTATATTTGCATATTGGACACTAGTTTTTCATAGCAGCAACAAATTTGCATATTAACCTCCATTTTTTCTGTCGGATTTGCGTTGCTTCATTTCGTTTTTATTCTGCGCGCTTAATGAAGTCCGCAGAGCCAAAAAGAGAAATGAAAGCCACACACCATAAAAAAAAGGAGAAAGAAAGAGCAACAAAATTATAATAGAAAATATAAATAAATTGTAGCAACGGAAATGTTCAACCCAAAGCGGCAGTTGCACTGACTGACCGCCCGCCTGAGTCGGACTGATGTCCTCTGTGTAATGTTGTGTGTCCCAGTTGTTTGGCCTGGAACTAAATATTTGTTATAAATTATGCTCTTAATTAAGTGACTGTGTGAGAGCGTGAGCGTTACAAAAACACACGTAAGCAGCGCCTAAAGCAGCCCTGACAAGCAATTTCATTTTGTCACAACACAAGCAGCAGCAAATGACATGGTGGGAATGGATACAGGTTTAGGGGCGTGGGAATGGGCAGGTCTGGCAACGCACGTGGAGGCACGCAAACGCATGACATTCTCACAAAGCGTCGTGAAACGGAAATAAAAACTGCACCCTGCCAGTTGTGTGTCAGTTGTTTTCGTAACCCACGAAAGTAGGCAAAATTTTGGTGTAATATTTGGTTACAAAATATCTTCCACCAAATTTACTTAAAAAAAAATTGTAAAAGCTAATATGACATAAACAATGTCAAAGAAAATGTTTCCAATCAAATTAAAAATGTTATCTTTTAATAGACACAACCTAACAACATTACATAGTTACCTAGATTCACAACTTCCCAAACCCAACCAATCTTCTGCTTTGGTATATATTTAGCTGCTGGCTGTCATCTAGAGCATCCATATCTCGACTCTATGCCCGGGGTTTGGCTATTCGGCACGTGCTATAATGAATGTAGTTGTTCGCTGTGCAGGTAACCTCCAATTAAGCTCATCAGTTTAATGTGTTCTGTGTCGACGTCGTCGGTTGCTGGACATTAATATGAGTCACCCCTGGCACGGACCAAAAGGAAATAATGCCAGCCCATCCAGCTAGTCCAGACCATCCAGTCCATCCAGGTAACAAGCATGTCGACGAGCCCGAGTACGTGCTGGTACAATTGGGCAGAACACACAGAACGAACACTGTAAATGTGTAGCTGTATGTCTGTATGCGTGTTCGTTTGGTGGAGTGGCTTAAACATCAGTGCTCGGACTCGAACTTGCAGTTGGGACTTCTATTGACACATTTCGTTGTGAAGTTGGGGGCGCTTAAAGCCAACACATGGAAACAAGCATAATCCTAGCAAATTCTTGCGCACACATTTGCTTATGGCTCATACACACACACACAATGGCAGCAGACCATCGACAGCTTCACTGCTGTGCGGCTTACGTAGCGTATGTGCAGTGCCCAGGCAACACTTGTTGTCCTGCTGCTTGCTTCAGCATCTACTGCTGCTGCTCGCCTGGCTGTTTATTTGCTGCCACTTTAGTTGCTTTAAATTTTACAGCTTAATGGCAATTCTACGCTTGGCCAAGCCCACCCACCGGCTACCCCTTCCACTTGACAGCAGCACTTGACTTGTTTGTCGCATATCCTTTTGCTGTTGCTGACCGTTTCGCTTGTTGCCTTTGACAGTTGTCTGAGCTAATATCCCTGGCCGCATGTGAGCAAGCATAAAAAATTCTTACCTTAAGTGCAGCCGCTTTTCCCCTCTGAACTTAATCAGCTTTTGGCTTTGTGCAAACAAATGGTCACGTCGATAATATAACCAAAACTTAGCTCTTTACAACTTTTAAAAGTTTCGAAACTTGACTTTAAGTGAAATTGTAAAAAATTAAACCGTTCATTTCGTTAGATATCACTTTGTTTAAGTTGTCTACATTTCGCCAGTTTGGATCTATATTTCTTTTCGACCAATGGATCATTTGCTGCCATTTACTATCCGCTCAATCTTCAGCACGTTAGCATATGGCAAGCCACAACAAGCTGTGCCTCCAACAAAGTAAACCGCATTTGAAAAATGTGTCTCGAACATGCTGCAAAATATTTGCAAGCAGAGAAAAGCAAAAGCAAAAGCCTCAAAGCACTCGAAAGGGTTAAAGCGGATTTTAAAGGAGGGTAATTTGGAAACGTTGGGAGGACTGGGGAAGTCTAAGGGATAAGCAACTGTCGCACATTATCGCTTTGAATTTATTTGTGCTTGTGCCGAAAATAAATATGCCATTGTCCCGCCAAAGGCAATGCGGCCAACTAGCAACGTTTTACGAATAGTCCCCAGTGGCAGGTTGTTGGCCGTTTCTCCCCGGACCAAGAGGAACAAGTACGACAAAGCACGTGCAGCTTTAAAGCCGCGCAATTTGTTTGCCCATAGAGTGCCTGTTCCCTTTGTGGCTGTGGCTGCGTCTGTGTCTGTGTATGCTCTGGGTATCTTTTGGGCAGCAAACGGCGCCAGCGATTGGCAATTAAAGCCAGGGCCATTGACATTAGTCCTAAACCCACTCTACGCCACTCCGCTTCACTCCATGGCGACTCTTTAACCTAATTAAACCGCCAAAGAGCAAGCGAGAGTGCAAAAACAAGGCTAAAAACAGCAGATGCGACTGCGGCAACAACTGCGGCAAAGAGTCGTCCTTGTAATTTACTAAAAAATTGGTTTATAATTTTCGCAAAATATTTTCTCTTTTGCTGCATCAATTTTTTGGCTACAGAACTCGCTCTCAGCACGATGAGCGTTTAAATTTTGTGGAGAATTAGAAATTATTGTAGCATGTCTTTAACAACATTGTGCGGTATTTTCATTTACTCTTCGTTGTTCACGTTGTTGTGTTTTCCCTTGTTTTTCTTTTTCGTTGTTGTCTTTTTTTTCTTGGTGTCTAGTCGTGATTGTTATCTATGTGAAACGCGGGTTTTCATCTTTGTGTGTTGCAAAAACATTTGCTTATGCCAGCCTTTTATTAGAATTTTAAATATGCTTCTTGTTGGAAATGTGAATGAAATTTTAATGAATTTAATGCTTGGCAGCAAAGGCGCGTGCAGATTTTTTTTTTTACTTCTTGAACATGTGTTAGAATGTGGGAATGTTATACGAGAAAATAATTATTTTTAAATTTCAAAGAATTTAATAAAAAAAATAACAGGGCAACAAGTGCAGCTCGTCCAAATACCTTGGCTCTCAAGTTTAAAGGATTCTGCTTAATTGTTGCAAGTTCAAATATTTACATACACTGTAAGCATTTCCAATTCAATAAGCACAATTAAGCATTTATGCACTTAATTTCCACCCCCTGCCAATAGGTATTTAAAAGTGCCACAACATGACGACACATTCCAGTGGCCCACTCACCGAAATCGCAATATCGCCTCGCCCGCGGCAACCATTTATGGCATCTCAGCAATTTGAAGTAGTTGCCTGCTACGCGACACGCATTTTTGTTTATGCTTGTAAAACACATTTCAGCAACGAAGACAACAGAGCAAGAAAAAAACGAATATTTATAAAAAAGGAGCGTTGAAACAACAAAAGGAAAGAATGATAAAACGTGCTAGACAACGTGATACCCTGTTTAATATGAGTGTTAATGCACCCTAAGATACATAGTAATTAATATTTACTAAAATTTTCAAAATATGTTATTATTTTAATGGTTTCACAATTTTCAATGTGAGTTTGATATCGTATATTAAATACATTTTATTTAAATTTTCCTTTCTTCAATTGAAGCTTTAATATTTATTTTGCAACCTCAATACGCCCGCTGTTTACATACATAAAAAAATTGTTGTAAGTGGCAACAAAATGGAATTGTCCCTTGTCAACGTGCCTGCGCCCACATACGCATTAAGTCCGCCTCCTTCTTTCAGTTAAGGCCAGGTTTTGGGCTTTCTTCTTACAGCATTCCACTCACCTTCCACACACTGCCACCAAAATATATTTCCATTTTTCACCAGCCTCGAAGGCTCCAATGCTGTTTAAGCTTGACGATGACTACGAGTATTTCGCAGGTTCACTCTCTGGCACATCTGCGTTTTATAATCGAGCCGAAGCGGATCCAACAAACGGAACCCAGCATAAGCCAGCAGCCAGGCAAAAGGTGCTTACTGCCTACACAGAACTAGACTGCCTAGAACAACCCAAAACAAAGGCGAACAGATACACATAGATACACACAGACACAAGTGCAAAGTACGAAAAAAGTAAATTAGTGTTTTGGCACTTTCGGCAAACAAAGCTCGCCAAAAGCGCAGCCCATCTCAGCCCAGTTTAGCCCACACAACCACCCAATGACCCAAGCAGGTGGCAGTTTATGCTGCCGGGCTTTGGCTTTGGCTCTGGCTCTGGTTTTGGCTCGGACTCGAGGTGAGTTATCGTCCTGGCTGGCGTCTGTTCAGTTAGTTAGTTTTGTGTCCTTCAATGTTTTTTGTTTTTGTTGTCTGCTTTGTTTTCACTTTTTTTTCTCCTCATTTTTATTTTTATGCTCTTTGCCGTGTCCAGTGTTTGTTTTGTGCCGTACATTTTGTTGTGCTCTTATTCTTTTTTTCTGCGCCTTTTGCTTTTCGCTTCTGTTTTGTTTTGTTTGCCTTTTGGCGCCCTTAGTATTCTGTTGCACTTTTCCAGCTAACGACACCTACACCAACACCTACAAGAATAACAGCAACAGGGACTGGGGAAAAAATAAAAATATTCCGAATTTGTCAAAGGTAAGAAAAACACTGGCCTAATGCAAAAGTTATGAATTTATACCCAATACGCATTAGCTTCCCGCAGCCCTGCTGCATAAATTAATTAGCCAGATAAAGAGAAACGCCGACTAACTCAAAGGACAAAGGCTGAAATTAATTTCAAATTACGCTGGCGCCTAAAAGCGAAACCAAAACCAAAAAAACCGAATGCCTTTATTTGAAAACTGAGAGTTAACTTTAAGAGTTAAGACGCTGTTGAGTGCTTAATTTTTGTTGCCCACAATTCAAGCAATTAACATGAAAGGTCCTTAAAAGTCCTTTGTTTATCCTTCGCTTGCCACACACACACACACACACATACAAACACGCAATTAGCGATAAGCCGTGACCCCAAAAATAAGATAGAGAGCGGCTACTGTTGCGGTTAGCCAAAAAGGAAACAGCTGCTCAAATTCAAGTGGCGCATTGTCTAAATGCGTCTGTATGCGTGTGTGCGTGTGGTTTAGCTATACCAGAAGAGACATTGGTTTGGGTCATACATATAATCTTTAATTTTAAAGTAGTAAGTAGCTTAGTATTATATTATGCCAATATTGTTTAAAGCAATGCAAACGCAAAGCCTTTTTCAACTGCGACTCAAATGCAGAGTAGCTTGTTACATTTTTTTTTAAATTGTGTTTAATTAAATACGATTTATAGTGGTGGGCCTAAGCGAATGTTGGTCGGCAAGCCCAAACCGCTTGACAAATGCCTTTTTAATCCATTTGCCCAACAATTATATGTAGCTGTCAGCTGTACTATGTATGTGTACATAGAGAAGGCGCAGCGGGCAGGGTGTACGGGACAATGACAAAAGATGAAAATATGGTGGGAAAAGGGTAGCGACCAAAACTATGCACAAACATAAACATAAATCCATGCATGACAAATCTGTGCGCCACAAAACTGTCAGTCGAGGATGTATCTATGTAACAATGTATGTGTGCGCTTG
Organism: Scaptomyza caliginosa; assembly: GCA_035044725.1. NCBI lineage: Eukaryota > Metazoa > Arthropoda > Insecta > Diptera > Drosophilidae > Scaptomyza > Scaptomyza caliginosa. Next base: position 442,032 of record JAWNNR010000923.1, on the reverse strand, counting down.
CGTGTGTGTGTTTGTGTGTATCTTTGTATGATAAGCAAATGGCACACATTTAAGTTGCCGGCGCCATTTATTTTTGTTTGTTGTTTTTTTTTTGGTATGATGTGGCAACGCCACAGTTGCAGCCTCCCAGCCTCAACATATATGTGTGCAAATACATATAGATATATATACATATATTTATATACAATATGTATTCATATATGGCGTGGTTTTGGTGACTGCATGACAGACTGTTAAAATGTCAAAATGACACATTTGCCTAGCGTGTCATTAATATGCGACACTTTCAGCCCCACCACCATCAAACACAAAAACAATAACAACACTTTTAATTTGCAGGCAAAAGGCGTCAACGTCGAAGTCAGCGTTAGCGTCAGCAGCGGCCGCGGCCGCGGCTATCACAACCGATAGCCGACAGTCGCGCACATTGACTGCTAACCGACTGACACAGAAACCAGAAACTGAAACTGAAACAGGAATAGGCAGTGGCATCGGCGTTTGTCGCTCAAAGCCACGAGCCAATTTGCGGCGAAGTGAGCGAAGTGCGTCAGCCTCGCTCTCTTCGTGTCTTGACACCATTTCCCAGTATTATTGCGCTCATTTTACATGCTATGTTCAATGAGTGAAACTCATATAGAAGGCAACTTGCAATTGCAATTGAGACGACAGTTAATTTCCCATGCCCGCTCGAAAGTATGCAATGCAAATGTTGTTTACCATTTATTGCGTTCCTTTTGCGTTGCATACTTTGGGGGATTCGGTAACAAAAAATGCTCCATCCCGGTTCTTTGCGTTTGACGATGCATGCAATTTGCTTTCAAATTGGAAATTATGTCAATATCAAGGCAAACAACTCTGCTCCAGTGTATGCGTGAGTCTAGAAGTCAAATATGTATGTGAGTGTGAGCATTGCGTTAAAATTGAATTTAGTTAATGACATCATCAGTATTTTCATTTGTTTCTGTCAAATATTTTTCACAATGTTGTTCATAATATCACACGGAAAGTACTAAAACTTTTCTTACTTCGGCGCTACAATTTGCATGTTGACATTGGGCATGTTTGGACATGTACGCAAAGATTGCTGTTGGCCACCTAAATATGCTGGTGTTAGGGTTTTTCCTAGCTTTCATTTGGTAAAACATTGCAATGTGTTATCATATTTAGTATATATATTTAAGATCTTGGTAGCGTATAAGACAGCGCAATCAACTTAAAATTCAAGTCGACCCCAACCCTATTATGGCCATGCCATTTTCATTCATTTCATTTCTCATAGCCATAATTCTTAACAAAGCGCAACGAGATAAAATATATATATATGTATATGAATAAGGAAAAAAGATTGGTTTGTTGGTTGGCTCTTGTTGCTTGCCTTTTTGTTGCTGCAATTTTAGCAAAATGCCGACTGCCAACATTTTTCATTTCATATTTTGAGCGCTAATAATTCATTTTTAGCGCAATTTGCTTGCTACACCCACTTCACTCCCCTACTTTGCGTCCTACCAACCTTTGATCTTTGTGTGTGAAACAGGATTACATACAGCAAGGAATGCCAAATACTGCTGCTACCTTTTCACACTTGTTTCCCGACTTATCGGTTCAGAGTTCATGAAATTCATGAAACAAAAAACAAAGCAACAACAAATATGAACGAAACAAAAACAAAACAATGAGAGCTGAGTTTTTAAGTGCGTAAGTAACATAAAGCTTAAGCATAATGCGTGACATAAGTGCCGGTGTCAGGGTCACGAAAGAAAGCGCCAGCAATGGCGTGTACCTAAGAGCACAAGTTAGAGGGAGATAGAGAGTGAGTGTGTGAGTGAGATTGACAGCTTACAGACACTGTTACAAATTACTTTTACTCGCAGTTTGAAGGCTTTTGCTGCATAACAATTCTCATAACAATGCGAAGTCATTATTATGATTATTTTTCAAAATCACACATAGACACAAACGCACACACACACATGTTAAACAAACATGTAAAAATGTGCATTGAAAAGTTAACCGACTGGTACAATACTCTTAGCTGGATTAAACAGAAGGAAAGCTAGAAACAATCTCTTATATCTATATCTAAACAATACACACGGACATTGCTCATAACCAATAACCTCTTATTCCATAGGGATCAGATCATAATATACACAGTTGTCATTGTTTTTGTGATTTGAAGCTCAAGTTGCTTTGTTGCTTTTGCTGTGTTCATGTTGTCCTCATCGTTGACGGCACTAATCAACAATTTAAATCCATTTTCTGCCGCTACCTGCTTGCTCTTCGCTCTGTTAGTAATTTGCTTCGCTGCTCACCATTCACACACACACACACACACACACACACAAAGACATACACATAAACAGAGACACCAGCACACCTGCTCATGTAAAACCGGATATGCCGCTTTAATGGCTCCAAAAGGAAGTCACGCGTATTTTGTTTATAACCTGAGCCCTGGTCTCTGCGCTTCCAACTAAGTCTAATGTTTAAACTTAATGCCTTTAGCCATGTTCATATTGTTCAGCACCTACTGACATCCCCTGCGACTGCAAGCACATCTCCAACACACACGCAAGCCAAACACATTCAAAATCCTGGCATCAAGCGCGTAAATCACGAACGGATGTGCTTACGTGCCCGGCGTAGCTGTCCTGTTGTAAGGCTCTGAGAATGCGAAGCGAGAGTGGCACCAAAACACACGCACACACACCAACACACTTTTTGCTCTATTGGGCATAATTAGTTTCAAATATTTGCGCTGAAGCAAATTTCATTTCATTTTTCCCAACGCATTTCCCCTAATTCGCATTTTAAGTCCCAACTCAAAAGGCCAAAAAGAAACGGGCATAATGAGAACATCATTGTTTTACTTAGGTTACTCGCGTATGTGCGTAGGAGTGTGTGCGTGTGTGTGTTGGAATTTTCAATTAAATCCGGTAACCTTTGAGTTGGTAAAGCTTGCTTTGAAGATAAAAGAATCAGTGCGTTTGAAAGCATATTAAAACAAATAGCATGAATAGTTGAATATTTGGTTTTAATAGTACCTCTTACCATACTTTTTAGAAAAAAAAATCAAATACACTTCAGTATATGACAAAAGAAAATGCGTTTTGCTTAAGTTTAATTAAACTCTGGTTATTTTCATAATTTATTTAACTGTTTAACTTGTAAAAACGTCAAAATAGCCCATTTACGAATTACACTTTCCTTATTTATGAGAAAGTACGCGCATATAAAACAAGAAAAACTTTCAAATACTCAAACAGAAAACTCTTCCGTACACGCAAACACACAGGGAGAGAGAACGCCAAGTGTGCGTTGTATAAATATTCAATCAAAGCTACTGAACCACTGATATAAACCTTGGTTTTTAGTTGCAGTCGCCTTTGCTTGCAAACTGCAAACAACAATAAAAACTCTATTAAATACGCATAAATTAGGACACGATGAGGCTTTATCTGAGACACAAACATACATACATACATACATATGTATATACATACCTGTCTAGATTTACAACTGGATTTAATATTTCCCTCACTTGCCTCTCTCTCTCCCTTTTCCACCTTTTACTCACCACAAAGTTCATGTGCAAACTTTTATGTATGGACCGCCTCATTCACATTCAAATCAAATGAACACATTCACGACTCCAGCCACAAAATGCAATGAATTCAATGCAAAAGTTTTAAGAGGCAAACGGAGAGCGTTAGGGATTTTAAGGGAGGGATACCACACCTTTACCTGACCAGAGCATCAAATTCTAACAGTTTTTGTCTACGTCTGGGATGCCAAGCCAGGCAGCCTTATTCGCATAAAAGTTCAGACAAATTATGCATTAGACAGTCAGTTAGTTAATAGTTAAGGGCCAACTTAAGGGACGGATACTCAAATTTTGTTGCTGCTGCATAAGAACCGCATACTTTTGGGCAAGAGTCGTAAATTGCAACCCATCTCCTACCAAAGTAACACAAAGACGCTTACATTGAAGGACGAACATAATGCTAGTGCAAAAGTGTCGAGCTTTGAGTGACATTGTCAGGTTTAAGATAGTTGGATTAGTTGTGAACTAAATGACAGACTGATGAACAGGTTGTGTAAATATTTTGCCAGCAAATTGATGAAAGCATTTGAAAACATATGTAGCATAAAGGTAACTTTTGTTTTACATTTTGCGGCAAATTCGATTAGAGACAAAGTTAAACAACTTACATTGCTTTAGCTTAACTTTTACATACGCACAATTTGTTGTTACATGCTGAGATTGCATTTAAAGCTGCTTAAGAGCCAAAAAATTAAAGTGTTTAAACCTCAAAAATTGTTAGCATAATTATTGGCTGCATTTAACAAACATAATAATAACATTAATAATGTTCACTATCACATGGTTTTTAGTACTATTTGTTAATAATTTAATCAAAATTATGTAAATTTTTGAAGGTAACATTGTTTCTTAGTCATACGACTCTTCCATAAAATTGAAAACATCTTCAACTTTAAAATTCAAATAAAATTTGTCCTGAATAAACACAAAAACTTATTTAAAATCCTTGAAGCATTTCCACTCAAACACCTTGTGCTTATGAACACAGAAAACTCGAGGCAATACTTAAGAGGAAAGCAACTAGAAAATTTAAAATAAATGCAACAGCAAAATGAATTAAATAAAATCTATTGTTGAAAATGATTGCTAAGTAAACAACACTTGAGTTTTGAATAATGGATTTTGGCTTTAAACTCACATGCTACTTCAAAATTCTTAAGAGAAATAGTTAAAGACTCGTGTTCGTGCCTTTAGAGAAACAGGGCTAAATTTCTATTCTTTCAACATTAAAAGTTCATAAGAACTTTTTCTGCTCATTATGGACTCATATATATTTGATAAATTTACGATGCAGACGTGCTTGCCCCTTTTTGCCCACGCCCATGTCAATTTGCTTTTCACACTTGATGATGATGCTCACTAAAAACCAAAACTTGTAGAAATAAAAATCTAAAGAGCTCATAAAACATTTGATGGCAGTCAGTCAGACTGTTCAGACACCACTAAATGTGGTGAGATTTAGTGTGTCAAGCGGAAATTGCACTGTTAGCAGCCATCAGTCAAATTACATATCATAACCGGTTTGAATTTGTAAGTGTTGTTACTGTTGTTGTTGTTGTTGGAAGTTAAGAGTTGAGGAATGGCTTTAACGTAAGTAAGACAGCAACAAATAACAAGCGATATAAATTTTAATTTCACCCAAAAACCCTCAAGCGCACAACTACAAAATATTAGACACTAAAAAGTTATCAAGAAATTGTGTGCCATTGAGAGGATTTATTACGCTTGTCCTTTTAACAAATTTTGCGCATTATTTACGGTTTTTTTTTGCCAGCATAAACCGCATGCACACACACACACACATACACAAGCACACAATCAGTCAGCCAAGCATTTATTTATGCCCCCTCAACTCAGAGTTTCATTTCAGTTTTTGTGCAGCTTAAACATTTTTTAAAAGTCACCAACACTCACGCATTTGTCAATCTCTATGAAAAGGGGATTGTGCCGGCAAAAAATCAAAAAAAAAAAATAAAATAAAAACTAACCAAAAAAATAAATTTATATATGTATGTATTAAAAGCAAACCCAAATGCCGAGCCGTGTGTGTGTGTGTGTGTGAGTGTGTGTGTGTGTGTGTGCCCCTGAGCCCACATGCTGGCTGCCAATCCTTATTGACAGCAGCACTTCCGCCTTGGCAGCCAAAATAGCTGCGAGCGCCATAAATTAAACTCATGTGCCACAAATTTATTTCACCCAACGTGTATAAATGTAAGTTCGTCTTGAATTTGTGTGTGTGTGTGAGTGTTAGAAAGTGTATGTCGAAAAATTCAAAGTGAAAAGAGACTATTATATCGAAATGAAAAGGCAGGCGCCATCCACAGGACGCACTTGGCGTAAGCGCTCTCTTACAGTTTAGTATACGGTAATTGACATGTAATGCGGTTAAGATTGACCACAACAACAACAACGAGAGCACCAAGAACTGCTTGGACTTGCGATTGGCAACAATGTTGCCCACATCCGGTCGCCATTTGGACTTGCCCTTGCGACGAAGCTGTTGTGTGACAAATATCCAGGCATTCACTGAGCCAGAGACCACAAAAGCATACGCCCCGTAAAACTTAGCTACAACTTAAAGCGCACAGTGTGAAGAAGTATAAATTTACACAAAGTATAAACCAAATAATTAATAAAATAGTAACAAAACAAAATCTTTTCATTAAAAAACTACTTAAATTTCGAAAGTTATCAACAATTTATCTTAATGGTTCTTACCACTGTAAACCAAGTTCGGTGACTGCTGAGGTCTGGCTATAAAAAGCAACTCAAATGAAATGAACCCCATGAAAAATGGCCAAAGTGTTTGCCAAGAAATGTTTGGTTTGGTTTTTGCCCGACCAACATTCACCTGACCATTGAGGCGTACACTTGGCCACGGCAATCGAACGACGTCGGCACAAAAGCAGCAGCATCTACAACAACAGCAGCTACAGCCACAGGATGTCAGCATAAATCAAAAAGCATAGGCAACCTCGAAAAACTGGGCTGGTAAAGAAACCATAAGAAATCATTTCTAATCCAAAAGTTCGTCTGCGGCAGCTATCAGCAGTGCTGGCCGTGAGAAATATTGCTTACTTGTTACCAATTCGGAACGGGTGTTGGCCAATTTTACTACCAACATTTATTTGCAGGCCCTTCCCGTTCATTTGGTTGCAACGTCGGTTGAAACTTTTCTGGTCTGGTCTGGTTTTGGTCTGCCCGAGGGAGCGCATAAATTGGACCAACCAATTTAAGGCCTAAAAACCACATTTGCCGTTTATATTCAGGCGCTCAAACTTTTTTCTGAGCAGCTTAAATACCAGGACATTGGCTTGCCACAACACCCTGCTGGGGGATTTGTGTTGTGCTCCTTCTGCAGTCACTGTTGCCTTGTCTCTTCGTCGTCTCTAGTTTATGGCGCAGGTAAGCACGTGCAAACATTTGTCGTGGTTATTTCGTTTGGATTTGAATCGCTTTGCCTCGTAGTTTACAACCTGCTGATGGGTCCGGACTGTCACTGATAATGCTCCTCCTCAGTCGACAGTCAGCAGGCAGTGAGCAGGAAGCAGCCCTTACTGGGCCTTAACGTGGCTTTTCGGATTGTTGCGTTAATAGTCGGAGTGATAAGATTTGCTTCACACTGACTGACTGCCTTTGTTATTGAAATGGGCAGGGCTACTAGGTGCGGTCAGTGTTGTGGGTGGTTTGAATATTATGTACCATTGAGTTTTTTATGTGCCTATTTAGTGTAAGTTGTGGCATTTGTCAGTGTAAGTCTTTAGAGTATACATATCAGATGTCGTTTGTGTTTAATCTTTGGTGTAAATGAAAATTATTTAAACCTTCTAAATTCATTCATTAAGCTGAATCCATTGCGACGTGACTTTCCACAAATGCTTTAATGAATACAAATACAAGACAAATGAACTTAAGCTGTACTAACTCAAAGCCAGTTGGCATCAAAGGGAATTTATATATCTACAGCACACTGGCAAAGATCAAGTAGTGCCAAGCTCTTAAGTGGTGCCAAGTTATTCATTTTACTGACTGGAACCCAGTTAACCCTATGACCTCGCAATAGAGCCAAGTATTCACACAACATAAACGTGGAGCCCACAATATAGTTGCCAAAACAACTTTTGCAGCACATTTGATATGGCGCAAAGGCGGCCTGGCCATCTTAAGGGCCCTCGCCTTATGGAGCACGTGTGTATTTGTGTTTGGGCTTGTGTGCAACAACTTTCAGGGCATAAATCTCAAAAATGCCGTGCGTTAAACAGCTGATGTTTTATGGCGTGCCGGAGAGGCCGTCGAACCGCTGGCTAGAGAAAATTGCATTCCCTTCTTCTTCTTTAGTTCTTTATTTAATTTTATGTTTTATTTTCCCCTCTCAACTTTGTTAGTTGGAATTTCAAATTTTTCTTTTGGTACTTGCAGGGCAACACATAGTTTTTTTGCGCTAGCCGCGCTGGGCAGTTGGAAGCTAGCTTGCTGAACGTATATTCGTATTCATATATGCCCCCCAAAAACGGTGCCTTAATTTAAGCATAATAAGTGCTATGTGCTGGTGCTGCTCGGTCACGCTGGCGTATGATGAATATTCATAATGCGAGCAGCATCTTTCTGGCAGCTCCGAAGTTTGAACAAACAAATGAAAAATGAATTTCCTGCTTATGTTTATGCTTGGCATATGTTGAATGTTTCACCCGACTTGCTTGCACTTCCCATATGTCTGTATCTGTGTGTGTGTGTTTGTGGATGTGTGTAACAAGGCGAACAAAAGCAGAGCGTGAATAAATATTACTCATACGAGCTGGTGTGCATCATTTTGTGATGCCAGAAGCAAGTATTTACACCTACAATGCTGCAGCACAATCAAATGTTACATAAATGTATAAAAAACGCATTATATGCATAAAAATGTTTGCGGGCGTGTGTGTTTTATAGTATTGTATAGTCTGCAACAAAATGGCTGCTGCCATAACAACAGCAACAAGAATAACAATGGTAGCAGAAGCAGCAGCGGCAACAGCGGCAGCTAGTGCCGTCTGCAGCCACACTTATAATGATTATCCATTGAAATGGAAATGCCAGCCCAGGATTTAATAAAATTCCCAATGCGTAAAGTGCGCTATGAAAACTTTTCACACTGCACCACTTGCATAAGAAGAAGACCATGGAGATGTTGCAGCGGCAGCATCGTCAGAATCAGATAAGAATGCATCTCTACAGCATGAATTGCAAGGCGAAGAATAGAATTCAATTTAAATAGATTTCCGCTTAGAGGAAATTTAAAAAGTGCAGCAAAAAGGCAATTGTTAACGCAAACTGAAGCTTCGTTTCTTCTCAGAATGAGTACGTATATGTGTGTGTGTATGTATGTGTGTAAGAGTGTGGCACGTTGATTGAAAAACTGCTAACTACATACACTTAGTGTACACAAAAACTAACACACACACACACACTCATTCTCAAGCAAGTAGAAGGCCACAGAAGTGTAGGTAAAGGTAATGCTACAGTCATGCATTGAAATGAGAGGAAACCGGAAAAGTAAAAGAAAAACTTTAACTGATGTCTTACCCTCAAGCTGATTAAATCGAAATTTAAATTCTCTATTTATTTTGCATATACAAAAAAAGTCTTTAAATATAAGTTAATTGAATTTAACTTTTAAAACTCTTTCAATGCGTTTTATGACTTCTGAAATTCATGATACTATAAATAAGTTAAACATTAGATCAGGTGTCTTTACTCACTAACTTATTTAAAGCTACACTTCGAAAAAAGCGTGTTGAATAGTGCCCGTTTGCTGTGTTGGCAACGTTGAATGTCTAGCACAAAGGCAAAATGCTAAGCAAACGTGCGTGCGAAAAAGGTAATTGAAAAATAGTTTCCGTTTCCCATTGCCATTGCCATTTCCACAGCAATACTTCGACGATTGCATTTGCTAACTCGGCTATCTCCAATTGCCCGTTGCTAGTTTTCCAATTGCAACTGAAATGCACTTTAAAATGTTGTAAATGTTTTAACTTAATTCCAACTTTTATGCTGAAGGTGTAATGCAAATTGGGTTAATTTAAAATAACTTACTTAACTAAATATGTTTGAATGGTATTACATTAATTGGAAAGTAAATTGAATTAAAATAAATGTTTGCGCATGGTAAACATGCTGGGTCCGCTGGCAATTATTTAGTTATAATTATGCGTTTGACTTCTGGCCACATGCTGAGCTCATATTTTAGTGTCGGCCAAATCACGACAAATGGCAAATACAAATCCTAGAGCCCACACAGCGCTGCTGGAGCAATAAAACAAAATAATTAACATTTTGTGACGCCCGTCCGAGTTTGATAAATGGCAAATGAAGCGTTTCATTAAAGTGTTGCATACTTTGGAGCGTTATGCTAATGGCCAAGTGAAAGCGAAACGGAAACGGAAGCGAACATGCAAAATGAAAATGAAAACTCAACCGCAGACTTTTAATTACATTTCGCAAGTGTGTAACGTGCGTAGGTGTATGTATGTGTGTGTATGCGAGTGTGCAAATGTGTTGCATTTGCATGTATATGACAAGTCAAAAAAGAAAGGCAGACACTAGAGAAAGAAAAAAAGAGAGAGGAAGTTGAGCGCACAGAGAAGGGCTAGCAAAATGTAAGTAATGACTAAATGCGCACTCTGACAGTTTAACATGACGAAAATGTTCCCTTTTTTTCTGCTGAGCTTGATAAATGATATGGGCGACAACGAGACGAACGAAAAAGCAGAGAACCAACTACAATGTTGCCATCATGTCCCTGAAAAGTTGCTGCTCTTAACTTTGTTGTTGTTGCTTTTTTCTCGCATTGCTACTCTGTTCACTTTCACTGGGCTTCGTCATATTTATTTCTTTTAGAGTGCCTACCCAGCTTTTGTGGACAAACATTTGAGTGAATAAAGGGGATTTCCGGCATAAATACGCCAACACCTCGCACGCACACACACACACACAAATGCACAATGAATATGAATAAGACTATGAATGCGAAAAGCAAAAGGCCAAACGAAAACGAAAAGGACGTCGCTACTAAGCGCTGAATGAAATGAAATAGAATGGCTCGAACGAAGGCGAAAATAAAAGTGAAATAAAATAAAATAAAGCATCGTATAAAAAGGCGAGATTATTATTTATGACTTTGCGGCTTGGGGCAGCTGTTAAGGTTGAACATGGTTTTTTCTCAGCTTTTCACTGTTTTCCATATAAAGGTGATTTTTTTTTTAAAGAATTCCTATATACCCTTCACACTGTCGCTTTATTAACATGCAACGCTTAGCGCTTTCACAAAAGAATTTTGTTGAGTAAAAACGGCCAACACTTACCAACTTACCATTTAATGTAATTTTCAATATACTTTGAGTGCTTTAGACAATCAGGGTAAAAAGCAAATGCCCATTTCGTGGCACTTTAATTGGTGTAGAGCATAATTAATTAACCATTGTTTTTTTGGTCAACCTAAAAGGTCTCCAGGCAACAAAATTAATGTGCTCACATTTCTCTTTGTTGTGTGTCTCTGCCATTGTTGCTGTATTTTAAATATTTAAAACACAGAAAATGAAATTCTTATTAAGCCTGCAACAAGGAGGCCAAGCAGTGCCAAGTGACCAGTGACAGTTGCACAAGAAGAACGGGGAAAAGGGAGCTATTAAATACGAGATGAAGTCACTGCAGGCTCGGGTTGCTGCCCCGCTGACTGTGCAAATTGTAAGTTTCATTGATTTTCGTCACACACTTGGACTCTGTGGCATCCTTATCCGTATCCTTGGCACGACAGCTTGCCACGGCTGCATTTTAAATGCGCAATGCAGTCGACTCCGGTTGGCCAAATATTTAAGAAAAATCGTCGTAAATGCGCATACGCTTTATGTAACTGGCCCATGGATTGCCCACGATACAGGCTTAATATTATTTTAATAATTATTATGTATGGGATTTCTGGACAGAGCAAATATTTAATTTATTTACGGCATTGCTTGTTACGGCTATCGATTGCTGCGTAACGTAATTACCACAATAAACTGTTATTTAAATCTTGCACTTTGGTTTTGTATAACTTAATGCAATACTTTACTATTTAGGCCTTCTCGCTTGGCAGTCGACCAATTATTGAGTTCTTCTGCGCTCTGCGCTGCGTGCCATCAGCGCCGTGTTGGCAGCACGCATCGTAAAGTAATAAACAAACTCGATGGCGCTAAGGATGCTGGCGCCAAGAAAGAGACCGAGTATGCCACCAATCGATACAACGACATCCAGATTGGTACGCAGCACCTGGCGACGATATTGATCTGTGGGCCAAGTTGGCATCACTAGCGTTACATTAGTGTCCCGTGCCTTGGCTCTTATGCTAAGACATAAACAACATTACGCACAGTCACGAACAGTAACAGATGGCAGCAGCTTACCCATTTTGATCCTCATAGATGGATTTTAGATCACCCTCAGTGCAGGAGGGCAAACAATGACAGTCAATTGATGGTGAGTTATATGTAAATAATCGTTTAACATCTTGCTTAATCATTGATACTTTCTCCAGGCACAGATACCCAGCGAAGTCACAATCGGGATAACGCGGGTCCTTGAGCGGTGTCATATTGTAAATAGAGCAGTTGCACAACTCCATTTGATACAAACGCGTGCAATCACTAATGCATGCACTGAAACTGTACGCCTTGTACATGCTCCACGGCTTCACCTCATCCGGAAAGTAGCAATCGCGAGCTGCGACTGGAATATCCTTCATATTTGGATCATTTACCATCTCCTCCTTGTGAAACTGCAGCGTCTTATGCTGTCCCTCAAGAACCACAATGCCCACAGCGGGCAGTGGTTGATTTGTAACATCCTCCTCATTTCGCACACTCACAGAAGCAGCTCGGGTCAAATGCAAACGCAACTCTGGCTGACTGCCACGATCTAGCATGGCGGGCAACCAATGGCTCGAGTCGGGCTTGTTATTCTGCAGCGAGTTGAGCAAAAAACATCGGCCAAATGGTGTCAGCATGGGCAGAAAATAATTGCAGCAATCGAAGGGCTTATGTGACAATCGACATTCGAGAAACAGATCCGAGCAGTTGAAGCCAAACTGAAAGAGTTACCACTGAATGCAATTATTATTTACATTTAATCTACCAGCCTACCATAGTTGCCAGACGTCGATAGTTTGTTTTAGGACACTTGGCGCATTTTTCACACTGCTCGAAGGGATTGCAGCGTGTAAACATGCCCGTTGTATATTGAACAGGAAACAATATAAACGATAGGTATGACTCCACTTCCCAATTGTAGGGTCCATTTATATCCGTACCCAAGCTGTAAGCAGTTACTGTCATATTGATTCTAAAAAATTAACATTTTCGCATACCTTTCCACATAGTTTTCTGCCTCTTTCGAAAGATCTGTCTTGAAGCGCCACTCACAAACGCTTATCGATGGAAATTTAAGTAAAGCAAATGGCGACAAGCTCTCGTGGACAATGCTAACAGCACGTGAATTAAAATCACTTTGATACTGATAGGTTAGATGATAGACTCCAAACGTCGACACAATAATGCACAGCAGCCAAAAGATACGCTCCGTTGGATGTAAGCTTTAAAGTAATTGTAATAAATTAAAGCTTATACGTTTATTAAAAGTTCAAATAAGACCCACTTGTGGTTTGCTATATAGGAAAATCCCGCTAGACTGCAATTTTGGCAGTACTCCTTCAAGTAGTTTACAAATCTCCATCCCAAACCAGTCTTTGGCTGATTTATATTCTTTTCCTGCGGTAATTTCGTTGCCATGATTTCAATTGTCAATCGACTGTAGACTGACAATGAACATTTCCTTTTATATCCTGAACAATAATTTAATTGCTTGTTTCAACCATTTGGCCTTGGTCACCTGCCCTGGCTGTCAACTGGCACTGTGCTGGTTCGCTGCATGCGAAAAGCTTTTAATTGGTATTTGTTTTGTGCAGGTGTCGTAATAAGGATTTAAGTCACAAAGCTCACACATATGTATATGCATGCGCTTAAATACAAGCACTCGAGCCAAACGAAATTGCACATTTAGATGTTAGTCAAGTACAGGCGACAAACGCGTCAATACAAATCAAAATATTCAGCTAATGTCAAAAAACTTAAACAATCCTCATAAAATTGAGATTATTTAGAAGAAATGGTAACGAATCATATTGTAATTTATTTATTTCCTATTTCTATTAAAATGTTATTATAGTCACTTCTCACCTGTGCAAATTTTCATAGTCATAATTCGTAAAATTGTTAGCGCCAGTAGCTTAATTAAAGCAGTCGCCGTCAGGTTTGCAGCAGCAAATATAGTAAGCTATTACTTAAAATGAGTGAATAAGCCACCCATTCACACTTGAACACCCAAACGCCCACACAGTCAAACAAACACACACACATACACATAAACTCTAAACTCGAAACTTAAACACTCAACGTAAAATGTAGTCGACATGTTTTTGGTGCTTAGAACTCGACGCTAAATTAGAATTATGCAATTACGACTCATTTTCGTTGTTTGCTGGCTGCTGAATAACACTTAAAAACAATTAGAGTGCTTATTGAAATTTGAAACGCTGCAACATGCAACATGCTCCATGCAACACTAATGCAATCATTTTAATTATTTATGTTCCCAAACATGCAGTTAAATTGTTTTCGTAATCACAGTAACCGCAGAAAAAAAAGAAGCAAAATGCAGCCAACACATTGTTACCAACACCCACACAACATTTTATCTTTACCCTTATTAAAAAACGAATCAAATAAATAAAACAATGAAATTTTTTACATATGTGAGAATGTATTAAAGGTATTTCGTGGCCATGTGCAGCACAAAAGGTTTTAGTTTATCGCAGTACGGGCCAAGAATTTCGATCACAATGTTCACATCGCGGGTGGAAAATTAAATAGAAAATATTGTTGAACAAATGTTAAAGCTTAAACGGTTTCATTGCTATTGCTATTACCACAAAATAAAGTCATTCTTAGTAGAATAAGTTTTAACCAGTTAAACATTGAATCTTAACTAATGGCACGACATTTTAACCCAACGATTCGTTTTGCCTTACCCTAACTCAATGAAACGAAAGCACTTAAACTGGTATACACTCTACTCTACATACGAAAACACTAACAGTCCGTTACTTCAATAATAAATGTAACTGGTTTTGATTTTTTTGTATAGCGGGCATCGCGACACAAGTCACGTTGAATGTTCAATAAAGTTGTTAAACATTTTTTATGTATTTATCGATCATGTTTTTGCACATTGTTGAAAGCGTCAAAATGGAAAATGAGACATTTAAATAAAACCAAAAGAGAAATATTTATGTAACAATAAATAATATAGTTAATAAATAAATTGCTACAATTTGTAAAGCATGCATTCAATAATGATTTCATTTTGCATGACAACCACGAAATGTTCACTCTATCAAAAAACAAGCTACTCAATACTAAAAGAACAGTTTTTGTTTGTTACGTTACGAAATCGATATCAAATTTCAGTTATTGAAATGAATGCTTTTGCTATACGTTAGTTTCCACATTGTTAAATAAATTTAGCTTGAACTATTGATCAATCAGTATTGTGTTCTATCTTGATTGTTGTTCAAAAACAGAATACCTTCTAGCGATTCGCTGTAAGTTCATTTATGCGGCTAACAATTTGATGGGTAAAAATGCTTTTGATATTTGTAAAATATTTACCACTTGAAACAAGAACTGTGCTGCCGGTGTTTATTGTTGCTGGTGATGTTTCCTACCTACGCACGCAGGCAACTACGTGAACGAGGGAGAGAGGATTGTGTTGCACTTTCCGGGGATCACATTTTTGGCTGTTGTTGTTTTTTCAAAGTCAGTTTCAGCATTGTTCATTTGCATTTTGTGGAAGCTTGATGCGTGGCACCAACCATTTTGCAGGTGTATCGATAAAATGTCAAGCGCAATAGCAGCCACAACAACATTTGACAACAACAGACGACAAGGCAATTTAAATACTAACATGTGTATGAAAAGAGCTAGCTAACAAACAGATATATTTGTTTTGGAAGGGGGAGGATGGACGCTGTGGTTGTAGCTGATGTCGACACACAATTAACTTGAAAAATACTCCAAGCCATGTTAAGTGTCAATTAGTTGGCATCATCTAAGCGCCGTGAATACAATGTTTACCAACTGAAATCAAGAAATATTATTTACACTTTACATACATTTATTTGATAGTAATAACCATAGATTTTTCGACACGCTATTTTTTTTGTAATAAATGTTCAAGGATTTGCAAATCTAAAATATTTGCCTAACTGCCTAAAAATTGTTCACATAAAAAGCATACGGCAACATTCCATTCGTACGTGATTTTTGCAGCCTGTGCACATTATTAAAAAAGTTTTGCGAAAAACAACCGTGAAAATCATAAAAAAACAATCCTTGCAACTTATGGGTCATTAAAACCAATGTTGATTTGGTGCCCCTCGACGCTGAACTCACATAATTTGCAAACATTTCAACTAATAAATGAAATTGATTTTGGCCAAGCACAAAAGTAACCAAAAAAGGGCAGCCCCAATAAACAAAATCGAGAATCAATAAAAATCAAAATGATATAGGTAAAACATGAATGCCCATATATATAATATGCAGCCACAAACAATAAACGTGGCCAACGAAAAATGACAAAACAGAAACACAAACAACAACAACAACAAACAAATAACAACTGAAATATCTGTGTGGAAAAAACAACAAAAAAATCGTGTTCAAGTGCCACGTTTCGTCGTTTAAGCGACAGGGCGGCCAAGCCACAACTGTTGGTGTTTTTGCTAGGGCCATGCCCCTTGGTACTCAACGACCCACCCAACGCACCTCCTACTTCTCCAATCACGCCCCCTTCAGCCACCGCTACTGATAGCCAGCCTGCCTGCCATGCTTGTGCAAACAAAATGTGGTTGTTGTGTTGTGTGTTTTTACATGCGCTGACAATATTGCAACAATGTCGTTCAACGTTCAAAGCATAACAAACAAATGCCCTACCTCCTCCACCCACAACATAAAAAAAAACTAACCAAACACAATTACAAAACAATACCAATGAGTTCGATTCATGTCAGATGTGAATGATTGGCTAAAAAATATCCTGCACATAAATCCTGTTGGAACATGCTTCTGCATATATGGTAATATATATAAATATATGCAGACATTTACAGGGTATAAAAACTAAACTAAACATTGCGGTAGGCTTATTGTCAACGGCACGTAAGCAATTTCTAGCCCAGAATGGGCCCAAATGGGCGCTATTTGAGGGCTAGATTTAAAACAAGGAACCAGTTTGCATGCTGCTGGAGCTTAAAGCATTGAAGTCTACAGGAGAAAGACAAGAAAGCAAACGCAGATGCAATAAAAGGCCAATAACAATGCAATAATCATAACAATAACAACTGCAAACCAAAAAGGTTGCCCCACTATGCTGCTACTGCTGCGGCTGCAACAGCGGCAACAACGGAAAGGCAACAGTTGCTGGCAATATCAGCGATAAAAGTTGTAACAATTATCATTTGAAAGTGCATTGTTACAGTTGTCAGAAGCGGCGCTCAAGTGGCTGCCACAGCAGCAGCAGCAGCAGCAGCGACAACAACAATGCAAAACACGACAGCAACTGCAGCTCGTGCCGGCAACAACAATAACAGCTACACAACTAAAAAAAAACCAACGACAAGAAGCAAGTTGTCGACGTCAGCGCGCTGCGGAAAATTAATATGCAGAAACTGCAGCAATTGCAATTTGTTGTAAAGCGCTTGAAGAAACAATGAGACGAAGAAATATTTTACATATTGCGGTATAAATTTTCATGATTATCGCTGAAGAATATCAATTAGCTTGCCACTGGCAACGCGTATTTCTATGGCTTACTTTGGGTGCTTTGCCTCGGGGCCCTTGTCTAATGTGGAGCAGGCGCACATAATGAGTTATAGAATTGTCATTCACATGCGATTAGATTGAATGAATTATGGCTAAGCCGTCGATGCGTTTCACTACGCTGCTTCTTGAATAATAAATGCAGATTAACGTATTCGATTGATTTAAGTAATAAATAAGAATGTGCATGACTTGCAAAGAGTTTATTTTAGCGATGTAAAGAGAATTGCTTATATGTTTATAAGATATTAAACAGATTTAGTTTACATAGCTAAAAATAAAACAATTAAATCTCTTGCTTTATTATTTTTGGACATTGTTGCAGCTACAGCAATTTAAATAATCCTGCTTAAGTTCCCATAGCAATTAAAGCAATTAGCTCCAATAACGAAAACCAAAAATTGTTGTTCGTTTTATTATTGCAGCCACATAAATCCTTTCATTAAAGTTCAATTAATCACGAGCATCCTGTCGTAGCGCATAAATCTCATAACGCACAAAGTGCAGCCACAGACAACAGCTAGAGATACAATTACCAATGCAGTCAAGGACATATACACACACACAAACACACAGATAGATATACGAACCCTAGTTATTTGTCACTAGTGTGGGTGTGTGGCACACACACAAACACAAAGACCAAACAAATGTGCAATGTGTTGTACTTACAACGAAATTTGCCACGCCTACAGCTTATAACACAGCAGTAGCTATCACATCCCCAAAGCCACCCACTTAACCAGAAAGAGGTAATATCAGCTTCTGCCAGTAAATATTTGCATAAGAGAAGTGAGCGTGAGAGACACGAGCGTGTAGAATATCAAATTGAAATTAGTTTATTTAAATAAATTCATAAAAAAAAACATTTATTAGAAACCTAACTAACAACTTTTACGAAGATTTGTATATGCTTTCACTTGCAGTTTGTGTCACGCAGCAGATGCTCATCTTTAGTCAACATAAATAGCAGTTAGCACTGAGCAGGTGGCAAGGCCGAAGCTGCAACATCCGGAGCGTCGCTAAGGTGACCACCAAGTGCTTTCCACTCTGATTACATTTTCAGCAATGCCAACAGAGTAAGGACAAGACGCCCAAAAGCCCGTGGTCAGGTGCAGTGCACGACATAGGCGTGGCTGTGGCGTAGTGGTGGGCGTGGGTGGAGCTTGGGCGTGTTTGTGTTTCTGCTAGGCAATTAACAAGCAATAAAAGCAAGCAGCATGCAGTCGGCAGTCGGCAAGCAGCGTTGATAAATGTTTTGTCGCTTTACAAAAGTGCCAGGCATGCAATTAACCAAATAGATTTCACAACGCCCAATTGAATTTAACTGCAGCTTGTAAATTGTAATCCTGATTGATGCGGGTGGAAGTTGGTTAAGGTTGGTCGGGGCAGGCACGTCTTTCACCTGAACTTTTGCCAAAAACTATATAAAGATATATATATAAGTTCAATGCACGCTTGCACTTTGCATGCCAAATGCGGCAATCAACACTTGAACAACTTTTCGACACGCTCGATTCTGACTTTTATGAATGGAGAACTGAGTCAGCGGCAAGCCGCTAACAGCAAGCAGGCAATGTCTGCGTGGGTGGTAACCCAACACGAAATGCAAATTAACAAAAGCCAAAGCCAAAATACAAGTGCAACAAAAAGTGTTACACGACTTACGAGCGCATTCATTGACTGCAAATCGAAACGTGCGCCGGGCCAACGCCAACGTCAAACTTAACGTTCACGTTAGCGGCGATGTCAGAGCCGACGCCAACGCCACTGACAATTACCAGCTGCTGGCTGCCTGGGTGCCTGGGTGACTTTGCTTGGCAAGGTTATGGCCCAGAGCCGCGCAAATATTTGGCATGCCAAGCAGTAAAGAAAAAATACCGTGGCATTACGCATACGCAACGTACGCCCAAGCAAAAAATTCAAACAAAGAAAATTACGGAGTGTGAAAAATAAATTGAAATATGCCGACCAAGCGGCTTACTTATGAGAAGTGCACAGTGCACAGTGGTTGTTTATTAAATATTGTTCAATATGTTTATCATTATTTATATTATTTTTTTTATAGATAAACAGATATTTTGTTCTAAATAGTAGTTTATGTGACTATAGGACACAATTTGATTTTAAGTTTCAGTAACATTTCTAGCAATATCAACCTTACAACCACTGTATATTCATAAGTGGCGATACCATTTTGTTTACAGACACCCCACAGTTTAAAATAATTGCCACCGGGTGGCATGCCACACCACACACAACCAGTGTCGCATCACCCCATAAATGTTGTGCTTCAGTGCGCCCCGATGAGAATCTTGAATGGCCAACGCCGCTAAATGTCACCCGCATATAAGCGGAATTATGACAAGCATTTTAACGACTGCTACTGATATGCGCTTCTGGGCGGGGCTGGTTGGGGCGATATAACAACGCTACGGCTGCCCGTAAGCCCATAAAAAGCAACGCGAAATTGAAACCCAAACAGCGCTGCCTGCTGCCTGCTGCCTCAAATGAAAACGCGACAAACGCATGGCCGATGTACGTGAGATTGCGCCTCTGTTAATTGGCAAAAATTGGCCAAACTTTCCAAAAAGCTGGCGGGGTGGGCAGATCGACCGGGCAACCTCTCTCAGACATGTACATAAGTATTTATGCGATAATGCGTAAATTTTAATGAAAAGCCAAAAGAAAGAAGCTAAACATTTGCTTTGCGGCTCGTAAAGTATGCCAGGAGCAGGGACATTCTGTACTCAGCTATGCTGTGCAATCGGCTGAAAGTTGATTTAATGAAGATTTCCACAAAATGGCGCTGCCGTCAAGTGGCTGACATGTGAAAATCTGCGAATTTATGTATTGCGCACGTGCTTTGTGGTCTATGAATGAGGTTGAGCCTGTTTTCCTTTCTGCCGCTTTAATTGAGTGTATTTCAAGTTTAGGTACAGTAAAAGAACTGTTAAATGAGGCGTGCAGAATGCAAAGAAAAACAATTCTTAATATGGAACATGTTCTCAGATAAACAAATTAGATAAAAAGTCTTTTGGATAGCGAGGCTAGAGCATCGAAATATGGATAAAATTAAATTAATTGTGTAAAAAAATGATCATTTTTGGTAAAAGACTATGATCTTAAACAGCAAGAATGTGCTTACAAATTGATAAATGCTATATTTCTTTAAGAACACTCAATAGGCACTGAGAAGAACAAGCTTCAAACACCAAAACTTATCGTTCTTATTAACAATGGCCCCAAGAAGGTTTGTTTGAACAGACACAAAGCATCTTCAAGAGTCCTGACCAAGTACAACAATGCCTTTGATTGTCAATTGCTGATGGCGAATATAATTTCGTGTAGCTTATTGAGAGTGGAAATCCTTGGGGTTATTTAGGTGATATCGTCCACCGGGTTCTGCAACTTGACGTAGCACATATCGATGTGGTCTTCTTGAATATGCAATAAGGACTTAATACCAGAATGAATTGTGCTTCTTATCTGTATGAAGTGCTTTAAAGGAGTGTTAGCAATATGGACTTGCTTTCACGTAGATGCTTTGTGCTGCTCTTCAGCTATGTATTGTCACATTTTCCATTCTCTTCGTATGCAGACGAACAACTCATCTACATATCCATGGAAACACAATAAACAATGCATTGTTACAACATGACCACACACAAGCCTTTTCGCGCCAAGATATGCCACAACAAACACCCATAATACACCAAACCAAAAGGCAACAAACAAAGCAACAGCTAAACAAACATGCGAACAGCAACAAACAAGGTTGCATAATTATGCAATATGGTTATGAGTTTAGCTTGGCTGGCGGGCAGCCCGTGGTTTGTGGATTGTGCCGACAATCTTTGGCGATTTAACGGCTGATTTGGTTTTTTTCTCTTTCGATTCGCTCAAATCCTTTTTTAGGCAAATTAAGCGCGAGAGAAAAAAACATAAAAAAAAACAGCGAAAAAACCAACAGACAAGCAAACACGACGCAAAATTATGAACGTGATTAATTCATAGATGGTGGCGCTTAGCCATTGTTTTGGCCATGTTAAATGCATTGCACGATGCACGACGCGGGGTCTAGGCCCCCGAGGGGCCAACCATGTCGAGCTGGGCCCCCACCGTTGACATCGCATCGCACCAACTGAACTCTGGCCAAAAGCTAAATATGATTATGTGCGCTCGATTTAATCTCAGTCGATTTATAAGCACCACCAACCCCTCTAGACCAGGCCAGGCCAGACCTGGCTCAAAGACATTGCCATACTCGTCTACAGACTGCGCTTTTTCTTCATTTTTTATAATTTTTTTTATTGATTTTTACAAACGACAACGCAATAGCCCAGCAAAGCCAGCCAACATATGTGACCAGTTGCTGTGTTGCTGCCAAGCACATTAAAAATGAAGAGATTTTCCTTGAAAATTATGCCACCATGCTTGTGTGCTTGTGTTAGTGTATTATTTTGGTCAAAACGACTTTGTGCACAAAATTGGAAACCAAAAACGTCTACAAAAAAAAAAAAAAAAAACATAGAAACAAAATGCCACGCAGCAACAGCGTGAGTAAGTCAGACAGACACCCACTTTTATGATACTCGCACTCGCACTTTTGGCGACTGCTGCCGCTGCTGCTGCTACTGCTGCAAGTAAGTAGTTGGCGGATTACGAGTAGCCACGAAACAGACAGACTGATAAAGAGTCGTCTAAAACAGCAGCAACAACAAAGACAACGACAAAAAAATTGGCTACTTAATTTGGTAATAACAATAATTACGCCTGACTGACTAAACGCTGACCAGCGGCATCATTGCCTGCCTGACCAAACACCAGCTCAAGCTAACACATAAAAAAAAGCGCCAATTTAATATTGCCGTTAAGAGTAATCAATTGACGGTTCATTGAATACCCTGAGTAGTTTTTGAGAAGTTACGCCAGCTAAGTCCACCATAAAGAAACAGTAAGCCAATATGAACATGGCTTTCACTAAAGTGGATAAAAATGTACTTATTGAATGGTTTTTTATAGACAAGCCATTAAGCAATAATTTATTAAATTAGAATTGCTGTAAAATATAATTGTCTCGCAACCTTTAGAGTAAACGAATTAGTTTGAATGGTATTATGTTTAAAAATGTTGTAGCTTCTATTTGTGTTAGAGCATTTAATCGCCATTGCCAATTTTTTTTTTCAACTTTGTGTGCGCCGCGCTTTTCAATTAAAACGTTTAAAGATAATCAATTAATAATTTTTAAGCTACTGTGACAGCACTGTTGCTGCTTGTGGCTGTGCCAGTGCTTGTGCCTGTTGCTGGCAGGCATTGGTGCGCTGAGTCAGCGCCACGCTCAATTAGGTGCAAAGACATTTTGAGCCGGCATCGAGTTGTTGCGAAGATTTACAGTAGATTTATTGGCTAGACGCTTTGGCCAGTGCGACGAGCAAGTAGTTAGCAGTGTCTGGCCTAATTGGCGACTCAGCTGGTGCTTGGAGCACGATACTCGAGGCTCGTTGCTTGAATATTGATACTACAACTGCGAAAAAAAAAACAAAAAAAAAAAACGGATTGACTCACACTCGCATGCATGCACACACATCCAGAGCAAACATATTGAATCCAATCTGATCCAAAGTGCACATTGCTGCTGTCTGATATTTATCGAATTTAATTTTGTAGCTGCTCGAAGTCGACGCTGACTATTTTTGGCAAATTTTTCACATTTGAGACTCATAATTCGTGCGATAATTTACACAAAATTAGGCAAGTGTCTCGCCAACGATCCTTTTAAAGCACTGAACAACAAATTCAGTTTGATTACAAAACAAAAAATAAAAAAATAATTAAATAGAAACAGAGCATTTTGTTGCGTTTCCCACGCCAATTAGAATTATCGTCATATGAGCGATATTTTCTTTGCAACAACAAAATAATTGGATAACGCAACAAAGAAGAAAAAATTGCAGAAAAATAAGCTGTATGTTTTAAAAATTCAATTTATGCAGTGCAAATTGCCCCCTCAACGATGCTTGCTTATAATTTTTATCATAAAATTGCAATAGCAACATATACTAGATCTTTTTAAAAGCTTCTACTGCTGTTGCTTTGGTACAATTTGTGCTAACAAAAGTTTTGCCATAAAACTGTGCGTGTGAAAGCCATAAAAAATGAGCAGCATCCAAAATATAATTAATGTGAGCCAAGTTTATCCTGCGGTGTAATTTTTTTTTCTTTTTGCATTCCTTGCGACCCTGTCCAGATTGCTCTCTAATCTGTTGCCATCGAAAAGAAAGTATTTTAAATAAAAAGCTGTCGCCCCCATCCGCGCATCTGAGCCACAACAAAGAAAGCAATTAAAAGTCCAATTAGAATATCATTAAGCTGAGACCACGAGGAGGTCAAAAATTAAGAAGTGATAAACGCCAAAGGTGCAGGCTAAAGTAAAATACATAAATTACCAAGAAATTAAGAGCAGAATATCAAGATTAACAATAATAAGCTCATAAATCCTTAAAAAGAAAACAATATAAATAAGAAGACACTTTGATAAGAATGAATAACTAGGTTTGCAGACAGCTACGTTATAATAAATATTCTATCTTGGTACACTATATAGAGATATAAATATTTAAGCTTATCTAGCCTTGCTTAGTCAGACATCATTGTTGTTTAAGTCAAGTTAACGTAAAGTAAATATTATTTTCTAGATAATTAATAATTTGTAGTTATTTCTAACCAAATTTAAAGTGCAACAATATGACCACATTTTATTACTTTCCAAGTCGTGAAGTGCAGGAGGAATTATCCTGCACTGCCAAGGCTCTTGTTGCTCCCGGCAAGGGAATTATCACTGCAGACGAATCCATCCAGACGATGGGCAAACGATTTCAAGTAATTGGCGTTGAAAATACCGAAGAGAATCGTCGCTTGTATCGTCAGCTTCTCTTCACAACAGATGCCAAGATATCAGAAAATATATCTGGGGTAATCTTATTTCATGAGACGCTCTATCAGAAGACTGACGCGGGTGTACCCTTTGCAGAGTTGTTGCGCAAAAAGGGCATTATTCCGGGCATAAAGGTGGACAAGAACTGCGTGCCGCTATATTGTTCCGTTGATGAGTATACCACACAGGGCCTCGATGATCTCCATCTGCGATGTGCTCAATACAAAAAAGATGGCTGTGACTTTGCCAAATGGCGTTGCATGATTAAGATCGATAAGACAACGCCCTCCTATCACGCCATCATGGAGAATGCGAATGTCCTGGCACGCTGTGCTTCCATTTGTCAGTCGCAGCGCATGTTACCCATTTTGGAACCCGAGGTGCTAATGCATGGTGAACATGATCTGGATCGCTGCCAAAAGGTCACGGAAGCTGTATTGTCGGCTGTTTTTAAGGCCCTTCACGATCACCATGTCTATCTTGAGGGCATGCTACTTAGACCGAATTTGGTGACAGCCGGACAGAGTAGCAACAAGCAGAATATACACTCTGAGGTTGGCATGGCAACCATATTAGCTTTACGCCGTACTGTGCCCCCAGCTGTGCCTGGTAAGTGCTAAGGATAGAATTAAATACTAGAGTGCTCTTCATTCACTTTGTGTCTGCGCAGGCATTTTATTCTTGTCCGGCGGCATGGCTGAGGAGGAGGCCTCTTGTTTTTTGAATGCTGCCAACAATGTGCCACTGTGCAAGCCCTGGGCACTGACCTTCTCCTTTGGACGTGCCATGCAGGCATCGGTATTGCGATCCTGGGGTGGCAAGAAAGATAACATTAAAACTGCCCAAAATGAGCTTATTAAGCGAGCAAAGGTGGGAAAAATTTTGCCTTTTTGGTGTTAATCCATTTTATTTTGTTTTATTTTTGTTTGTTTATCAGGCAAACAGCTTGGCAAGCATTGGGAAATATGTACCCGGCTCTATTGAAGGCTCAGCCGGAACTGAAAGATTGGTAATCGATGCAAGTGACATTTGAAAGCTCCTCCTTCTGCACTTCCTTCTGTGTGTGCATAAAACTTAATGACTACCAAGTGTCGCCAGTCGCTGGCAGCGTTCATGTGAAACTTACTATTTATAAGCGACATGTACATATAATTAATAAACATATACATGTATCCATTTAACAGCATTTCAGCCAATTCGTTTGCTCAACTGCTCCACTGTGGCATCGATGACCGGCCACTTGGCCGCAGGCCGCATGTTCGATGCCTCGCGTCAGCGTTCAACAACTCGAAATATTGTTAACAAGCGTGCAAAAGAGCAAAGAGTAGCTGGCAACAGCAACAGCAACAGCAACACAACACGACTTTTGTTAACTGCAAAGTTTCGCATTAATCCGCGGAGATTACCAAGCTTGGCCACATGGGCAACATGCAGTCAGCGCCACTGCTGCCGCTGTTGCTGGTGCACTGCAGCTTAATTAACGCAAACGCATGCCAAAAGCCAAGCCAAGCCAAACCAATTCGAGGCAATCCAAACGGCTACGAGCATGTAAAGCAGCTCGGCCAACTATCAACTTAATCAGTCGCTTCATTCTTGCTTCAAGTGTATCTGCCAGTATGCGTATATGTGTGTGTGTGTGTGTGTGTGTGTGTTTGGTTGGTAGCTTAACTCCGTGCTCTGGGCTCTGACACTGGCGTCAGTGTCATGTTGCTGGCAAATTAGTCAGACCCACATGGACTCCATTGGGAGGACTGGGTGCTGTGGCCTAAACTGAGACGGGCAATAATTAAAATTAAAGCACTGACTAAGTTATGGACAACTGTGCACTCCCCCGCACAGCTGCCCTCACCGCAGCAAAACAACTAGCACGCACAATTTTAATCATTTACTGCACATTGGTTAGGGTATGAATAGCAGTCGATAACTATACAATTTAATGGCTGCACATGATTATACTGAATACGATAAAAAAGTTATTAACCATAAACAACATTAAAGGATAATTTCCCGTATACCCCGTACTAATAACAACATTAAAGAGCATCTGCTATTCGTTCAGCTTATATCACTTTCTTGTTTGTTTTCACCTGTCTGTTTGTGTGTCTGCCTGTGCGACAACTGAGTTTTGTGGTTAATCCAATCGCTGTAGCCCAATCAGGCCAACGTGAGCAGCATGTCATGTTAATTGCGTCGCTCTTATTTGTGTGTGTGTATGTTGTTGTTTGTGTGAGAGAGTGTAAATTGCCATTATGCTCATGTTTGCTTAATATGTGGCACACACAGCCCACTGAGCAACAAGACGCACGCAACGCGTCAAGCCAATTAAAGCCAAATTATAGCAACGCTTTTTAATGATATGCAGCATTCTATATGGCCTTCCTTTTGCACCACAGCAGCAGCACCACCACCAATAGCGCACCACCATCGACACCGCACCACCAGCACTCCATCAGTCAGACAAGCATTCAATTTGGCGTTGAAGATTTATGGGCGTGCCGCCTGCTAATGTGGCAAACACAAAGCAGTCCCAATTCCAGTGGAATGATCAAGCCCACAGCTTGTTGGCTGGCGGCACGCGTTTAAACTTTAAAGACCAAGTTGCACAAAGTGTAGATCAAAGCAAAAGTTGCCGATTCAACGCTCGACCTGGTTAACGAGCTGGCTAGTGGACTGCTCTTGGTTGTCTTTTTAAATGCAAACAAATCGAGCGACAAGTGGGCGTTAAGTGACCACGCCCTCTAACGCTTACATTGCAACTGTGGACATTCGAAAAAAATCGAAAATTTCCGGCTGAACAGTGGCGCCAAAGTTTTTGACTTTAGCGACGGCACAAATCACTCAGCTGTCAAACGCTTGTTGATTAATATGGTGTTAATAAATGCTCTAGCCACAAATCCTGTCAGTGCCAGTTACAGCTCCAGACCCAGTGCCCGACCACGTCCACCAATTAATGTTGTTGGCCAACTGTCGACCGACCGAGTGGCCAAGCTGACTGCCTAACCCAAACTTGGACATGGAGCGTGAAAACGTTTTGCAGCAGCTGAGGATGCGCTTTGTGTTAATTGAAAGTTTCGGCTGACCATATAAGTAAGTTAGCCAAAAACTGACTCCCGCCACAAACACACAGACGCAGACATAAGTTCGATTTGGTTGTCTGCTGATAGCCAAAAACCGAAAACGAAACTGGCTGCCAACAGCCATAAAAGGCCACACACGCGTCGTCCAAGTTACCTGCCTGGGAAACTTCCAACAGCAGCAGAAGAAGCAATTGCTGTAGAAGAAGTAGCTTAAAGCTGCTGAAAAATAAAACCAGCAGCTTCGCTTTCCATTTGCCATATCATTTGCCCAAAGTAAGAAGTGTTTAAAATGCTAATTTGGACAATATCAAATGGCAGACAACCAAAAAACTAAAACACATTTCAGCTGTTGTCCTAGCCAACTTTTGTGGCTTTTATTTTTGCTTGGCATATTAAAAAAAAACAGTAGAACTTTTAGTTTTTACTGTACCAGGATGTGTTTTGTTTGATAAGTGGACATTAATGTCAAAGTCATTATGCTATATTTAAGTTTCATTTAATAACCCATTAAGCAGCTGCTTCGATATTACTAGGAAATTTTGAACTTTAATATTTATTTTCCCTAACTCCCTAGTATTTTCTTTTAAATATCTACCCAAAAAGCATTTAATAATCGCATGTTTCTTTAATACACACAAAATAGCATCGTGGAACATGCTCCAGTTTTCTTTAAATCGTTTTTTAATATGCCTGACTGATGTTGAATGTATGTAAATAATAATTTTTTGAGTACCAGCTGCTGCCAGTCCATCAACGCGCTTGGTAAGCTGCCACCACAGCAGCTTCCTGGTTAAGCCAAGCCAAACCAGGCCCTGGCACCGCCACCAGCACTGGCACACAACTGCAGAAATGTCAAAATGTCAATTTGAAAACGTTTAGGAAAAAGCGTTTCGCCCAACCGACAAACACCAGCCTGACAGTCAGCCAAATGTTTGTTGTTTGCCTCAGAAATAAAACAAAAGCAAATAATATCTTTGGCTATTGACTAGGCTAGGCGACAGGCGTGTCACTGTCCACCACACAGGCAGTCAGTCAGTTTGTTGCTGCTGTTGTTGAGGGCACTGTGTGGAGTGAGGTGAAGTGAGGTTATATGAGGTAAACAGTCAGCATAGACCCGGTTTTGTTTGGTCAGGTGTAGGCTTGTTTGTCTGTCACTCGTTAGATTCGCTTACTTTTCCTTTATGCAAATATGCCAATGATTTTTCAACTTTTATTTTTTACTTTTATTGTGCAATGCGTCGAAAGTGGGGCGCAGCATTGTCAGATAGATAGGCTTTAATAACTGGCAGATCTCATATCCCAAAGACCCAAAGCCAGAGCCCAAGCCAGAGCCGAAGGAAAGTTGAGATGCAGCTGTCAGTAGGGAAGACCTCACCAGTAGCATTGGCTTGACAATCGCACGACATTTCTGACAAATGCTGCTGACAAAAAACTTCTTTGTATGCGAAAATGTATTTTATTTTTATTTTTTGTTGACAAGATGCTCAGGCGCTTTGTGTGCATAGGCAAAGCATGTTGACAGGCCAAAAGAAAAAAAAAACCATGCCGACATGTTGCAATTTTATGCAATGTTGTGTGCAGCAGTAGCCAAAAGAAAAAAAAAACAGCCAAAAAATAAAATAAATTATAGTCGCGCAGCTATACGACAAATTCAATGAGATATTTGCAATTTAAATAATGTTAACTGGCATTTTGTAATGTAAATGTGGCTTAAAATCAAATATTTTCGACAGCTGCCGCAGTTGCATCACATCCACCAAACGGGGCTGGGTCTGCATAATTACCAAAGACCGATGAGGCGTATATAAACTTTATTTTACACTAGTTAGTTGAGCAAAACAAATGAAACGAATAAATATGTGTATTTTATTTTTGAAAAAATTTCATATATTTGTTTATTTGTATTAATTTTTGCATGCATAAATTGTTGTTTTCGCGATTCTCGTCTCAATTAAGAAATATGTGCACAAAAGAAGTTCAGATGCAAAATGACTTTTACATCAAGCGGTGCGTGAAAATGTTGAAAATTAAAATATAAATAAAAGAAAAGTCTGCACGTACGCCGTAACGAAACAGAGGCCGAATAAAATACAAAAAAAAAGAATATAAAACTGAGGGGCAAGTTGCGCATAAAGCCCGCATATTCATGAACATACACAAAGACAGAAAGACAGACACCCACAGCAAATAAATTCAATTTACAATGAAAAATGGCAGCGATGATGAAGATGGCGACATGGCATGGTACCTGGCAGCAGGCAGCAGGCTAGAGCTGGGTACCAAGCACCCGGGCAGCCGAACAGGTGCTGGAAAATACTTTATTAACATTTTTCGCATGCTGCACGTGCAACAGCAACAGCAACAGCAGCAGCAGAAGAAGCATTATTGACAACGTGGGCCGCGTATTTTGCGCCTTTTAATGAAGTTTCATAAATTTGTGAGAATCGAACGTTAATCAAATAAGGTGCGAGAGAAATCAAAAGCCTTGTCCCAGGCGCCATAAATGGCTGACGCCGCGAAGCGACAAACTCGTCGCAATTGGCTAGCAGAATCTGTCAATAAATCAATTAGTGTTATATAAATCACAATCGACAATGAAAAAAGATACGAATTATGAAGAAGTGGCCGCCAGAGGGCGCTCAATGTGTTGCGTTTGTGATGTTTCTATTTCTGCGGCTTTAATTAATTGCAACAAATTTATGTTGGCCTGTCAAGAAACGTGGCCTACGGGCACAATTAGCCAAATGACAAAACCGACACACAATGCAACGGCTCTTAACTCATACGGTGTGTGTGTCAAATGCGTCAGGGCAATTGAGAACCAGGGTACCCTGTTTGCACCATTGATCATAATTATACCGATTCCTTAGCAACTTCCGGTCGCTTGCATAGCAACCATCAATAGCGGCAGCAGCACTGTGTGCAACGGGGCGTATGCCGAATGCCAGCCAATGAGCTAAATCGAACGCAAAGTCAAATTCTAGGCATAAGTTAAAGCTTAATTTGCTTGAACAACTTAGGATTAAAATCGAATCAATAACACTGTTCAGCAATGTTTGAATAAAACATTAATGACAAGCCAACCTCCATCAGCCTTTGGTTATATTAATTTGCACTATAATATTTTCTTAAAATTTAAATGAAATCTCTAAAGGTAAATAAAAATATAACCTTCTGTTGGCTAGTGTATTTTGACCTTTTTCGGAAAATGTTTTCTTCACAAATAATTTTGAGATTTGACTAATGCGCCGCATTAGTTCTGCCAACAATTTCTTTATGTAGCTTTGCCGTTGTCGTTGCTCTAACGGTATACGTTTCCGGCAAGAATTCATTGGTTTTTTTTGAGTGGTAGGAGGTACTGGGGGGCTTAGTTTGTCTGCATACCGAATTTATGCTGCCCACAAAACCCGTGCGCAAGTTTTTGAGTTTTATCTGCCCAAAATTTGTCACAGCAAATAAAAAGTTTTGGCTTTTTCATTTTGCACTATGCTGTTTCCCCCGTTGCACACGTTTTCCTTATATTTTTATGCCATTTGCTTTTAATCCGCAGAGCAAGAAATAAAGATAAAACTTAAGCTAAAATAAGTTTCTATAAAAGTGGGCAAAAAAAGCAAGTGGCAAGGAACAGGCGAAGGATACTGGCATCAGGACTTAGGGCAAAGGACAAGCAATGTCAACAACAAAAATAAATTTTGAAGTGCAGCAAAACTGCAAAAATAATGAAATAGCAGCAATGCAATTAAAAGGTAGCAGCTGCTGATTTTCTAGATTAAGGTAGTACACATACACAATCATTCCCCTATTCAGACACACAGACACACACAAATGCACAGACACACACACAGGGGCCACGAGGTGCATTGTCGCAGTAAGTGTCGCGATAACCTTGGGGCTGGCAAACGCGTAAAAACTTCAAGTGGCTGAGGACTATAAAACAACGTTGCCAAATTGCGTTAACGTTAACGTCAACCACTTACAGAGTTACGTAATTGGTTGGCCAATGCGAATAAGTATTGCAGACATCCTTGAGAGAACAGGTGGGATGGGTGGGAGGGTGCTTAAGAAAATGCTAAGTTGTAATGAATGAAAATTAAATGAGTATTGCAACAAATGTTAGCTTTGGGTATTGCAAGAAACTGCAGCTTAAAATGAAACTTTTCTTGGTGCTTCTTTAAACCAATTTAGAAGTTGCCAACCTCAATTCACATTTAACCCACTTGTCTGAAGCTAACCTTAAATACAAGTATTTACCTGCGTGCTACCAAAATGCTGATTAAAATACAACGCACAAGTGGCTTAAATTTAATATATTCCACTCAGCACAGGTTGTGCTTAATAATTCAATATTCATCAGGAGCAATTTGCTGAAAATGTCGCGACAGACAAAAATGTTGGCAGCCAAAACTTTTAAACGCATACAGACAAACACACACTTTTACACACACACTCACACAGATTAAGATACATCGTTTTTACATTCATGGAACACATGTTCGCTCCGGATTTAGCTGTCGTTTTTGAGCGAAGTTTTGCCACAGTTTCGCCCATTGCACATCACATTAAAAGCATTTACGATAGATGGGCGAGACAGGCAGTCTAAAAATGAAAATGTGAGACAGAGACAGCGGCAGCGGCAGCGGCAGCAGCAGTGACAGAGACAAGGCAAGAGAGTAAAGTAGACATATGAAATTTCCCCTTGGTCTTACTCAACTTATCTCGCTGTAGAAGTTTTTGTTTTTACTCTAGCGTTAAAATTATTATATAATTTCAACTACTACTTTTGCAAATAACTCAAATTAAAGTTTTTGTGCCTGTGGGGCAAAGACAAACGCGCACACAAAGACACACACACACACAAGCAAACACACATTCACATGAATGCAGAGACAACCGCCATCTTGTTTTTAGTTTTTGAAAATGTTAAATGCACGCTCATAACAGGCAGACACACAGCTCTATCAGGCTAAAACCAGGGATGCTGCAACTGTAGTTTTATAAACACATTTAAAAAAAAATAATAAAATAAATATAAGTTCTCTTGAATTGG
Source organism: Scaptomyza caliginosa (assembly GCA_035044725.1). NCBI lineage: Eukaryota > Metazoa > Arthropoda > Insecta > Diptera > Drosophilidae > Scaptomyza > Scaptomyza caliginosa. The sequence continues at coordinate 409,418 of JAWNNR010000923.1, read as the reverse complement.
CTAAATTAGTAAAACAATAATTTCAATTTACGTTTATTCGTACAATCCGGAGCTAACATTTTTTTAAAAAAAAAAAAAAGTCTTAAGAGTTTTCAATAATAGAGAAAACCCATTAACAAAAATGTAAAGCACAATTAAAATGCTGAATGCTTTCAGGGTGCTTTTCAGCAATTGCAAAGAGGCCTGCAACGTCAGCATCAATAAACTTTGACGCCAGGCACAATGTTGAAGGACCCAAATAAAGCAGCCATGAGTCCAACAACAACAACAAAAACAGTAGCAAGTATAAAATATACAGCAGAACAACCAGAAATTATGGCCACACTTTCGTTTTTTGTTCTGTTTTGTTTTGTTGCAGCCGGTAGCCGCAGGACAAAGCCGGGCGCGATAAGAGCACAACATTGCAACATTCTTGAAACGAAACCACCAACAACAGACAAGAATAAAGAAAGACAGGCCAAGAGAGTGAAGAGAGAGGGAGAGAGAGAGAGGGGGTAAGCATTATGGGCCATAAACTTATGACAACGTCTTATAAAAGTTTTGGCCAGCAGGAGCTACATAGTACTGTGTGTTGGCTATCAGTTGGCCAGAACTTTACTGCTTACGTTCGTCATATTTACGCGTGAGTTGCATTGCAGCACGGCAGGCAGCAGGGGAGCGAGTAGGGAGAAGAACTTGGGTTGCTATCTTGGCCAGGGCACATGAAAACACGCGGCTATTGAGGCAACTACAGTTTTCCTGACAGTTGCCGCCCGCAAAAGGCGTTGCACGTTGCAATGCTCACGATGAAGACAAGGACGGGGCGGAGCTGTGGCAGCCACTTGTGACAGTTTTAAATTGTCCAACAAGCCACCATGGACAGCGCCGCAACAACTGACTGATAAATGTCGCTGGACAGGCAGCAAATACCACTGCTGAAAACATTTCCTTATTTCCTGACTGCCTGCCAGCTAACATTGCAAGGAAAAGTTTTAGGCCAAAAGGAAACCCCGAACGGCGGAAGCATTCGGGGACAATTTTTATGCAAGTCATAGAAATTTACAACCCCCGGTGACAAGAAATGTTGGTTTCTAGTGTCAGCAATGGCTAGTCTTAAATGTTAGCTATCTTTTTTGGCTAGAAATAAAAGTTTTTTTTAAGAAATTTTCAATTAATATTTTATCAAACTTCTAAGCCAATGTTCTTTTGAATTTTATGTTCGCAAATATATCGTACTCCAAAAAACAAGTTTAGAAAAAAACTCTGCTTTTACAATTTACTGTCTCGTTGTGCTTAAAGTTTCTGTGGAATTTCTGTGACATATTTAGAATTGGTTGTCTTGCTACGAAAAAAAAGCTAAACGGTTTTTGCCTCAATCGTCTTTTCAAGTTTACTTGTCAACACTGGCAAGTTGGGATGGATTTTGCTTGGGCAAACTTTTGTAACATTGGCATATGCAATTGGGTTTGCTGCACATCCTGTCGACAGCTTGGACTTGCAAAACTTTTTCTGCTACTGCTATGGCTGTTAAATGTTGCAGGCACTTTTTAGGCATTTACCATTGGCCCAATGAAGTGAGGAGTGGCAGGGGCAAAGTTTTTAATGAATTTTATAGCAGCCGCTGAACCACTGAACCACGATCCAACTTAACTTTGCTGTGAGACTAAGCTGAGCTGTAGCTCAATCACAACCCAGAGCTTAAGCTTTCGATTACGTAAGTTAAAGCACGTTTAAACTGCACGTTGATAAGCGGGAAGGGCAGAGTGCAGGCAGCCAATCACGCTAATCACACCAGACGGCCTGACGAGTGGACAAAGAGAGGCAAACCGCTTTGACTTTGATGCGCTGTCAACGCTGCTGTGATTGTTGTTGTTGCTGGTGTTGCTGATGTTTGGTGTCGTTGCTGGTGTCGCTGTTGATGTTGGTCTTGGTCGCTGTCTGGTCATTAAATGCAGCACATTAAAGCCGCAGGAGCTGATGTCGTTGTCGTCGTCGTCAAATGTTGTCTGACAAGCGTTGAGTCAATTACATGGTAATAAACTAATGGCCAATGTCTATCCAACCGTCCGTTAGTCGGGCCATCAGCAACAATAACATCACCAACAGCAGCAGCAGCCGCTGCCGCGTGACATGTTCGTTAATTTGCAGCAATTGTTGAACTTTTGACCAAAAACATGCGCCCACCAGCATCAAAATAATTGGCTCAACGACATGAGTTTTTGTTATAAATTCCGTAACTGAAAACTTATATAGACCTTTGATTTTGTTACCTTGGCGCAAAACGAACATTGTTTGCGATAGCAGGAATAACCGCATGAAACTGGAAATCACATAACTTTTAATAAGCACAATATGTATACATATACAGAACGCTTAGGCATGCACACACTTGTTGATGTTCAGCTGATAGTTGGAACCAGGTGGACATGTGCCATGAACTGGCCGCTCCTGAACGCACAGATTCTTCTCGGCACTGAAACCAGTGGGGCAGCTGGAACCCCAAGCGCCGCCGAGCAGCGTCAACACCAGCATCACAAGCCAAGCACAGTTGCAGTTCATCGTTTTGCAGGGAATACCTTTTACCTGTTGTTAAAAGTTGCCATTAATTTAGAAACAATAACAAAACAGCCAAAGTGTTTCTGCTCTCACCTGTAGCAAGTGCAAAATGCAACTATTCACCGCTCTGCACTAAGTTGGGTGCTTTTATAGGCAGTTTTATTTAGCAGCTTATCAGCATCGACAGATGTTTACAAGCTGCACCCATTTCAAACTAACATCAGATCAGATTGGGTCAGTAACTGTTCATTGGGTTAATGTCGCGCAAATTGATAATGAAATGTGCGCGAAATAAGGCAATTCAGAGTTTCAAGAAATCGAAACAGCATTTAAATGGATTTCTCAATTATATTTTATTTGACTTAGTTCGGTTCAGGTTTTATTGTCCATAAACACATGCGTTCACATTAATCTTATAGGTGGAGCCCGCGGGGCAATCACCTCGAATTGTGCGCTGGGCAGTACAAAGGCCACCCTCACTCTTAAAGGGGGCGCTGCATTTGGATGCCGAGACGACGACAGCAATCATTGCGAAGATAAAAAGACCAAACCACGAGAAATTCATATTGTAATTAGCTGTAAGAGTTTAAGGTATACAAGAAAACAATAAATGTTATACACAATTCTTTATAATCTTTACAAAATATATATGTTTGTTTAAAAAGAAATTGACATAAACAAAATAATTAAAATTCCGATTATAAATGCGATTTGTAGAAGCAAATGCTGACCTAGCTAACTAGCAGATTATTAATACAAACAGATAATTAAATAAATAATTATTATTGTATATGGTCCAACAACTGATTGTGTCTTATGCTCAATGATGATTAAAAGTGTAAAAAACTTTTTTTAAGAGATCTTTAACACTTGACAGAATATTTAATACAACTTTCGCTCACAAGTTTCATTAAATTTGTATGTCTTTTATGCTTTTCCTTGTCTATTGTCACTTTTTAGGATGTTTGAAGTCAATTTTTCGCTTACTTTTTGTCGCTGCTTGAGAGAAGTAGAAACTGAATTATTTGGATGGCCACCGGTCTCTTTTATAGCCAGTTGAGCATAGAAAGCTTATCACGTGGCTTCGAACCTTTGACACAATCAGCGTTGCTTTAGCTGAAATTGATAAGGCTTTTGCAAATCCCAAAAAACTCAAACGAAGGCTTGACACACATGTGAAATGCTGCAACAATGCACTGCTGCATGGAGGCAACAATTGCTGCATGAACAAAAGGCTACTTTGCATGGCCTGAACGTTGGACACTCCAGTGGCAAAGTAGGCGTCGAAAAACGCCGAAAGCTGAACCAGAAATTCCAACGAGCGAAACCAAATTGTCAAGAGTAAACGATGTCACAGGTGAAACCCTGGGACGCCACATTGTCCAGGCAAAACAATGGACAGGCTACAAGGAGTGTGGTATGAAATGGGTCAGGCGCCTCTTTAGCACGGTGCCCTGTCACAGCCACATTCGACAATGAACATGTGCCTCCGCCAATCTTAATTCTTCGACTCTCTGCTCTCTGCTCTTTGCTTTTGCCCCCCAATGCATTGGTCATGCATATGTCATTCAAATACAATTACATTCAGAAGCATTCACTCGGACTGCAAGAAGCGGCTCAAACCAACGAGATATGAAATCATTTTCACTGCTCTTTATACCCTGTGATATCCAGTAAGAGGTATATATACTTTCAATATATGTAAGAATGCTTTTTAAATATTTGGTTCAAAATCCAACAAGGACTTTGTTGCATTGTCTGTGTATGCAATTGTCCATTTACTATAATAACTATAATTAAATTGTACAAAAGTACAGAGTGTATAGGGTATCTCATAATTAAGCTAGTACTGCGCAATCCATACTTTTATTCGGCAGCTGCGCATAAATCAAATGCTAACGAGCCATAAAGTTTCATTGTCGGTTGGCATTTGAAGTGGCATACGGGTGAGTTCAATATTTGTATGTTATAGTTTGATTTTGATGTACGACAAACAGTTCTTCGCTCTCACCCCCGATCTACTGCTGCAACTTGAAGGTGGCCACTCGAACTGAAGCCGAGCACAGTGTGCGTCATAATTCACTCAACACTTGGCCAACGTTCAATAGTCGGTAAATGGTTGCGTGTCCAAACATTGGACAACAATGTGGACACAGAGGCAACTTCAACAGCTTTGGTCTCTGTTTTGGGTCTGTACGGAACGGTTTGGTTCTGGTCTATTCAGGTCTGGCCATGCCTTGGCTTTGAATTATTGATGGGCGTATTAAGAAGATTAATGTGATGAGCCATGGCATAGAGTTTTGTCGACGACGACGACGCTGTCGTTGGTCATGTTAATGTCTTCATTGTCGGCTTAAAGCTTTACCTTTACCGTTAGCTGTAAGCTGTTAGGCTTCTTAACTGGCACCTTTACTCCTTCCTCGATAGGCTTCTCCCTAGTATGTGTGTAGCATTTTTGGATCGCTCCAATTCAACGCCAACAGCAATAGCAACAACAACAATAACAGCTAGTAGAGCCATAACGTTCATCAACGTTGCCGTTTGAGGGTCAGGTCGATTGGTCATTTGGTCGCCTCGCCTACCCCTTTTCCCCTCTCTTAAAGTGCTGCTATTTCGATTCCAGTCGTTTTTTGTTCCGTAGCGCGTCCATAAGCCATTTTTCTTCCTGATGCACATAAGTTTTAAGCTTTGTGTAATTTATTTTTATAGCCATGTAGTCGACGTAAAGATTGCAAATATGTAGTTGGCGTTACTATACTACATATGTACTATACTATAAAAAAAGAAACCTCGTGTCGTTAGTTGCAAATCAAATGCTTGTCATGGAAGCCAAGTCAACCCCCATACTGTGCCAGTTTTGTAGGGTGTGTGTGTGTGTGTTCGGAAAGGATTGCATGACTGTTAACTGTGAATTTGCCATTTGCACAGCTAAATGGGCACCACCTGAAGGACAATCAATGGAGCCGACTTGGAAGCAAAGCAAATGTTTAACAATGCCAAAGGAAACTCATCTATAATTTAAGAATATAAACAGTAGTAGTCGGGCTTACCTGTCAATTAAAGCTGGATTTGGGAATTCTAATAGTCTCTAGTAGAATCACTATGTTAGTGATTCTTAAATTTCATACTAAGAAAATGTTTAACTGTAAAGTTGTCTTTCTGTCTCATTTGCCTTTTGATAAGTTTGTACATTCACCTTTCTTAAGCTTTTAGTGTCTATTTTATTTGATTACTTTGCTTTCCTTCCCTATTACTTGTAATTTAGCTTGCAATTATCTTCCGTAGTAGCTTCATGATTAAATTCTAAAGTATCGTCTCACTTTACTTTACACTTTTAATTACAATTTCTTTTTAAACATCTCAATTAGCTTTTACACTTGTTAGTAGCTTCTTTTTGGTTTTCCTGTCGCCTAAATTATTTTTTGTTATGGTCCTTTCCTTGCCGCTCATTCACTTTCTCGGTTAGCTTTACATCTTCTACTTGTTGGACTGCTAAGTTAACCTTCTACTTTGTCTCTCATTTAGCTTTGTTCTCTTTACTTGTTTTAGCCAAACATAATAAATATAAATCTTACATAAGCTTACATAGTTTACAAATATAAAGAGCAAGCTGAGATCACATTACTCTTAACAAAGTATCTCTTTCTTGTTTTACTTCAGTTTAGCTGCTTTTTGTTGTGCTATGCTTTTATGTACACATGTTGCATTTGTTGTTAACGAATACTCTTGTAATTATTATTGACTGCAACATGAAGTCCTTGTTGCACCACCCCCCGTTGTAGGCCACAAAACCAAACAATTTTGTGCCATTGATGCATTTTCTCATTACGTTGCTTATGCAGCCACTGGACGGCGGTTGATGCTAACCTCAGACATTGACTTTGGTGAAACTGTGGCAGGCCTGTGTGCGGCCGGATGCGAATCTGGGTGCCATTCCATAATACAGTTAGCCAAAGCCATGGCCACCCCCAGCTGGGTGTTGTGCGGGTCTAAAAAGCCAATGCAAAAGCTGATGCGAAATGCTGTTTTTATTGCTACCGCAATGTTTAAACTTTTGTGCCACCGCCAACCAGCCAACGAACCAACGAACGAAGCAACTGTCGCTGTTACATGTTGCCGCCATTACTGCAGCATTTAACCACTCAGGCAGCAACAGCCAGGCGATCACCCACCACACACACACACATACACACGCATAGCGGGGCAATGGGACATCCACACAGCCATCGCAAAACGTGCTGAGTTTTCGTAATTAGTGAGACGAAGTGCAGCTTGGCCACATACTAAGAGACGGTGGAGAGTTGAGGGTCGAGGGGACTTTGCAGCATAGGGTTCCCTACATTGGCGCAAGAAGCAGCCAGAAATGTTACCCTTCACAACACCAATTCCCCTAGCCATCTGGCTGACTGGCAACTGCTGTTGCTTTGGGCCTCCTTGCAGTGTGACATGACAGTGTCTGGTTAGTGAGTGTGTTTGTGTGTTCTCAGCATCTCGTTTGTTGACTTAAGTAAGTTGTTAGTTGCGTTGCTCATGACACACAAGTTGTCGCCTTTAAGCAGCTCCTTTGAGTACTTGTTGCCAATATTAAATCCAACCACATAACTCAAAGCTACTATCGCAAACATCGTGCAACTGCATTTGAACATGTGTGGGAGAAAGCTTCTTAACCATTTCATAACCATAACCAAGATATCCTTCCTTTCACCAAAAAGTTCGTACCTTAAAATATTTAAATTACTTTAAGCTACTGCAAGATTCATAATTCATAATTTAGTACTAAGCAGTTGAGTATAAAATCACCTTATTGTATTATTAAACAGCAAACTTTGAGTTATAATTCGTATAAACAACTTTATGTTGGCTAATTAGTTTCCAATATGATTAAAAAAAAAACTATGTATGATAAAATGCAAGTTAAAGGTTATAAAAAATATGTGAGATACAAAAAAAAGTGTTTAAAACTAGCTGCAACTACAGTTTATGGCTTTGTCTATAATGTTCTGGCCGAATGCTAACGACATTGGCAACGAACAGCTTTCAGCCTTCAGCTGGCATGGCCTTAATTTTACTGATTATGGCAGCAGCAGCAGCAGCAGCAGCAGCAGCAGCAGCAGCGGCAAACTTTTGGCCATTAAAAGGATTCGTTTTAATGAGTTTGGCAGGACAGACAGAGCAGTCAGCCAGAGGACAAGCAGGCAGAGGACAGGCAGTCAGGCAACAAGGTATCTCCCACTTTATTGATGGCTGTGTAAAAAAACGAAACTGTCGCTGTTTATCTTTTTTTGGCAGCGCCAAAATAAACTAAAAACTCAGAGCTACAGATAAAACAGAAGACGTAACAAAATAAGAAAACAGAAACAGCAACAGCAATCTGCGTTTTGGTGCAATTAACAATTCGATGGGGTCTCGGAAAGTGGATGGAATGAATCTCTCAGTTAACTAGTGAACTACATAAATCAACGTAAAAACAGTGCGTAAATAAAGTAATTGTCCAAATGTGCCCTCATATGAATGCAGACCTTCCTTATATGGCTGTTAATTTTTTGGCCAACACCCAGCGCCAGGTAGCTGCCGTTTTTGGCCCGTAAGGTGCACTTGATTTAAGAAAAAGGTGGACAGTTTGTAAATTAAATGAATTGGTAGCGGGCGCTATAAAATCACTTGTACCGCTAATTGAACGGCCGGCACAATTAAAGTTTTCAACTTTCTCGTAACTCGGTGATGCATCAGCTTTGCTTTTTTTCCGTATTTATATTATTCTGATTTTTTTTATTTTGTGTATGCCAAGAGCAACTGATTGACAGCTGTCATGGCGATAACCGCAGTGGGACTGAAAACTGCGAACTGGGAACTGCTGTTGGGATTTACCAATGCTGTTTTTCTGCATAAAATGCAGATACAAACTGTCACATTGCTCATTTTCTCGCCGCGGCGATCGTCGTCGTCGTCGTCGTCGTTTTCTTCTTTAGCGTTTTGGTTTGTGTCGTCTTGTTAAGGAACTGCTTGTATAATTTTAATATTTCACAATAAATGGCAACGCCAACGCATTGCAATTGCTGGAGTTCACCTGAGACCCTCACTTTTGAAGCCAAAGGCACTTTCTCCCAGCGCGCCAGCGCGTGCATAACGGTTTGTCCATTTGCAATGCCCAGCCCAGAGGATGGACCCATGAAAAATGCATGAAAAAAAGGAAGGAGCCACAAAAAAAAACAAAATCTTAAAATAAATAAAGCAATACAGTGATGGCACTGCTGCAATACTTAATACTTACTGCTGACCGACATAGCCCTATATGGACTTGTTTACTCTTTATGTTTATTAGTTGGACTCACTGTGCTGTCCTACTGCGCCCACAAATGAACAAAAGCCGCCAACGCCGCAAGCTGCAAGCTGCAAGCAGCAATCTGCAATAACAAATACAGCCAAACAATAATCAGTGAGTGCAGCTTTTTTGTAAGATAAAGTCATTTTTTTGCTGTGTTGCCTGTAAGTGTGGCAAATTAGTTGCAATGAAGAAAAATTGTCCAGTCGGAGCCAAATGGCGAATCGGATGCCAACTTTTAGCAGATGATAAACACTTGGAACGGGTTGAGAACTTAATGACAAAGTGTTTATAAAGTAATTGAGGTTATGGCTTAATTATAAATCAAAACGTAAAGATGCTTAAATCAAGACTTTGAAGTGCACTTCACATGAATTTAAAGCTTATTGTGCACTTTGAGAACTGTTGAGAATATTTTATACTTATAGATTTGAATATCGCAACACAAATGAGACACTTCAATTAATATTGATTGATTTTGCTTTGTTTCGAAAATAGTTTGACTGAAATTGACATTCATTTCAGTTAAATTACATACGTTTTTAGATTGATACTTAGTTAAATGTATGGAAAATGAAACTCTAGTAGACTAGCACATGGTGTTTTACCCAGTATTTTGGGCAATTTGTGGTCGCTTTGTGCATTTTTAAGTGAGCAAGTGTTCATTTTGACGTTAGGTGATGACGAAAGCCGCATTTTGTTAAATATTTGGTAATATTGCATTTGTGGTTTAGGCTTAAATGCTCGAATTCAGCTAGGATTTTAAATGGCCTAAATGCTATCGGGCCTGATAAGTGGCTCTGTTGGCGGGCATTTATGTGGCAGCAAATTTATGGCAAATACTTCGCATAATCAATAATTACAATAATCATGTAAAAAGACTAATTTCCAACGTTGTAAGCAATTAATAGAAATGCGAGGGAGTGATTATTTGGTGGCGGGGGTAGCGGGCGGCATCTGTTACAGTCGGTTTTTGCCACGAGAATTGCTGGAAGTTAATTAATGTGTGCAATTTAATAAAAGCATAAACGATATATTTAACCGATAGCGCCGAAAGGCACTTCAGAAAAAAAAAAATATACACAAAAATACTGAGCAAGCAATAAAATTAATCAAATAATTACGCCCCGAGATCGAAGCATGAGAAAGAATGAATGAAAAGAAATGCTCTTTACTTATCGGCATCCATAAACGAGACATTAAAAATGGTCAAGAATATGAGGCAGCCAAGCAATCAGGCTAAGCAAACTGGGCCCAGAGTCAGTGACTCTGCTTGTTTGTGTGGCTTTACCATTAGCTTCTTTTGGTGCTTTTGTTTTCTTTTCACTTGAGCGCAGCGAGGCATTTATCATTTTTAATCGAATGCGGAAACAATGGAGCGCGTCTAAGTGGAGCATTTGATGTGGGTTGCCGGATTGCTACGTTTGCCCTGGTCTGGTCTAGCCCGGTCTGGTGGGCGATTTACTTGGCAAATGGCAGCACACAACGATGCCAAGAAGTCAACGAACAACAGAAGCAGCAGTTTGCTGCTTCAAACAAATCTATAATAATTTCTTTTAATTGTTGCGCTATACAAACAAAAGCATATCCGATTGGACATGCAACTGGGTCACTGTGTTGAGTTAGTTATTAGCGTTTAAAAGAATAAAGGGAAGCTTATTTACTGCGACTTCTATGAGCTATTGTCTTAACTTTAATGCCTTAAATGCTTCTCACATTAATTCCAATGCATAGGAATTGAATAATTTTAAATGTTGTAAAAAAAATAAGTTTGATTTTGGCATTTCCTTTGGAACCTAAAGCTAACTTTAAGCCATCGGATTAAACGAATCATTAAAAAACTAGAAACTAGTCATGAAATACTTCGACTATGGTCAAGACAACTTTATCTGTTAATAAAAGTATCTTTTAAACACTCCAAAAAAAGGGTTTCTCTTTACGCCCATCCATCAAATTGTTTATGTTAATGACTCTCTTTCAGATATTTATGTTATGGCAGCGTATTTAAAAGTCATGCTTTGTGTCATTTGCCGTGTTTTACTAGGCCGATTTGCCGATTTGTCGGTAAACGCAAACTTAATGTAGCAGAAAATTACTTTATATGCACATGGCAGTGCCGACAGCCGCCAATAGATGGCGCTCCAATTGGCGACCGCCTAGTCGCAATACACACACGCCTATCAGCAGCCAATCATTGTCGGCTGCACGAAAATTTAATTCGCTTTAAATTGTTGTTAAATGCGAGCAATTGAAATTTATGCCAAAGCGCAAATAAGTAAAACAAAAAACCCAAACGATAATCTCTGCGACTTCGACTTCGACTCTGTTTTTTTTCCACCAGCTACCCTCTCCCTTCAACCACTCTCCAGTCCTCGTCGTCGTCGTCATCATCAATTTAGCCAACAATCGGCGACGCCGTCGTTCGACGAGTTGGCGCCGTCTGGGGGCGCATGCGCAAATGTCCTTGTGTGCTATTTCCAGTTAAATTTAACATAATAATTTTTGTGAAACGCCGCAATTTGCGATTGGCCTCAGTTACTAGCTGTCTGTCTATCTGTCTAGCTGTCCCCGTGTTCGAGTTGTCGTTTAATACGGCATAAAATGTCAATTGGGGCTGGCTTAGACTCTCTTGTCTCTGGTCTCTGTCGCAGTGGGGCAACCTGTGCGCCCAATAACTTTATATAATCAAATTCAAAACAAATTTGTGCTGCAAACAGTTCTCAGTACATGCGAAAAAGCGTTAGGCTAACTTGCAACAAGGCTTGACGGCACAAAACTGGTTTAAAGTTATTGTCCATCTTTTGATTTCTTGGGCCTGTCGTCAACGATGTTGTCGTTTTTGTTGTAGTTGTGGCTGTCTGCTTTGTGGCACTTGCTGCTGCTGCTGTTGCTGTTGCTGTTGCTGTAGCTGTTGTTGACTCTTATTGGCTTTTTGGCTTGGTGATTAGTAGGTCAGAGTTTTTCATTTCCAATTGGATATGTTGCACAAGTCAGCACAAGCTTGAAGCAGCTTGGCACACACAATCTCGCTTACAAGTGTGTGATGGCGGCCTGCCCATATTAGGAAAGGGTACAGCTCACAACTCAAAATAAACATTGACTACGAGTGTACTACTACCACTTGTCGTATATGTAACTACAAGGCAATAAGAACTGGCCAATACACAAAACAACAGCATTGATTCATTTCAAATGTTTCTCGAATTGTGGGAAAGCGCAACGCACTTTGTAGCCAAGGTAGCCAAGGCAGCCAATTGGTCGCGGCAAAAAAAAAACCCCAAAATAAACAAAGCCAGACTCGAAAACGGACAAAGCAAGCTAGCTATAGTTAAGGACGTTATGGGTTTATCATTAGAATCTATTGAAGGTTTCTTCAAAACTTCTTATAGCTTAATAAAGACAACTTAAAATACAAGCAGGATGTATAAAATAAACGCATGGATGTTTAAATAAAAGATTGGATAATAAATGTTAATAATTATAAAGGTGTGATTTGTGATACCTTCGGATACTTTTAACATTTAACAAAACACGCTAACCACACTACCTTATTATAATAATCATGGTATTTACTTTTATTCAACTTCAAATACATTGGCTTGCTGACCCAAACTCACGAATGCTTGTTTATCTAATGAGATGCTACGCCTGCGTCTTAAGTTGCGTTTCTTACCTTACCGATGGCCATAGCTTTGGGTTGGCTAGAAAGCAAGAAAAACAAATAGAAAAACGTGCCAAAAACTGTATGTTTTTGAGGGGGTGGCGCCTCAAAAACACAGAGCCCAAATATGTTGTTGGCCTCCAGTAATAAAAAAATTCGCACGAGTATTTAGCGCCCAGCCAGCGAATGTAATAACAACAACAACAACAACATTAAATGCGAAATAACAATAAAAAAGTAAATAAACAAAAATAAACCAACAACAACAAATAGTAATAATAATAGACGAATGGCAATCAATTTGAAATTGAAACGCGTTTTTATTGCTCTGGGTAGGTGTCTACGGACCGTGCGTAGGCCACTTTGTATTTGTCCGTCTTGTCTCTTTGTTTCTTTCCTTGTCCGTTTGTCGACTGTGAACCTCGAGCCGGCAGCTAGCGCCACAACATTTTGGCCACGCCAATTGACGCTGATTATTTGCAATTACAGGCCGAAACCCAAGGCGACATTCGTGATGTGACAAACAAACCGCCGACGCTCTTAGCTTTCAGCTCGTAGCTTGATGATCTTTAAATACCTGACTTCATGTTGTGTATAAAAATAGATGCTGTCATAATTTAATAGTCCTCTTAACACTTATTTCTTCATATTTCATTTCAAATATATATACATATATTTTTTTTTTTTTTTGGTGTTTGTGTACTGTTTTTGTTTGTTGTTTAATTTGATTGCACTTTAATATGCGTAACTGCAAATGAATTGCAATTTGGTCAGATCAAAGAGCAAACAATTTGTCCAACATTCAAAAGCCTTTTAAAGCGTATCGCCTGTAATTTATCATCCGACAGTTCTGACAAACATAGTTCACTTAGAATCATTAAATCACAATTAATAGCAAAAGGGTACATATCCAATCTTTTGAGATATACATAATAGACACTACAATATTTAATATTTTTTAAGTTTATGTACGTACCGGCTAATGATATATTTGTTATGTTTATTGTGCCTAATAATTTATGATGCGTGCCTCAGCTAACCCAATTTCCAACGCCTTCAGCCACCTGACTTACTCACCTGTGGCACTTACCTCTTTTTTTTATTTCAGCTACTTTATTTATAAAGCAGACACGCACATATCGAAAAATATATACAGTATATTCTATATGTCGGCCAGCATTTGGCGTTGGCGTTTTGTCAACTTTTTTTCGGGGACGCCGCTAAAACAAAATGGCCCACAAAGAGCCAGTAAGAGAAAGAGAGAGAGAGAGATGTCACTTTGATGAGCATCAGCATTGACAAGTTGCTGAAATTATTGCCGCCTGTCAGTTTGCATACGCATTAGTTCGGTCAGCAGCCGGCCAGAATCGAGCTGCCAGCAGCTAAAATCAGCTCATTTTCAGTTTCTCATGCAACAATTATAATTGGCTGTATTGGGAGGCGCACTGATTCAATAGCTCCAAATCAATATTAGTTTGCTTGTTTGGTGCCTTCTGTTTCGATTTTGATTTTGATTTTGACTCTGTTTGTTGTTATTGCTACTGTTGCTGCCACTGATGAGTTAATGCCGCCAGCAGACATTTGTCGGGCCAATGAATATTGCCCACACAATCCATACAGAGTTGTCCAGAGCATATCCTAGCATATCCGTATCCTTCTTCGTTGTCATGTTCGCTGTCCAAATTCTGTTTTCTGTTGCCTACTGGTGGCAATTGGGGACGGCTTTTGTGGTTAATGTTGTTGTTGTTGTTGCGTTTTGTTGACAATTTGTAGGATAATTAATTGAAAGCAAATTAATAAAAGCAAGCGCATAAACAGCAGCAGCCAAGCTGATGACGACAGCGCTGCTGCAGAAGATTACTACGGGCAACAACACAACTGATACATAATGTTAAATGACTTAAATGTTGACGGCCAACCAAATAAAAAAAAGAGACAACACAACAACAACAACAACAACAGCAAATGGGCAATCGCTAGACAAAATCACGTTTCAATGAACAGCAGACAAAACACACACACAACCACATAAAGAGTCACAGCCATCGCTCACGATTAACTTGGCCAAGATTTGTTGGCGCTTTGACTTTTGCAGCATGCCACTTCTCGCGCCTTCCCATGATTTGTTATGCTTTGTCAGCCAGACAGTGAATGCGTATTAATTTTAACACACGATTAGTTTTAGATTATAATACAATGTTCTTAACTGTTTTGTTGGTCGATGCTTGTTTTTATTTTTATGATCAGCCATGTTAAAATTAGACAGAAATTAATACTCAGGTTGTCAGTCAATTTCGCTGTCATTTGTTAATCCATGCGATTTTACAACTTATTAATCCAACTCCACTTAGACTGTGTGTGTATTAAGTAATCATTGCGACTTCTATTTAATCAGTAAAAACACGCCTTTAACAAATCCATTGCCTCATAAAATTGGTCGATTCGATTTTGATCCCATTCATCAAAACAACATGAAGACATTCAGCTAACAAATTTATTACTTACACAATTCAAAAGTGTAAAAAGTAGTCTTGCTTATACATTTTTTATATATATTGTTTGCTTGTTATAATAAAAAAAACAATGTGATCATTAACATTATTATTTGTCCAACTGCAAGATTTCAAAGCCCACAAGAGATATTGTTTGTTTTTACTATGCCATTGATAAAAACCACGCTCAATTGAATTGAAATACCTTACACCCACACTCGCACAACCAGGGACACTTTCTAGACGGCCGTCACTTATGCAAATTGTTAGTGTTAGGAAAAACAAAAAAATGAAATAACAAGAAAACACCAAATGAAAATTCGTATAAATTAATTGGAAACAACAACTTAATCACTCGGCATTTCCGCTTGACAAGTTTGCCAGTCAATTCGACTCAAGTGCTTATCTTAGCCAAAGATACATAGACAAAGATCACATTCTCATTTCAAGCCAACTTCCTCAATGTGAAACGAATGAATGAATAAACGATTGAATGAGTGGACCAGAGTGCAGGTGGTTGTAGTTTGCATGTTTGAGTTCAGTTTCAGCTATTGGCGCGTGGGTGGCTGCTTTGCTGGCAACTTGAGTGTATTTCCGCTTGAAAGCGGCAATAACAATATTTGTAATAATAAATTTACGTAAAATATAAATAAAATCAACGTTGCTAACGCCCTCGCACAAGATTCAGTCGAGAAAGCGCCAACGCAAAAGCGCAGTTAACGGCAACGCCAACAACTTGTCAAGAAGCTGGCCCAAAGCGATGCTCACAATTAGCCAACACAGCTGAGTATATCTATCTATGACTGAGACAAAGACGATGACGTTGACAGAAACGAAGACTGGGTATTTGCTTTCTCACAGCTTTCCCAAAGCTGGCCATAAATGGTCTGACTTCCTAACCAAGAGAGCACTACGAATCGTCGCCGTTCAGTACCCTCGAACGTAGACTCAGAGACTTGGACTCGCGTTTTGTGACCATATTCAGGCAAATGCGATTTGCAAGCTGGTAATTAAAAGCCAAAGCGAGTAGAAAACTCAAATGCGTGTATAGTCAGAACGTCTTTAGAACATTTGCATAAGCAATTTACAGTCAGGGGTGTCACTTAACTTTACCAAAAGGGACGCTCGAAACGTCCGCTAAAATTATAGCTACGAGACAACATATAGAATGAAAAGCAATTAAATGTGTATATCTAAGGCTTATAGTGTATTACCCCTCTACCTAAGCTTCTGTTATTTTTGTTTAAGCATAAAAACAACAAAATGTGACGTTTGTATTTTTAATTATGGCGCGTTTGGTCATGTTCCTGTCTTTGGGACTTGGCTATAGATTAAGTTGTCAGCATATTATGGCCAAATGCTATTGGCCAATTTGTACACTTATATAAGCATTTTAAGCAGCATGTATGTTGTATGAATGTTTGTGTCTTTTGCCGCCCCATACAGCAAAGTCACTCCCCAAAAGCGTCACGATTCGCACGCAAATCAAATTAATGTTGCATGCCTTAATTTTTCACTCGCTGACCTTGCGACATGAACAAATTTATGCAGCTCACTTCAAACAGCTGACGATGTGCTGTTGAAAAATTATAATCAAATTTAATTGTTATCATCATGATTTATTTTATTTTTTGATGTGTGTGGCAGAACAAAAACCAGCGAAAAGACCAAACAATGACGAACAGATCGACAGACAAATGAGCAAACAGTCTACAAAATCTGCTGCTGCTGCTGTGATTGCTGTCGTTCAGTCGCTCTGTCTTTTTGTCAGCTTGCAATTTAACATAAAGTATCTTAAGTATACATATACATATTATATTCATGAATGTCGTCATACAACTTGTTTTGCCCGCAGGAGCAAATCCACTTTGCAATTATCGATTGTTGCCTGTTTGCCACTTATAATTATAAATATTTTCGCAGGTAAAATAAATGACCATAGCAAACAATTGTTATATAAGTAAAAATCAACACCAAGCCAATTGAATGCAACATTGAAAGCAGCTCAACTAATTTGAATGCCAAGCTGATTTGTAATCTCTGTAATAAATCGATGGATACGGAAGGCAAACTGTATAGTTTTACTTACTTGTATCAAATACAATATGGTCCATAAATCTTGAACAAATGCTAAACAAATAAATGCCTAATCAGAAACACATTTAGATAAACGTAAATGATTTGTAAATAAACTTTAAACACACAGCCCTTTTGTTGAAGGGCATTAATTAAATAAAGCAACAACTCTTTTGCATATTTTTTGGATAAAGTGTTAACGACTGACCAATTGTGCACTCAAAATGCCTAACACAATTAAGTTTCATTAACATGTCAAAGATGAACAAACATAGGCTATGCGATCATCATTCTAAACAGTTTCTAGTTATGCTTTAAAGAGATCGTTTCCGAAATCTGAGCTGAAATCTTGAAGGTAGTCAGAAATTAACATAATGCAATCGTGTTTGTGGGCCATAACAATGCTTGACTGATATATGAAATGAATGTCAAGCGGCGCAGCAACAACAGCAGCAGTAACAGCAGCGACATAAATAAAAAATTAGTAATAAATTTAAATAAATAACTGCCTGGCAATATTAGATCATAGCGCAGAAGAGAGCGCCTATCCAAAACAAACAACATAACAAAAATCTCAGAGAACACTCAAATCAAAAATGAGCTCAACTCGAAATGAAAACGAAAATTGAACACACAAATATCAAAAGTGCAAACGAAAAAGTCACTCAAGAGCAACAGTTTCGAACCGAACCGACCGGCCTGCCAACGCAGAGACACCCACACAAGCCGAGTGAAACGAGTGGGTGAGTGGTGCAAGCGGTTGCGAGCTGTTACGAGCACAGCAGAATGAGTGGAGAGCATTAAGAACTGGTTTGCTGTTTGCTTTAAAGCGGGCTTCAATGACGCTACCATCGTTGGCGTTGGCGTTTTGGGCGAGCAACGATCTCCGGCGTTGGCAGTGGGTTTAGCGGTTTATTGGTCGGCTCTGCTGTGCTGTGCTGTGCGAGTCTCGGTATCCAGCTTCGTAGTCGTATCTGTAAGATACAAACGTAAAGTGCTGCTTTTTAATGCCGCATTTCATTCATTGATCGTTTCAATAGCGCGCCGCACGCTCAACGCAACAGACAAGTGCCGGTCAACCGGGTTCCCGGAGCGTCTATGTTCTGTTTGTGTGTGGGCAACCAACTCAATAACAAAACAACAACAGACAGTCCGACAGTCAGTCAATAAGCCTACTCTCTGCTCGCTTGGGCTAACGTAGTCAAAGCCAAGTTGCTGTTGTCCCAACATAGACGCACATTGCTAAGTGGACGACATTGACGGCTGACAGCAACGACGTCGACAACGTGAAACGCTGCTCAGTGCATAGCGGACAGGCGCAGCAAGCGGACGCGCACCACACTAAACAGAAATACAGAAACCTATACAGAGGCGAAGACGTAGACGTAGACGGAGACGCACCTTTCTCCAAGCAGTAGCAAACGCGACGGGAACAGACGTGTATATATTTTAGTGTGCGCCATCTCGGGTTATTGGATACAGATACATAGATACAGACAGCGGCGTACTCACGGATATTTTTAGCAGCCGGCCGCACACAATCTCTCGCGCACACACACAAATACACACACTAGCTTGGTTGCAGGCACACACTGCTGACACACGCGGCTCGCACGTTTTGGAACAGAGAGCAAAAAAACCAAACACACTGTTCTTCGAGGCTTTTCCGACATACGGTTGCAGCAGTGCGCGCGTATATCCAGCAGATACTTTCAAACTATAACAAACTTGTCAAATAAGCAAAACACAGTGCGAATAAACTAAAACTAAAAATACACAAAATAGCAGACAAAAATCAACAACAAGAACAACCAGAAACAAGTTGTGCTGTGCAAGTTCGAGGAAATCAGAATGAATATATTCGGAAGAAACAAAAATATACAAAATAAAACAAAAATCAAAACAAAAATAATTTTTTTGTGTTAATCTGTTAAAATATGCATGAGGCAAGCGTTAATTTAAAATAGAGTCGCATAGAAGAATCAAATTTTAGAAAAATAAAAACAAATTCGATGACTAATTAGCTGAAGCTGTGGAATTTAAATTGATTCGGATTTGTTTTCGTGTGCCAAAAATGACAGCGGGCTAACTTTAATGCAGCAAGCATCTAAATCAAATAACAACAAATCAAAGTATTTAAAAAAAAGTGCAAAAATACTACAAAACTTAATTAAAGTTTCTACAATATTCAAATCTTAAAACTACAAACAAGCAACTCACACATTTTTGGATTTATGAAATCAAAAAGGTAAATATATATATGTATTCATATGCTGTACATATTTCATATGCTGTTGTTATTGTATCAATAAAAATAGACAAGACATCTAAGAAGCAAGCAGGTTAGGGGTGAGGGGCGGAGCGCTGCGGGGCGAGCAAAACAAGCTGCCTGTTGAGGCAACCCGGGGCGTGCCGCAGCGGCAAGCGACGCATTTATTTGCCGAAGGTGTTGAAAAGTTTTTTGGTCCATTGGGGTTGCATTGGGTTTGGGGCCAAGCAACTTGTCAACAGTTTTCATGTTGCATCCCCTTCCCCAAGGGGGTGGGGGAAAGGCCCAAGGCGCAGACATCTTGTTTCGTATGCCCTTTATAAACTTTATTGAGTTAAGTTACGCGCCAAAAACGAAAACTTCTACTCAATTGAATAAAATTTGGCAAGAAATTGCCTTAAGACAATAAATTTCAATTAAGGCATCAGCTGTTACTCAAAGACACAAATTGATTTCTCGTTTGCAGCTATTTGAATCATTATTTACTCGACATCACCTTTTTCAATTAAGCTGATCAATCAATATTTGTATATTGAAATTTATTTGATTTGCCAATGTTCTCATTCATTTCGAATTTTTGTTTTTATTGCATTCTGAAAAAAAAAACATCAAATTAAATGTTTTCCAAGTTTTATAGATAACTATTTTGCTAATACGATAATTTTAACGTATTTATAACTATAATTTGTGATACTTCATTATGAACTATTAAAAACTTCGCTGGGCTTTATCAGATAACAAATGATTTTATTTACATTAGAAATATTTCGATAAAGATGTCGCGTATCTTTTCATTTAATTCTTTTTATAACTATATAATCAAAATTTTGTTTATGTTATAAACTTTGCATTCGTTGTATCGATATTATTATTAATGTTATTGTTTTACAATGTCCTTGACACCCTGACCCAAATAATATATTTGACTTGGGAACAGCTGCTGAGCTCTTCCTTCCCATTAAAATACAGAAATTTGAAATAATCAAAAGGGGAATTGGTCAAAGACAAACGGGCGCAAATCTGTCAAAAATCACACAAATTAAATAACAAAAATATTAATGGGTAATACAAAACCACAGAGTGCTATCAAAATATATACATACACGGATAGGTCGAGGTAAAGTAACCGAGACTTTGCCATCTATGAATGTAAACACAAACACGTCACACATACGCAACGTGTGCCAATTTTAATAAGCAAACTCAACTTAAATGGAAAATCAAACAAGCAAGTCAACAAAAAACAAAACAAAAAAACATACAAAGAATAGCAAAAAAGTAACAACACAAGTCATAAAACAAAAATTGAAAGATGCAAAAAACACAGCAAAATAAAAATGAATTTAAATCAGAAGCCCGCAGCAAGCGGACTAAAAATAAAATCAGCACAACGGCAACATACACGAGGCGCTAGTGGAGACACAGACAAAGACAAAGTCAAAGGGGCAGAGAGACAAAGAATGGGGAATGAATAAAAAGCGGCCACATGCAACTGGCAACAGCAGCACGAGACAAGAGCAGCAACAGAAACGTATACAAAAGTCACATCAAGCTTAAGAGGAAGCAGCATCAGATTTTTGATGCTTTCCACAAAATAAAATAATACGAAAAAAAAGCAAATTAAGAATCACAAATCGAAAAAAAAATAAATAAATACAGAAGAGAAAGAAAAACTTGCATACAATAAAAACTAAATTTAGAGCTGTGGCAAAAAAAAAATAGAGAGTCAGTCAGTCACTCTATACAGATATGCACAAAACGAGGGCAGTTTTAATAATTGGAATGCAAATAATAGCAGACATCTAGTTAAGCTCAAGGCTAATTCAACGTTGTTTACAAATTCAATACACTGAATCCAAAACATTTGAAGCTTTCCTCGCATAGTTTGCTGATTTTTTTCTTCAGCAGACGCTTTATTTTCCATTTAACCGCACCCAACTACCCTTCTTCTACAACCCGTACGCCCACTCCACCCGCTGTCCCGTTCACACCCACCCACCCTTTGTGGCGTGCAGACAAGCGTGCAGAAAAAGTTCTAAATTTAATGGCTACACCTAAAAATGCAGCGACTGCAACTGCGTCGAGCGCAGGGCGGAATGGCCAGAAGGGGAAACGGAACTCGTCAGCAGTTTCAAGTGCACTTCAGATAGACAGCTACTCCCTGTAGCCTCCAAAAGAGAAAAAAAAAAAAAACTATCCACGGATACAAGCAATACAGAAAACAGAAAAAATAAGCGAACCTCACCCTTAACACCTCCTCCCTTTGCTTGTTGCTTCTTTTGTTGTTGGTGCCCCTTCACGCCTGGGCGAACGCATGGCGCGCCTTTTGTCTGCTTTGTTGTTGCATGGGAAAGAAAGAAATTAATTTACAAAATGAAAAAAAAAAATATAGAGTGCTGCTCGTATAGAGTAAGTAGTCATATACATATGGAAGTCACTGTGCATTTGCGCAAGCGCATTTAGCAAAAATTCTAGAAGATATAGAAGCTAATCTGTTTTGCTTTGCATACTTATTCTTTGTTAACCTGCCGAGCTTTAAGATAGATTAAAACAGTTCTTAGAGAAGTTGCTCAAAAATGACTATACATTCGTTAGGTAGTCATATTTAATCCTATCGATTGGCTTTTTTATTTGATCATTTCATGACTATTTTCTATAAATTTTGAGGCAAATAAACGTCTCGCTCATTAAGTTAGTTTTTGCAAATCATTTGTCGGAAATAAGCTAAAATGATCACTTCCATTTCCGTATAGCATCTTAATTTGCAGCAAACACTTTACTTTCCATTTCCTCTCGATGTGTAAAATAAAAAACATCGTTCTAAAATTAATAAATATAACTGGTAAGCCCAGCGATGGGCTACAACCGGCAGGGTTAAACGCAAGTTGGAGCAGGGTGGCGGCTATTTCAAGTGCACTTTGAATAGACATCGAGTACTGCTCCCTGCAGAGTCCAAATACTACATAGTACAAGAATCCAAATAAAACCCAAAACAAACAGAGAAACATTTTAGAAAGAGCCCAAACTCTTTGCAGTCGAGCGCACGCACAACGCAGCGCCTTTTGTCTACTCCTTGGTTGAGGTGGAGGACAGAGCGTGTAATAGAGTAGTATTGGAGTTGTTGCTGTGTGGCACACACATTGTCTGGCGCACATTTCAATTGGTTTTTGCATTGTGCAACGTTAGCGAGTAATTGAAAACTTAAGCAGGAACAAAACAAAAGTGAGGAGCGCACGCTTCGAAATTTTTCAAACCAATCAACAACAAACAGGCAGCGAGCCAAAGTGTTAAAGCCAGTGCCGCATCCTGTGGCGCTTCCTGCACATCCTGTGGCACGCCCATGCATGCATGCCACTTTTAGGCTGTGCAATGCAACCAGCTGCTGCAGCTATTTGTGCTGTTTGTTGAACAACATTTATTAGCCGCGAATATCTTTAATCGCATGCAATTTGTTGAGCCAACAACACACACACACAACACACACAGAAACACGGAACTTGCTAATTTTCACTTCGTTGTGGTGCAACGAAGCAAACGCTAGAAAATGGACGAGGCAAAAGGCTAAGGGTAATTGCATGACAAGGGAAAGTAGGACCATCCGTTGCCACTTTTGCAGCTTGCTTTCTTGCATGTCGCGTAAACTTTTTTGTGCACCTACTTACAATTAAGTTGGTCCAATTGCCTACTTGCAGAGTACATTCACTTTGTCAACTCTTCTGTTAATTCAGTAAAGTTATCAAGTTATATCTTGCTTAGCAAAAGCTGTTCAAAGATTTACTAAACCATTAACGCTTAACTAAATAAGATCTATAATGCATTGCAGATCATCTAATAGTCGTTGGGTTAATAAAGTGCTTTTCAGCTTTCATGTTTCTATTCAACTAGCGTCGCGTGGCAAAAATTAATTGCCATGTAAATCACGAGAGCAACATATAGAAATCAAAGCAGGCACGAAACAGAACAAAGTGAATTCGTCTTTTTATTTGCGGTACGTGTGGAAAGTGGCGGCTTTTGAAAAACTGTTGGAACTTAAACACGGAGATTACATAGCATTGTTTGAGGCATTAGCATTAGTTGCTAGTTTGCCAATTTATGCGATGGATAGCCTTAAAAAAATATCTCTTCTTGTCTCTCTCTCTCTGTCTTGGCCAACGGTAAATGATGAAAAGTGCATTGCTATTAGATGGCTAGTATAGCAGCAGTAACTTGTTATAAGCCACAAAGAGCTTGGAATGGACAGAGCTATGCAACAAGTGGCTGTGCAGCAACTCAAGTCCAATTGAGACTGGGCCGGGCAACAAGAATCCGTTGCCAATTTTGGCAATCTGCACTAAATTGACCATTTAAGTGAACCTAACATATACACACACGATCTTAAGATCTCTCCATCTCACTCTCTCTTTCTAACCGACCACGCTAAGGCGATGATTGCAATCAATCTGCTCAGATTTACACCTCTACACAGAGCTTCAGATCTGGCCTGGCTATTTATGAGGCCAAGGCACAATTCAAGCTGCAGACAAGGGCGTTAGCATCGATGCAGAAACACTCTGACATTCTGCTTAGGCGGTGGTTGTTGTTGTTGTTGCTGTTGCTGTTGCTGTTGCTATTGCTG
Source organism: Scaptomyza caliginosa (assembly GCA_035044725.1). NCBI lineage: Eukaryota > Metazoa > Arthropoda > Insecta > Diptera > Drosophilidae > Scaptomyza > Scaptomyza caliginosa. The sequence goes on along the minus strand of JAWNNR010000923.1, from coordinate 385,448 downwards.
TTGATGACGCTGTGACGGGCCTCATGTTACATTTCATGTAACTTAATTCTTGCATTAAAATGCATTCATTAATAGTTGCCATTTGCCTGGCTCGTTATTGTTGTTGTTTAAGCCACAACCACAAAAACAAATAAAAATAAAAATCAAAAAGAGAGAAACTTGTGGAAAAAGTAATGCAAAATATTTAGTACAGTTGACCTACCACACAAAGAAAAAAATGAACGAATAAACTTTCTCAAATGTTCGACAACATTGTTTCAAAGTTAATTGCGGGGCGAACATTGAGAAATTGAGCGAGCATTGCGCTTTAGCTCAAAATTTCACACATGCAAGTAAATATTTAATAGTTTTCAGGCTTAAAATTGTAACAAATCAAATAAACACTTTTATTGATTTAAAAATTCCTCAAGTTTCTTATTGTGGTTTGGGGGGACTTTAAATTTTTCAACTTAATAACGTTTGGATTATTCATTTAATTAATACTATGAGTCTTAAAGTTTCATTGGCCTTTGCTTTTCCCCGCCCCTTAAAGCAATTCTTTACAATCGATTGATTATAGCTTTAAATTTGATAGGCATTCGTCAATTGCGCAGTAGCTTTCAAGTTGTCAACGATTAGCATCTTTTGTTGCCATTTTATTTTAAAGTGAGCTTGCAGCCGCGTTGCAAGTGACGCCTTGAGGCAACCTTTTTAGGATAAGCAATCGAGTCTGCGAACTGTTTATGAGTCAGTTGTGAATATATTTATGAGATTTGCGATTGCGCAATGCAACAAAATAGTCAATAGGCAAACGAATTGGTTTTCTTATTTTTTTTTTTCAAAATAAAGTCCAAATTCGAAATGGTTAACCCTGCCCAAGAATCAAAAATTTGTTTATGACTTTTTGGTTGATGCGTTTTTCGGCTTCAGTGGGTTTTAAAGCCGACATGAAGGAAGCGCCCACACTACCACCACCACCACCACCATCACCAAAAGCACCACTCGAAGCCCAATTTGAGCCGCTTACGGAAGTTACGCTTCATTGAGTTGACTCGTTCAGAAGTTGATTCCGATAGAGAATTTACGTTTTGTTTTTTTCTTTTTGTTTTTGGGACAATTCAAACAAATTGTTAATTGCTTTTGATTGCTGGGGCGGCACAGCCCAAGCCCACGCCTAAAGCCCAAGAAAACCCATGAACCTAACAAATAAACTGAAATCCACAGCTGACAGACTTCTTAACTTTCACTTGATTTCGTTTTTCAGATGAAATCCAACACATACGAGCTGCACAACTACGCGGACTTGGACATGGATTTGGATACGGAGCAGCCGAAGGATTCGCGCAAGCGTAAAGCCAATGCAGCGAGTAGTCGACGTGGAGAGAAGTACTCGCTACGCCAGAAGCGACAGAAACGTCAGCCCGGCGAACCAAATAGTCCAATTGAAGCTCATACGCTGCAAGAAGATGTGGAGCCCAAGAGTGCCAAGAAGTCGACGAAAAACACGTCCAAGACGAAAGCGGCGCCATTGAGTAAATATCGACGCAAGACAGCAAATGCCAGGGAACGAACACGTATGCGAGAGATCAATACAGCCTTTGAGCAACTGCGTCATTGTGTGCCACAGTCAATAACTGGCGAGGATGCAACGAATGCCAGCGAGAAGCTCACAAAGATCACAACTCTGCGGCTGGCCATGAAGTACATTGGTATGCTGAGTGAATCGCTGCAGAATCCCAGCTATGAGAGTGAGTTCCTAGTCGAGTGCTTGCATGAGAGCGCAAATCGTGAAGCGCATGTTAGTTTGGACACGGATCAGGAGCTGGAACAGGAGGCGGAGTTGGAGCCAGCGCCGCCCAAGAAGAAGATCCAAACGAAGACCAACAAAAAGACAAATGCCAAGCGACAAAGTAAACAATCCAAGGCAACAACTAATACAGGAGCAGCTGCAACAACAGCAACAGCTGTAACAAAAGTAACAACAGCTAGCTCACCGGAATCATGTTATGCCTCCTCCTCTGTTGGTTCACCAGCATGTTGTGTGGCAGCCTCTTCGCCCAGCTCTGCATATGCATCACTCTCCTCGACCGCCTGCTCCAGATCTAGCTCCAGCTCCTCCTCCTCCTCTTCATCCTCCTCTTCGAGCAGCAGCAGTCGAATGCTGGACGTGGATAGCCTGCTGGGTGGTCTGCAGGCATTGTCAGAGCTCAATACACTGCTCATGGAGTCGGACACGGAGTCGCTGCACTGTCTCAATGTAAATACCTATCAACAGGATTTACTCAACTCCACCTCCAACTCTGTGCTGGCTCCGCGTGGAGACTTACCCATATCAATGCACTCGCCTCTGGATAAGCCGGATGTGGAGCTTAGTCTACGGTTGCTGGATCATTCGACGGATTCGTTTGACTTTGCCAGCGATCAGCAGCCGTCAGCGTGCATTAGTCCCTTGGCAACACTGGATAGTTTTCATCCGTTTGCCGATTTGTTGCATGGCGAGTTTCCTGACATATTTCTTACGTGACCAGCTATTAACTTGTATAACTATTATTAATTATTGTAAGTTGTTACTTGCTGCGTTTAAGTTTAATCTAGTTTTTAAACGATTAGTTTAAGGCGCGATAAACCTAACCTCACTCTAGCTTTAGCCGCGGAATTCATCGTGTCATAGCAGGCAAGCAGGCATACAGGTTATGCACAATACTCACAGCAGGCATCCCATGTCCATGTGTGTTTTTGTTTTACCAATAACCAAATTAGTCTATTAAGTATGCATTTCTCTCAAGCATTTTTTGTTTACACACACACACGAGTTTTATCACAATACGCAATATTATAATGTAAATAAATCACAAGAATGTTGTTCAACCCGAAGATTTCACGAGTTCGTTTGATTGCTTGTAGCAGACAGCCTTTGTTTTGTGTTCATGACGTTTTTATAGACGCCTTCTAAGCTGGACAATGTGAAACTTATGAACTTAAATTTAAATCAGATTCAATCGTTTTAGTTTTTCAATCTTAGATGTTCTACACAAAAATCACATTATAGCGCAAATCAAGTTAACATACAGATATTTGGCGTAGTTAAACTTAAATTGAAGGTATACATAGATTCCTGCAACAACATGTCCAACTATGATCCCGAGATAGACTTTCCGGAGGCATACAAGCTATGCAAACCCTTAATGCTGACCGAGGAGAACCTTATAACTATACGCAACTCGATGACAAAGGAGATACTCGCAGGTTTGGGTCGCGACTCCCATTCACAATCCTCAATACCCTGCCTGCTCAGCTATGTACAGCATTTGCCTACGGGGCGAGAGCGTGGACGATTTGTTGCCCTCGAGATGTGGCCAACAAATTGCCGAATTATGTTGGTCAAGTTTAGCAGTGAGAAGGATATCTATATGAGTTCCAAATGTGTGATTGTGCCGCATACGGTTGCCGGTTCGCGTGGCACAATGCTTTTCAACTTTCTAGCCGACAACATTGCTATCTTCTTGAAGGAGAAGAAGGTGGAAAACGATAATCTGCCCATGGGCATTGCCTTTGCCTTTGCCATGAATAAAATGGCTGTGGATGTGGGAATACTCGTCGCCTGGACAAAGGGCTATGGCGCACAGGCTGCCATAGGCAAGGATGTTGTCCAGCTGCTGCGCAATGCACTTGCCGAGCACAAGGACATCTCTGTACACCTAAAATGCATTGTCAATGTAGCCATTGGCTCCCTTGTGGGCCTGTGCTGGTCGCAAACCAACTGCAGAATGGGCCTCTCTGTGGGCACGAGCGCTAATGCTGCCTATGTGGAACTGACCGATGAGTGTGCTTTATACGATGGCGACGCAGACCTGCCGCTAATGTTGATCAACACAGAGTGGGGTAACTTTGGCAAGAATGGTCATCTTGACTTTATACGCACAGAGTTTGACAAGATTGCCGATGCAGAGTCGAGCAATCCGGGCGCCAAGTATTATGAGAAGTGCATTAGCACTCTGTACATGGGTGAGCTGGTGCGTTTGATAATTGTCAAGCTAATGAATATGGGCGTCATCTTTAAGGAGCAAAGTCTGGACTATATAGGCATACAGTGGAAAATGGAAATGAAATCTCTAATGGCCATTGACTCGGATCCACCTGGCGTCTACGAGCAGGCCCAGGAGGTGTTGAAGAAGTTTCGCATGCGCAATTGCCAAGAACGTGACCTGGCTATGCTGCGATTCGTCACCCAAATGGTGACCAATCGTTCCGCACAGCTGGTGGCCGCCGGAGTCGCTTGCCTTTTAAATCGCATGGGCTATTCCCAGGTGGCCATCGCTGTGGATGGTGGTGTCTATCGGTTGTATCCCAGATACCAGTTGGTGCTCAACAGATACACCACAATGCTGACGAAACCACAGCACAAGTTTGAATATGTTATCGCTCAGGATAGTCCTGGTGTTGGTGCTGCCATTGCAGCCGGCTTGGAGAGTGCAATCGCGTCTAGGTTTACTTATAGGGGTTAAATGACAAAAATATATCTCTTTTTCTTTAGTGAAAATAAAAAAGTTAAATCAAGTTACTTTTGGTTTTTCTTGTCCCTTGACGTAACTAATAATGAAGTTACTTTTGGAATAGATTATTCCTTTAAAAAAATTATTTAAATTCAAAATTTTGATTAGCTAACACAGCATTCTAGAGCAGTTGGTTAATTTTTTGACTATGTCGCTAGAGAAAGATCATCCTGAGGCCCATGCCATATGTCAACAGTTCGATCTAGATGAGACAAAGATGAACGAGATCATTAGCCGTCTGACCAATGAGATACATATGGGTCTGGCTAAGGATACGCATCTCAGAGCGACAGTTAAATGTTTCGTAACCTTCGTGCAGGAGCTGCCCACGGGCAAAGAGCGCGGAAAGTGTTTGGCTTTAGATCTGGGTGGCACCAACTTTCGCGTATTGCTCGTTAACCTCAAGAGCGAAACCGAAATCGATATTGAATCACAGGCTTATGTCATTAGCAAAGCATTGCAGGAAGGACCGGGCAAGAATCTATTTGATTTCATAGCCGAGTGCTTGGCCTCCTTTTGTAGAGATCGTAAAATGGAGCACGATAATGCACCGCTTGGCTTCACCTTCTCCTTCCCTTGCAAACAACTGGGCATTGACAATGGTACCCTGGTCGCCTGGACAAAGGGTTTCAAGTGCGATGGTGTTGTGGGCAAAAATGTGGTCGAACTGCTGCGAGAGGCCATCGCTCGTCGTGGTGATTTGAAGGTCAAAGTTGTGGCAATACTCAATGACACGACGGGAACCCTAATGTCCTGTGCGTTCAAGAAGCGCAATTGTCGCATAGGCGCAATTGTGGGAACTGGCAGCAACTCCTGCTATGTGGAGAAGACAGTGAATGCGCAGACCTTCGAGGGCTATCAGACGAGTAACAAGCAGAATATGATTATTAATTGCGAATGGGGTGCATTTGGGGACAATGGTGTTTTAGACTTTATACGCACACCCTATGACAAAACTGTGGATTTGGAGTCGGTGAATGCCCGGAAACAGATATTTGAGAAGTGCATCGCTGGCATGTATATGGGCGAGATGGTTCGTCTTATTGTTGTGGAGCTAATGGAAAGGGGGGTTATTTTCAAGGGCATTACCTCGCAGGCTATACATGAGAAATGGAAGTTTGATACTCGCTTCATAACGGAGATTGAATCCGATGCGCCAGGCCAGTTTCGTAATGTCTCCATAGTTATGGATCAGTTGGGCATTCGGTCCAGCAATGAAAAGGATTTGGCCTGTGTTCGCTACATATGCGAGGCTATATCGACGCGCTCGGCGAAGCTTGTGGCCTGCGGACTCGTCACCTTGATCAATAAGATGAATGTTAAGGATCTGACAATTGGTATTGATGGCAGTGTGTGTCGATTTCATCCTGATTATCAACGAAAGCTTACCGAAAATATGAACCTGTTGTTGAAGGGTTCAGCTCAGTTCGAGCTAGTTCTATCTGAAGACGGTTCAGGACGTGGGGCGGCATTAATTGCTGCTGTAAGCAATAAGTAAATCACATTTTGAAGCTTTTGACAATAAAATTGTAGTTGTACAGCATAAACCATACATAGCAATTAGTCTTTGTCACGCAGCAATTTGTGCAATGCGCGGCTGTGAGCATGGAACGCATAAAAGAGCAGCCGGAAAATTTATACAGAACTGCTCCTCAGTTAACATACCCATTCGCTGTTAAGCGACAAATGTTGGTCGATAATTGCAACTATTTTTGGTATTTCTTTTAGGTATTTTAGCTAATTTTCAGTTGCTGCCACATTGCTTACAAGTCTTGGATCGAAAAAATACAGAATGTACGTAATTAAACAATTTCACGCACAGTGTGACAAAATATTAATACCATTTCCATAGGTATGCACTATCCAGCTTACTTGTGCGTTCACCAGCGTTGCGCCAGGGCCTGCAAAAGGTTGCTGCCAGCCGTCAGGTGTCGTTAAAAGTCGTCTCTGTCGGCTCCACCGTTAAGGATGAGACATTCTTCGAGAAGAACGAGCGTCTGGGTCGCGAAATGTCGCCCCATCTGACCATCTACAAGCCACAGCTGACCTCCATGCTGTCAATCATGCATCGCGGCACTGGCCTAGCACTCGGCATGGGCGTCTGGGGCTTGGGATTGGGCGCACTCATCGCCTCACAAGACATCAGCCACTATGTGACCATGGTGGAGGGACTGCAGCTTAGCGGCGCCACTCTTACGGCAATCAAGTTCATCATTGCCTATCCAGTCGGCTATCACTCGGCCAACGGCATTCGCCATCTGCTGTGGGACACAGGTCGTTTTCTCAAGATCAAAGAGGTTTATTCTACCGGTTATGCAATGGTCGCCGCCTCCTTTGTGCTGACTGCCATCTTGGCTCTGCTGTAAACACGAGACCTTCTTCTTCTTATTATATACTAGTGACGAATGTCATAAATTTGTTAAATGCATAATACATGTACAGTTTATTTATACAAATGTAATCAGAAATTTGCTCTTTATGTTATGCAACAACTGTCGAGCTGTTCGTTTGTTTGTTATTGCTGCAATTTGGTAGACAATTTCGTGTTTTGCTGCTAATAGTTATGGCTTAATTTGTTGTTGAAGCATAGCTAGATTTTTGCTTTCCATGCAAATACTCTCCCTTATGAACACACATGTACATTAGTAGTGGAATGAATAGATGGGTAAAAGACAATATCGATGATTTATTACAACTGTATGCGTGTAAATCATAAGTAGCTGTACAATTATAAATATACATTTGATATAAAATATTTCAAAACATAAAGCAATATTCTTAACTGGTGAAATGTATTATTTTTTTTATTTTAGACACTACAGCAGATTTAGTTTTCGTATATCTATTCCATGTCGTTTTTTAGTACTGGGACTCGGAGCAGGCATTTTATCCAAACATGGAGCAAGAAATTTTTTTAAGACTTAATTTAAAATGCAACTTGTATTAAGTATCAGCCTAAGCGTATGCCGCACTTATTAAACTGAAATGTCAAAAGCATGAAAATATTTGTTTATGTGATCCTAAAAGTATGCTATTTGTATTTACCTTTAAGGTCAAAGTTGTCCATTTTATTCATATGATCCCAAAAGTATGCTGCATTTGATTTCCATTATTGTCGTTTAGCAAATACAACAACCCAATTTGTGTCTACGCTATGTGCTGTTTGCCCAAACAGCAAATAATTTCGATCAACTCAACAGCAAAATACAAAAATAAATTTTACAAAGTTACACTCATTTATTAATGACATATTTGTTAAATTTCGTTTAGAAATTGTTGATATTTGTATGCTGTGTGCAACATTCATTTACAAGAGGCTAAAATATATATCTAAAAACTAATATCACAATTGATTATGTAATTGCTGTATGTTTAGTATGTTTGTTTGCAATCAGCTGTTTTTGTGCTGCTCTACTGTATGGTGCCATGCGATGTATTGTTGCTATTTGATTGGGATTCATTCGTAAGCTCAAAGTCACAGACCAGCGAAAAGTGATCCGAAGGATATTGAAAGCTGGGCGTGCGATTTTTGCCAATCTCCTCGCCAGCTGGAAATTCCAGGCAGTTTTTGATCTACAAAGAACAAGTTTTTAAAATACTCATTTATTTTCTGGGCCAAGTCAAGACTCACCTTCAGCTGGTCGGGCGTATAGAAAACATAGTCAATGGTATGACACTCTTCGCCATCCTCACGTATTTTCCATGTGGTGTAGGGTGGCTCCCGCTTAATCGACTGCGAAACAAACTCATTGACATCCTTAAGATCCTCAGGTAACTGTTCGCATTCCCGCTCTCGTTCCCTTTCCAACTTCATATCTGCATAGGCGCTGCCTAATTTAAGCACATCGCAGCTCAAGATTGTTGCATAGATCGGCTCAATGGGTTCAGCATTGAAGTCACCGCAGAGCAAGAGGGGACTCTCTCCGGCAAACTGTTTGACAAAGCGAATCAAATCACGTCCTTGCTCATTTCGCAGCTTGGCCAGCAGAGCGCCATGACGAGCCTTCAGATGTGTGGTGCAGACACAGAACTCCTTGCCCGAATCCTTTAGCTGCAAGCGTGCAGCAATGGCCACCTGATTGCTCTGGACACGCCACACCTCCAAGATGCGCGTATCATAGTTGATCAGCTGCAATTTGTCACGCTTATAGAATATGGCACAGCCATCGGGTCCATTATTCTGCTCTATGTACAGACAAGGCGAGTCTGGTTTGGGAAAGAAGATGCCAGCATAATTCTGACTGCCCAGCACAGTTTGTAGAAACTTGAAGTGATCCACCTCCTGTAAGGTTTTAAGAACGTAGATGTTAAAGCGCGACTGCTTGACATTTAATAGTGGGCATAAATAAATACTTGCAGACAAACAACATCCGGCTGATTCTGCAGTATCTCCTGCACAATCAGATACTTGCGATGCTCCCAAGTTAAAGCCTCTTCGGGGCAACGCACAAAGCCATCGTTGTGCTGACCGAGAGCTAAAAAAACAAGAAAAACTTGGTTTAAGACGTTTCGCATTTAATTAACATTCAACTTACTTTGCGATAGAATATTCCATTGCAGCAAACGTATCGTTGGTGCGCCATCATTCTGAACGGGAGCACTGCAAACTGTATAAGAAATGCAATCAAACCAAGTCAGGAATGTAAGAATTATATAAAAACTAACCACGTGAAACTGAATTGAGTTTGAGACAGCGCAAACCATCAGTGACATCCTCGCCAAGCAAGGATGGGGGCTTTAAAAAGTAGCGGCTGAGTAGCGAGGGTTGTTCGATACCACCGCCACGCAGTTGCTGCACATGCTCCAGCAAGGCAACAGTGCTTAGTCCCTTGGGCAGCTCCAGGCCATCATCCTGTGAATCCACATTGTTGATTTTGGGCGCCGAGTTGAAGGAGCCCATCCTAATAAATAAATGATTTAATATATATATTTACACATGTAAAAGTCCAAAACATCAACAAAGAACGTGCTCTCTTATTGAATTCTTTTTAAGAAAATCTTTCTTTCGTATGCATTTCAATCAAAAAATATAACATCAACAATAACAATAATCAGGACAGCAAAAAGAACATGAATAATAAATACAAAAAGAATGAAATCATCGTGCTAACAGCATTTAACAGCAGTTCATAAACAATTGGATCATATAGAATTGTACTCACAACGCGTTTGGGTTTCTAAATAGAATTTTTCGTAGTATTATGCTGAAAATGAATAAACTATGACTATGCCTTTGGCTCTCATAGAACTTTGCCATTGAACTTTGTATTCTGTAGAAAAGACAATTCAGATTGAGATATTTGTAAGAATGTAGAATTTATATTTTGCATGTGTTTTGTGTTGTGTTCGAAAATGTTTATAAGGGCGATAACAATTCGAAGAGGTTACTAAAGCAATTGCTTCAGATTAAACAACAGAATTTACTGCAGATAATTAACAGAATTGAAGTTATTCCCTGGACGTAAAGCTGCCAGAGCAGCTGGATCACATTGAGATGACTTTGGCATCAGTTTCAGCAGCTTTCACAGCAGCAACTAGTAGAGAATCCGATTCATGCCATTCAATGCCCACCCACACAAAAAATATTCGGACAGCACGCGGCTTTAATAATAATAAAAAAAAAAAAAACAACAACAGAACGAAAAGACGAGAAAAAAAGGTGGCTCGGTCAATAGCTTTACAGCTGTTAAGCTGGTTTTCGGTTTTCGGTTTTCGGTATACGGTTATCGGTTTTCGCTGAAACCAGTTGGGGAGCGCTTTGTCAACGCAATCAATCAATAGAGCGCCGAATGCCGTGTGCTAAATCTCTCTATCTTTCTCTCTCACTAGCTCACCTGGTCAGCATTACCCTTTGCAGATAGGCCTTGCGATCATTCTTGCAGGGCGGTTTATTGGCACGTTTCAATTGCATCGCTTGCTCCATATTGACAGGATCTAAAGCGAGTTGTTCGTGTTGTTGTGGTTTGGTTTGGTTTAATTTGGTTTAAATTGGAATTGGGTGAATTTTGATATGATTTTGGGGTTTTGCCGAAATATGTACGAAGTGCGCTTGTAAGCGACATTTGCGAAACTGAATGGCAACTGAAATGCGGCGTTTTATTAGAGATCAGCCAGCCAGTGAGCCCAGACAAACACACAGAGACAGACAGACAGACGGACGGAAAGACAGGGAGAGAGAAAGAGAGCAAACACGCATAAACGAGTATTTCAACACACAAACACACACACATAATCACATAGTCACATACACAAGTGAGATGTATCTGCAAGATACAGAACAAGATCAATACGTTCTACTCACGTGCGTTGCTCAGTTGGGCGCAAACGTAACAGCAACAACAACAACAACAACAACAACAACAATAGCAACTAGATACATCGCATACTGACAGCTTGCTAAATATTTATGCGTAGCATTCTTTATGTAGATACATTCACATGAAACTGCACGCCATTGTCTCTCGCTTTCGTTTCGTTTGGTTCATTTCGTTCGATTCGTTTACGTCTCGTTTCGTATTGTAATGAAAACAAAAGTATCTTTTTCCTTTCCACATAGTAGGTACGGTCGAAATGTGTCTGGGTGGACGCTGTATAGATTTAACTGATTTATGCCTTAACAAATTTTTGAATCGCATGCAAATTTGTTGTCGTAGAACCCAAAATGCGCATATTCAGCATATCTGCGCCCATATGCTGCGGGCCAAAGATACAGATACATATCCTATGGCCAATTTATACAACAGCGCAGTTACATGCGTAATGAGTTGAGGCAGCTGTAGACACACACACACACACACACACACACATTACTAGTTGCTACTTAAAGATACTGTATCTTTTATTTGTTCTTTGTTCTTATGATTTTTTATTGTTTTGTTGGCTTTTACCTGGGTATTGGCACTGCCACACGGCGTGCAAACGTCTTGGATATGATTATCAAACGCGATGTTTTCATTAAGAACTCCATTTTATGTGTTTGTCTTGTTTGTCTTTAGTAAACGTTACTTGCTTTCTTTTTGAATCGCTTTGATTTGGTTCTAAGTTTTTGCTAGTTTTTGCGACTAGGTTAACTTGAAATGTTTTATATTAAGTGTCAGTATGGCAATGTCAAAGAGACGCGGTTCAAGCTGTATTTCCTAAAATGAACATAGAAAAATAGGGGAAATGTATAAGCGATTTAGTTGGGTTAGTTAAGGCAGCTTGTTCAAACCACTTGCAATACTCTACAGATAGCGAATAAAACACAAAATACACAAAGACTATCATTAGCCACGTGACCAGCGCCTAAATGTATTCAATTTGTATGATTTGACAATTTAACACGCAGCTGTAGCTGCATTTTAAGCAAAAGATAATACAGTTCAATGTGTAGTTTGTCGAAGAATGTCAGAAATTGATTGCTAACAAACCAGTTTTTCAATAAGTATTAACTGTCGCTCATTTAAACAAACAAAAAAAAAAAAAAAAACAAGTCAAACCTTATTATACAACTTTTGCCTCGAGATTCTCCTTTATAAGTATAATATAAAGGAATTGATATATATTCTAATTTATGCAGAGAAATCAGTTTCTAAATATTCTTTTGGCAATGTTTTGTGAAAGGAAAAATTTGTAATAATACATAAGCTCTTAATCTTATCATTCATCATGGAATTAGTTCAATTATAATGTTTTAGCTTGTTTGTTCACATTTTTTCAGCTGATTAGATATCATTTTTTGACGACAATTGAATTATCGTTGAATATATTACTGTGCTAATTTCCAAAAAGCTAACAAAGCTACAAAAAAAAACACAACGACAACAAAATGAATCTACGGGGCAATACATATTCATGATTCTACATAGGCCTTAGGCTGTATATAAAAGGCAACCGTAGCTCTCATTACCAATCACTGTTGTTTCAATTAGTTAACATTGCTTATAAACATATTATATTTTGGCACAAATTGTGCAAGGTTAGTTATTATTATGTATGTATGCTGTTTAATTGAAGCCAAGTGGATTGAGGCCTGATTGAATACCTAAAGAACACTTGACACTCTCTGTCAGCATTTTTGGCCGTGAACTTGATTTATAAACGCAATATTGCCGCAAGCCAAACAGAAACAGCAACAGCAACAACGGCAACGGCAACAAGTTGTTTTTGTTTTTTTTTTTGGCAATACTCAGAAGCACGCCCGCTTGTGTTTATCTCTCTATCACTTTTCGGACTCTCTCTTTCTTGTTGGCTCACCTCACAAGGTATAACAGCAAATCGCGCGGCAACGGCAACGCTGTCTCATAATCAGAGATTGGCGGCAACGTGTCTCCAGCAACAGCAGCAGTTGTAGCAGCAGCAACCTCGTCGCTGGGTGTGGTCAGCTGCCAGGCTGGTGTCTCGATTTCCATTTCCAGTTTACGTGCGGCCAGACGCTGTTTCATTTGCGTTGTCGAGGTCATTGCCGAGGTCTTGGCCAACGCTTCCGCAATTTCATATTGCTTGAGGAAATCCTGTCGCAGTTGCTCAGCATCATCCTGGGTGGCCAGACGACCGGTCAGACTCAAGCCATGGCGACACTCCTCACTGCACAAACGCTGACACATCTCGTTAACAGCCAAATGGGAGACATTTAAGTGCAAAGGTGCATGCTGAGTGCAATTGAGGCAGGGCAGCTTCGGCTCATTATTGCCCATTAGTGCCATGGCACTGTTGTCACTTGGCGATGGTGGCTGCTGCAGCTCATCTGCTATGTTAAAGTAACGCGGCGGTGGCTCATCCTCATGCTCCTGTTCCTCTTGCTCCCTGCCGCTGCGTGCCTGATTGCTCTGCGAGAGATTTAGATTGAGCAGCAGAGCTGTTACGGGCATTGCTTTGCCCAATGCTGGCTGGCGACGATGGCCCAAACGTTGCTCTTGATTATCCATACTTAGAAGATATATTTATATAAACACACTGTTTAACAATCGTTTTGTTGCTCATATATTTATAATATTGTCCACGCGTCGTATGCGTTATTATTTTAATGCTTTCCGCTGCGCGTTTAGAACCGTACGAACATCGAATGTATTATTATTAAACGCGCGTGCGTTGCTTTTCCTTATTTATATATCTTTGGGCCCGCTCTAGCCAGATCGAGGCAATCAAGTGGACGCTGCCTCGCTGTCTCGCTGCTCATTAATTGAGCCCAGTTGTTGTTGTTGTTTATGATTTTGTTGCTGTTGCTGTTGCTGATGTTGGTGTACGTTGTACAGTCATAAGTACATGAATGTTTTTTTTTTTCAGCTTTTTGTTTGCTCTCTGTGCGCTCCTCTAGTTAAGGCAATCAAGATTTTTTTTTATATGCGCGCACTTTCCAAAATGTCAAAACACACAATTGGCAATAACAAATAGTTCAAAAAATTCACAATAATAAAAGTTGTGGAAAAAAGTGCTATCTATACGCTATAATAGTTTATAGAATTAAACAATCAGCATATAGTTAATATAATATTTGACTACATATAACTATAGAAGATTTCAACTGATTGGCATCAGTTCAACTTTGCTGCACTCTGCTAGCGTTAAATATTTCAATTAATTAACACATTGTAACATTTTTTTTCTATATAACGTTAATATGCACTTGTGAGTCAAAGTGACAACAATTGGCCCACATGTTCTCGCTGCCATAGTCATAAATCATACAAATATTACTGCAAGTTGCACTTTTTAGAGCGTTTCAACTTACACGCCAGAGCTACAACTATAATTACCTCGAACGAATCTTATTCAATCTATAAAGATTACAGAGATTCAAATATTACATGAGTTTATTTTTATTCTTGTTAAATAGATTAAGAGATTAATTACTTGCACTAATAGCTTATCTTTCTCTGATAGGAAAATCGATCATCAAAAGACAAAAACGATGTAAAAATTAACATATTTCAATTCTTTTCACCTTTAAAACAAATTGCAGCTAATAAATTTCTCATAGAATTTCACATTTGCCCGTCACGATTAGCATTTATTCAAGTACAAATTAATTGCATTTCATTTGATTTCATTTCTCTTAACAAATCTAATAATAAAAACGTGCGTTTATTTCCGCTATATATGCAAATTATTGTGCTTGGGGGTTAATTGAAAGCAAACCAAAGAGTTAAAATTTTACTTATCAATATTGTAAATTTAGTTTTAGGCTTTGCAAGTGTAACTCGACTAGTAAAAAAACTGTTGCATACTTTGCGGCTGTTTTAGAAATTCTTATTCTTTATATCTTTTCAGCAGTTTCTGTTCGTTGATTATTTTCATACCTCATGATAATTTAACATTGTATAGTTAACTTTGTGCGTAGAATATTAAATGAAATTAGTTTATTTAGAATGTTTTTGCTGGTACAGAAAAAAACACGTTGCTTATTTTATTTTGATTTTAATTTTCTTCTCTATTTTATTTATATTTTTTTTTTGGCAATCTAGCACGGAAAGCGTCAGACAATAAACAAGAACAGCGTCCGTCATTGAGTTTTATTTATAGATATGCCCCAAAAATATATATGTACCAAGTATATACGATTCTGAAGGCATATATTATAAGGCAAGTCGCGACAGTCGTCAACATGTTGAGAATGTTTCATGAACTTGACAATGAGCAATCAGTCTAACGTCTGCCTCAATGAGAGCATTTGCATGCAAGCCTATTAGGGCGCAAAATATGTGTCAAAGATGGGGGCGCGTTTTCAACACCTGTGAACTATCAATCTACCTATCGATCGTCCTTCACATTGTCGAACTATAGTTCTACTTTATATAGATTTGCTTAAGGCAAAAAGAATAACAAAAAAAATAAAGCCCGTGTGACGTATCGTCGTCTGCTCTTTTTTTATTGATAACCTTATCAGCAGAGGGGAGATATCAGGAAGTAACTACGCGACAAGTAGATACTCTATGTATGTAAATGTTAGGACATCAACAATGTTGCAACATTTAGTAGAGTGTTGTAAACTATATATAAAGAAAGCCTATGCAATTTGATAAAAGTACATTTTACAAAAGGAACAACCCCGCGGACCTATACTATATAGTATATGAACTTAATGTTTAAGTACCCTTTGTTTTACGAGTAAAACGAAACGATTACCAGTGAAAAGAGAGAAAGACAGAGAGGGAGAATAAGATTCGTGTTGAGTTATACTGTAGCAAACACATATCGCACATATTGGAAATAACTGGTTCCATACCGGCGTAGACTGAAACACACCGCCCAAAGTTGGAGCTCTAGCCACTCTTAACACAATAACAACTAACTGGACGTGAGCTATATTATTTCTTGGGCTTATCAACGTAAACGCATTGCAAGTGGTTTGGGTTTAGGCAGCGTTTATTGGTTTGGTTTTTGAGTTTTTTGTTTTTCTTTTTTGGAAATCTTTAACTCACCATTTTTATGCCTGCACCACGCCACAACACATTATCCAAAAGCTTTAGTTATACGAAGGTATAACTAAATATATATATTTTTGTATATCAAACGGAACGAAGCCGTTAACAAAATTCACAATATTGCAAGTCTAACGCGCTTAAAACTTGCCCTTTTCGGTTAAGAGAGAGAGTCTCGTGGGGCGCTATTAAGCGATCTGCCAGCGATTTAAACGCGCCGTCAAACCGCAAAGAACTAAAAGCAACAATTGGTGCTTTGCGCCATTTATAGGGCAAACGGTTCCACACTCTCGATCCGCTCTCGCCATATTGTCCAACTGATAAGGATACAAGAGTCGTGTTGCTTTTTCTGAGCATCTGAGGCATTGAAGTGAGCAGAAACATTGACATGATGCATACGAAGTGCGTTCGTCAGTGTTACGTATGTACGTATATATATTGCACAATTCAACTGTGAGCTAAATGTATACAAATATTTCTCTCTGTCTCTGACTGCGACTATCTAACTAATACACTTGAATTAAGTTCAATGGCTCACATTCTCTCACAACAAATGCTATAAGAGCCAATGTTCTCATAAGTTCTTATTGTCTTAGACAACCACAACAAGACTGAGCAAATACCTTAGAATGGTAGAAGAACCATAGTTAATAGAAATTAATAAATTGTTTTCGTTACCGACAGGAAATCACAATGGCTTAGGCAACAATCACACAGCATTATTTTCTTTAAAGTTGTTTGTTATTCTAATTTCTAATTCATATCTTATCGACTTAAATGAAGAAATAAAAACAGGGAACTTGTCATCGGGCAGTGTTTTCGACAAATCGATTATAAAATGGCCTTGCAATACATAGAAATGAGACCTCGGGGGTATGATTCAACATTATGATAAGACATACTCCAGAAACAAAACGTATGCAATAAGAGTATCCGTTACCAGTCTAGACCACCAGAAGTAATTGGTTTAAATTAGTTTAGAGCGACTTTATGTGCGCAGTTAAACTATAGAACTAGTAGCCGGCGGGTCTGTTTCGGGGAAAATATCAAGGGTATTAGGTCTAGAGCGCCATTGTAAAGCTGATTAGAATTAATGCAGTGAGTTTTTAGTGTTTTAGCCGCAGTTAGAGATTAGATAACGATTCACTTTTGCTAAAGTGTCTGCGGCGTCAGCGAATAATTCTATTTACCCTACGTGGAATGCAGCACATTTATCTCGAGTGTTTTGTAACAGCCGGATGATTGTACGTTCCAACGGCAGACAAAACGTTATCAATTTGGGCAACGTAAGCGTGCCACTTACATATACAAACATATGTATGTGTATGTGTGTGTATTTTGTTTTGTTTTTATGTATTTTGGAATTTGAGCCTGTGTGCACTTATCACTGAAAAGTGTTTTCTAGTAGCAGCAAGTAGATTTACTTTAATGCTACTCAATCACCAGAGCACAAATAGGCAATTACAGCTTTGTCATTGAATGATTTGAGGGACATTTGAGTACAAGAAGATGCAATTGATTACAACTTAAGCTAATACAAATAAGAAATTGGTTCAATAACACATTTTGACATGTCTTTATTAAAATAGTATGTTATGAACACTAAAAACAACTTAATTAAGCTTATTAACTGAAAATCATAACTAGTTGAGCTAAACAAGTTCAGTGAACTTAATGATACACAACAGGACACGATTTTGACAACAAAAACTGATTCAAAATAATGCAGGCAACGCCTGTCGCAAAGCAAAGGCAAGTCATTGTTTATGGACACACACTCGCATACCGTTAAACATGGAGCTGTTATATTAATTAAAAGCCCATTACTGTTGTCATCACTCGAGCACGCAGGCAGACCAGGGTCAAGCGTTGAGGGGACCGTAGCAGCGAATTCGCCACTGGCCTCAAACCCAAACAAACAGTTTGACAACGAAACGCCGCAAAGAGCAAGAGAGCTTCAGACCGACAGCAAGAGAGAGAGAGAGAGAGAGAGAGGCAGCCAACTGCAATCTGACTCTCAGCTTTTGACACAGACTGAGCAGCTCTTTCAGACGCATTGAAATTCAAGTCAAAAACATATTTTGTGTAATAAACTAAAGTAAAACAGACAAAAACACACAAACCCAAAGAGAAATGATTGTATTTGTATATGCATGTATGCAGGCACCATACAGAAAGAAGTAAACAAAATCAAAGAAGGTGACCGTTGAACGGCTTAATGAATGCACAAAGAGAATATACTCATTGTGGGGGATACCATAAAAGCGGAAAAATCCAATCGTATGTAAATTGATTTTGCAGCTGTTGTGGTTGTTGTTGTTGCTGTTGTTGTCCATACTTTCGTGTCGCTTTGTGTCGTGTTTTTTGTGATTTTTTTGTTTTATCAATATTCAGTTTTTTTGGCAGCCGGGGAAGCAGGCGCGCCCAAATAATTTAACTGCATTACACAACAAACTTACATAAACTTCCTGATGAATTTATAGAATGCCACCACAAGATAAACAAGCGTCGAGATTAGTTTCATCTTTTGTTTTGTGCGTCTTCTTGTTGTTGGTTTTGTATCAAAAGTCAATATATAAAATGCACCGCAGAATGAAGTCAAGCCAAGGGTTTAACACCAAATAATTTCACTTTACATAACAAAAGTTTCGATTTCAAAGTCGTGTGTATTTTAAACGTTTATTATTTGATAATATTTAAATGATTTAGTATTGTATATTTTTGAAAACTTCCGACGAATGCTATGCACGCAGCTGAAAATTCACTATCAATGTCATTTCCGCGTCGAACACGTTTTTCACACTAAACTCACGTAAAAAAAAGGCAAAGACTACGCGCTCTGTGACGTTTGTATGTATGTGGCCCATGAAAGCAAGCCCAAGTGAGAGTATCTGCGAGGGAGAGCGATAGAAAGAGCGAGAGAGAGAGGTAAAGTGCAATCACAAAGAGCTGGAGCTATGAAGCCGTTGAAAGGAAAAGCATGGGCTAGCTTTCGGCTAAAGTTGCCGAACTTGATAGTCTTATGAACTTTTGTATGCCCTTTTACTTGCAGCTCGTGTAGTTGAGCTGAAATATTAATTCATTCAGTCTTACTTACTTTTGTATCCGCTTATATAAGCTATTCAACATCTTCTTTTGACAATTCCACCTGTTTGCGGCGTATAAGAAACTAATATGCTCTGCACGTGTAGTGTGTGCAGACAAGTTCACTTGTTGTGAGCGGGGCAATAAACTTTTGTGTGGGCGCATTTAAGAGAGGCAAGCATCTGTTGTCTTAAGAGCATATGTAATGAAAGTTTAGTTTAGAGTAAGTTAAGAGCAACTGTAGCATGAAAAGCTCTAATAAAAGCTTTAAAGCATTGCCAGCGCTTAAAGCGCTTTCAAGCTTAGCACAGTGTCACAAGTAGTAAAATAAAAATCAAAGCTTTTAACTTTTAAATAAATAACAACTACATACGAGTATATAAAAACGATTTATTAAAGTTTAATTATGTATATTTTATACCTTAAATAGTACTTTTATCTATCATGTATATTAAATTAATAGTTTCGAATGGTGCTAAGGCTCAATTGGTTAATAATTCGATGGCCTATAGTCAAAGGCCGGTCCGACGCGTATCGAAATGTTAACGGGCTGATTCAAATAATCCTCGATGCGTCTATAAAAAAAATATATTAAATGGGAACAAACGGAAATAAAATAATCTCATACTATCTGGTAAACAATTGCAAAACTGGCTTATCTCAGTCAATAGTTGACCAATAATACACTTACTGTTTATCTGCCTCGCTCTCACAATGCTGATAGCCCTTTCGCCTAGCCGATTTATTCATACGGAATGATCGACGTAACTCTTTTGGCAACGGTTTATTCGTTTCCCGTCTCAGAAAGTCACCAAGCTGCTGACATTTGGCACTGAATGTCTGCCAGGCCAATCTGAGTAGTCTAGATCCTTTGGCGCCAGCGCCACTCGCTCTTGGAGTGCCATCGCACAGCTTTGTGCTGGAGACGGCCCACGAAGTCATGATGTTGTGCTGCCTGGGCCCAGACAAAGACTAAAAACTAGAACAAAAGTATCTAAAGAAGAACAAACACACACACACACACACACACACAACACACACATACACACACGCCAAGACAGCTGGCCAGCTGATAAGATTTGCTTAACTCTCTGGGTGGGCTTTTATAACAATTGACGATGTGAACGATTCGATGTTTAAACGCAATAATAAGGTGACTATTTTGCAATATCAATGCCTAATTAACTGTGCTATTCCAAAAATCATATAACAATTGAGAATTGGAATCGTATTTGGTCAATAATTTGCTAGCGATGCGAGAGAAAAACAGCAACAAAACTGGTCCTGGCACTGGGCACTGAAACCAAAAACCCAAATGTGCCGTTATGAATTTTTCGCATAGACAATTTTCTCTCTCTCTCTCTCTCTCTCTATCTATCTCTATCTTTTTGTATATGCGTGCTTAGAGGATATGCCCAATGACAACATGTCCTGAACCAAAATACAAATAGCCAGCCATCGCCTGCCTCATCTCCCATGTGGCTAACACCTCTGCCCTCCGATCTCCGCCCTCCCCAGCCGTCTCGCTTGCTTGCTGTGCCAATTGGTCTGAACCAGCCACACAGCTGCCCCAGACTCGTGCCACACATACGAAACGAAACATAGAGTGCCTGCAGCAGATATCTAACAAACAAAATTGCATGTGGTACCACGCAGTTTGCCTATACACTGGCCAGGGTCAGTGCGACCAGAGGGGGGTGGGGGTATAGGGTTTTTTTTTCTGTTTTTTGTTTTGTTGTGCAGTTTTCAGTCAGCACAGCTTGCATTGTTATAACGAAAATTCGTTTATTGCCATATTGTTTGGCATGGATTTCAAATTTGTCTTCGAAAATGTTTTCGTTTTTGGCCGTTGGCCCTCTTGCTTGCCTCAATTAGACGTAGCCATGAAAATTGCAGCAATTTCCCTCTGAACGGCGCCAGTTGACGACACTTAAAGCCAACACACACACACACACAGACACAGCCCTAAAATGGCCAAATGATTGGATAAACCTAGGACTTGATTTCGTTTGTGATAGGGTACGATTGAGTGCAAGTGGAAAAGAGAGCAGATTTAAGTAAGCACAAGTGTCGAGTATTATAATATTAGTTATTATTTCAATATACAAATATGCCTATATTTATATAAATTTGTAATATCTGTAAATTGAAATTGCAAAGGTCAAACGAAACCTCTGCCGAAGCAATGCAATCAAATTGCTGTAGTTTTTCTATGTGAATCAGTACAAATGATAAAATCATTAGCCTCACTTGGTTGCCCCAACGCAGTATATGCAACACCACTCCCCAGAGCCTCTCTATGGACTATGTAGCTGCAACAAGAAAATTGATTGTCTTTGCCATCTGCTGGCAACTGTTGGCTTCTAGCTACGTTCATTGATAATATGCCGATGACAGCAGGTCGATTGCATAGTATGCTTTCAAAAATCTTGGTAAAACCAGTTATACACAGTAACCTTTGGTTAGCTGCAGAGCATTGCATTTAACATTCCATTTAAAATACCAAAAAGCAATAACGTAGAGAAAATCTTTTATGAACTAATCAAGTTTTGCAATGCAGCCTTATAGATATCCTGGAGGATCCTCTTAACAGGATATACAGCGATTGATTTGATACTCAAATTAAATGCAATAAAAGTAAATACGCATACTTATTTATTTTTTATCAACTATTTGTGTGTGCTTACAAGCATTGACATTTCTTTGTTTTTGCTTAGAGATTTATTAAATTTTTCATTATATTCGCATTGGATACTTTGACTTTTGCTCGTTACAGATTTTTTTTTTGTCTGCTGTTGAACTATTGAAGCTTAAACGACCTACGCTTGTTTGGTTTTTTGATTTATTCATTTTATTTTATTTTATTTGATTTCATTTAATATTTGCCAGACTCTTGCTTTTAAATATTTTGCATATTTTACTCTCTTGGTGTGTGGCAGCTAACAACAAATACATGTAGATAAATACACATATACATATGTAGTTTATTGCTATTTACTGTTGCACAATAAAGTGGCATAACATGTTTATATCGACTATTACACATATCAATCAAAGTTTTATTAGTTGACCGTCAGCTCTCTGTTTTGAAATCGAATTTTAGTTTCTATTTGCAATGCCAAGCAAATATTTGTGGCAATTGCAAATGAAGTTAGCAACAAACTGAAGCAAAAGTGAAGCCTAACGGTAACAGTTGGTAAGAAAATTAAATGTCCCCTGTGTGCCCGTTTTGCCGAAACTAATGTCAATATGCACAGCTTAAAGGCTGCACCAGCTGCTAAATTAGACCAAATGCTCAAAGAAAGAGGGTGTGAAAAAAAAGAAGAAAATAACAAAATTGAAGAAGCTGCAAAAAGAATATTTGTACTTTTGTTGTGAGTGTGTTGGTGTGTGTGTGTGTTGGTGTGTTGAGTAAACTTCAAGGATTCGTTGCACGTTCGCATCTTTAACGCCATATGTTGACTTTTGCTACATTTTTTGCGCACACAGCTATGCACATAGCCTTTATCTTATATGCGCTATTTTATGCCTTCTAGCAACAACAACAACAGCAACAACAACAAAGCTTGCCGCTGGCCTACTCTTTTGCTTTTGTTCTCTATTTCTTTTCGGTATACTCTAACAGAGAGTGTGTTGCTTTACTTTGACAAACAGCGTGTAGAGAAGCAAAAGAAGAGCAAATTATTTCTGCAATAATAAAGAAATAAACATCTTATACTAATAGTTCAATAAATTAAAGAGTATCACCTAGTCGCTTTTGTCTTTATCATCTCTAACTTGTTTCTACTTTCAACAGTCTTGTTATTGTTTTAGTTTTCCTCTTTTTTTGTGCTGTTGACGTTGTTGTTGTTGTTGTTGTTGTCAATAGATTGTGCGGCACACTTTGACATTTTATAACATAAACTTTCATTTATTTTCGCTCGTCTTTTGCCACATCCTTGCCCCGCTCTTGTAGTGGCTATAGTGCCAGTAAGGCGACCATGTTACTCCATTGCTGGCATTGTAATGGCCATACCCACAAACAACTACTACACACACAGATATATATATATATATATACATATACATAAGCGAGTACACCCAAGAAGTCGTCTGCTGACTTGACATCTGTCTGCCAGGCCCCACTTTCACCCTAAAGCGTGGCTCTCTTGAAAATCGCCCAAAAAAACAAATGTACATTTGCATGCACATCAGCATTGGGCGTATGTACATTTATCTCGCTGACTGTGTCGGCAGCGGTCGCCAAAGTAGGCCGCCAGTTGTTGCTTAATGCGGCAAGGATATCAAACCGAGCAGCTAGCTAGCAGCCATTCCAATCTGCTCTTGACTTAAACATGCCCCAACCGATACGAGTGTACAATTTAAAGTTTTTAAAGTTTTTGAGTCTTCTGGCATTTTAAACAATATCCACGCATTTATTCAATCCCCTAACTTAACTGCAATGGCTTCACCAAAAGGTGTTGGCCCTTACTCTATACAATATATATTTTTTTGCAGTTTCACAACAAATCCATTCGGCACATGTCACTGAGGCGGCTCGTTGGCCGGAACACAGTAAGCCTTAGGCTGTCAGAACAGTCAAGTCAATCGGGCAGCAGGACACTTTGAACGCTATGCAAGGAGATATTTGTTTTTTGCTCTGTCCTCGCAACCCACACAATCGACCGACCATTTGGCTTAAATATTTTATGCAAATTTTCAATGTAATAAAAATTTTTTCATGTCCACACACACACACTCAAACAGAGAGAGAGAGGCAAATAAAAATTGATGCCAATGCCATTTGTCTTTCAATACATTTCGCCCCGCCGATATCCTATCATCCATTAAAGCTATGTTTGTGTGTGGAAAGTGCGCTGCCAATGATTTTCAATATGTCGCAACTCTCGGTCCTCAACTTGTGCTATCTGTTCGAGTTGGGATAAGGCTGGGTTATCTCTCTTGCCTTCACCCCTTTCCATCGTAACAGCAGCAGCAGCAGCCTGAAACAAACGTCGAGTTAATGCTTTCGCTGACGACGACAACGACGACGACGACGACGACGACGACGACGACGACAACGTCACCAATACCAGCGACAATGAATGCCGCATGGACATGACCTGAATTGCATTGGCTACAAACACAAACACACACACATACTGAGACATACAAATTGGTTTGATCGACACCAATACCTAAGGGTTGCAATATATGTTTGCGTGTGTACTTTAACTTACCCAGCCCCTCGAATATCCCCTTCCAATCTCACGCCTCTCCATCACAATCCGACAAGGCCAGAGTAACACATTGCCACATCACTGTCATCTTTTAGGCTGACAAGTGCGAGTGTGGCATTACGAGATGACGCCGTCAGTGAGAGCGAGTGCAGCAGTAGCAGCCTATCATTCAACAATCCCATGCCCATTGGATCTTAAAACAGAGTGGGTCATGGGATTGTTACACAGGCGGGCGAATACACTTTAAACTTGTCTTAAACGTTGATTTAGTTTAGCTGAGTATCTTAAAGTCACTCGCCTTTTACTTAAACACCCTTTCCTACCTTTGCTTACCGTTGCTTTCCAACTTATTCCCCTTTGGCCATAACAACATATTGTTAGTTTTTAATTTTTCTTCTCTTTAATTTTGTTTCCGAGGTAACGTTCTACTGTGAGAGCTTTGATGCCTGCCTTAGACGCTTGCCTTTCGGACTGCCCGGCTGGCTGTTTGGACTCATTGTTTTGTGTTTATGATGCACTTAAATTAAATATTTAATTTTTATGTATTTTGACAGCACATATTATTCAACAAAGGCAAGTTGCTTTTAATGTTACTGAATATTTATATACACTACAAAGATCAGGTACATGTACCTTTGAAGAAACTAAGCTAAACATAGTCCTAACTAGTTAACTATAAGTGACTAAAACATCAATAAGGAAATTAAATAAATAATCAACCATGCAATACTTTCGTTTCCTTAACTCTTTCCTTAACTGTTACATAGCGCAACACTTTAATCGGCTACCCATTTTACCATATTATTGTAAATTATATAATTTTTGACCCATTTTGAGCTGACGCACATTTTGTAGCACACTTTTGTGCGTCTTTGATGTGGCACGTGTGCAGTGTGTCTTGTTTATGGCCCCGTCTGGCAGCATTGTTTAGCATTTTCATTTTAATGCCTAACATAATTCCAATCAACGGTTTGTATCAATAAAAAACATTAGCAGCGCCAGCAACAACAACTCCATCTCCAGGCAACGCGACTTGGACGCTAATGAGGGCCAAAAACCAGAAAAAACGGGGGAAAAAAGAAAAAAACCAGCTACCTGCTGAAAGAGAAGTGTGTTTTTGCTTTTGCTATCCTGTTTCCTTTGGCATTGTATACATATAACATTCGAGTGTCTCGTAAAAATTTCAATTATCCTAAATGATTAACTTTGTTTATTACGCTGGTGAGGATGCCAAAGTTGGGCCGTGGAGGTGTGCGTGTGTCTGTGTGTGCCTCGTCCTGGCGCATCATTTATCAGTTTATGACTTTATTCTATTATTTATTGGCACTCGAATAGAGGGTGGCGGGCAAGAAAGAAAGAAAGAAAAGAGGATGGCTGCTTCAACGCGTCGCAATTTCAATTATAATTATGTGCAAATCGTAAAAAAATGAAGGAAAAAGAGAGAGAGAGGGGGATAGAGGGGAAGGGGCCACCTTCTATGCCTTAGATAAAAATCACTTAGTGTTCGTGGCACACACACACACACACTCAGACACAGACACACACTCACACGCATACATGCAAAGTTTATAGCTAACAAAAATCGTTAATAAATTAAGCGGAAATATATTTTTCCCCGCCATTGCCGGAGGTCATTGTTGTTGTTGGTTGACTCGCTCCATTAGGTCCTTTTAGGAAATACACTGTGCTCTGTATAATGCTTTCGGCTGGGTAATGGTTTTTTAATTTTAGTGTCGTTGAAATTATGGTCGAAACAATAATTTAATAAGTTAATGTCTTCTTCTACTGCTTTTACCCAAACTCTCGCATGTTCTCTCTCTATCTCGCTCACTCTCTTTGTATTACTTGTTTATTTATTTTTTTTTTATCTATTTGTTGTTCATGCCAAAGGCAAAAGGCACGCGTTGGTAGCGTAAACAATTTTCATTTAAGCCCCGCCACACCCACATGCCCGCTGCCAACCCCTCTCGCAATCTCGTATGAGGCAACCAACAATTTTCTCGCAGTGGCAACAATGTTATTTATGTGTATACAACTTGTTGTTGCTGTTGTTGCTGCTGTTGCTGCTATTGTTTTGCGGCCAGCAGGTGCAAAGTTAGCGACGGGGGGCTTTTGGGGGGAGCGATTGTAATAGTCCTTTGTACGCCTGCTGCTGCTTAAATTGTTTTCCCCAGCGGGGTACAAAACAGCTGCTGCTGCTGCCGCTGTTGCTGTTGCTGTTGCTATTGCTGTCGCTGCTGCTGGATTGTTGCCATAGCCAGTGGCTATTAGCTACTACCGAGAATCGCAACTTAAGTAACTGATAAACTTAATGTATATCTGTGTACACAAATAAATGCTGGGATTTGCCTTGCGTTGATTGCAAATAGTTGCGCTTGTCTTTTATTGTGTTTTCTGTCCAACAGTAGCTTTAAGCCTGACCCAAATCAGTTTCAATTTGTCTTAGTTGGTTTGGTTTTTTTTTTTGTTTAAATCCCAGTCCTCTACCAAGCTGACAGCTTAGAAGAGAAAACCCTTCAAAACTCCATTAGACACAATTGGTCGTGTGTAATGGCAACAACTTTATGACTTGGGATTTTTTCTTTCTGGTTTCTTCCCGTTTTATTACATATATCGTATGTAATTTGATGTTTTATGTTGTTTGGGCACATTTTGAAGGCTTACTGTAGCCGGTTCAGCTAGTCCAGGTTAGCTGGCATTTTTGCATAAATATTTTAGCATTATACTTTACGATTTTATTTCGTTTGACCAGACCCAATCAAAACAAAATACAGATATACACATATACCTATATATATATGACGAAAAACCACACACACACAGACAGATTGAGGCTGCAGCAAACCAAATAAAATAACATGGGCAAAAAGTAACGAGAACGACGACAAGCCTGACATGCCATGTGTCCTGTATCCTGTCGCTCGCCCTCCATCTCTCTCTGTTTCTCCTAAGCCTGACATTTTCGGTTGTTGCTTGGTAAAAGCATAGAAAATAAAACGAATAAAATAGAAAAAAAGAGACAAACCTGAGAAACAAAAACACATAACGCAAAACATAACCAATTTGTGTCATCATAATTGTAATTCGTAGTCGGCTGCTGCTGCTTCTGCTGTTGTTGCTGTCGTGGCACCTGTCTCACTTTAACACACATCCAGCTATCTCACTCACAGCGGGTGCTGCCAACTTGTCCGTTTGTTTTGTTGTACAAAAGCAAAATGGAACAGCAACAAAACAACCGCAGCACAAAATTCAGCATATATATTTGGGCATAACATATGCAAATTTTTAGACTAACTATATATATTTTAAAAATTTTATATATATTTATAAATATATATAGATATATATTTCAAATTGTATCTGCATGCGTTGAAGCGTATAAAAGAGGTAAAGAGATGTTGAAAAGCGAACAATAAAGTGAAGCAAGAGGCAGGTTTTACTTTTGTTAAATTAATTTGCCAAATTAAAGACAGCCAGAACTAGAATGAGGAAGAAAAGGCAAAGAAAAGAGGAAGCTAGGAGAGCTCGCATCAATAAGCAACTGGAATGCCAGTCATCCCACGCAGTCAGGGAAAACACAAAGAAAAAAAAACAAAGTATCTAACAAGTTGAAGTTGAAAAGGTAAAAAGGTAAGAACGGTTACCCTTTGGCGCAATCAGTCATGAAATCCATTATGATGATTGTTAAAAGTATTTCATTGTGGCATTCATTGCGCAAATAATCGTGGGCACCGCCAAGTATTTAAAAAGTTATAAAAACATTGCCAAAAATGTTTACAGCTCAAATGATAAATGTTTTTTTTTTTTACAGAAAGAGAGAGATAGAGTGTGGAGAACAACTTCTTCTTGGCCGAAAAAAGGAAATTAATAATAACAAAAAGGACAACTATGTGGGCACAACAACGCCAACAGCATATAGCACCAAAACAATGCGAAATCAAACCAAAAATAAAAAAGTATAAAGAGCCATTGCTCAATAACGATGGCAAAGTCAGCAATAGCAGCAGCAGTGTGTGTGTGTGGGTGTGTGAGGGGAGAAGGGGAAAAGCAGAAGTGGAACTCTCATAGCCAAGCAATCAGCGCATAAGCACGCCCTGTAATCAAGCATAGACCCAATGGCAAGGACCTCAACCCGAACACAGCAAACCCAACTGTGGCGCAGCGTGGCGAAATGAAAAGTTTTATAATTAAAAAAATAAAAGAGAATGAGTGGCGCATGTTTTCTCGCACTCACTGTGTGTGTATGTGTGATAATCACAAAACATTCTCAAAACTTCAATTGAAAAAGACTTGGAACAAATTAAAAGCTAAATAAAAATAGAAATTGATTTTTGGAATACTCTTTAAATACAATAAGTTAACTAAAATCGTTTATTCATTGCGAAGAGAAACCGTTTTGTGGAACACACACAACATACAAATGGAGTTGACTTCCTGCTGACCAATGGCGCTTGATTGAAGCTTCTCAGCGTCATTTTGCTAATAATAATAGCAATAGCAATGATTGGGTAGTACTCCTTATAACATACGTCAGCTGCAAAAGAGTTTCTGAGTGTGTGTTGGACATTTGCACTAATGATAATAGCAACCCCTTTTCCTTTTCAGACTGTCTTCTTCTTTTCAGCAATCGACGTTCATAATTGCTGCAGTTAACTTACACAGCGTAATTGCTTTTGGCACATTTTCAAGTTAACTTTAACTCTACAACAGTTAAAATTGTATTTGTAGCGCACAGTAAATTTTCCTTGTGCATCAATCACATCAATCATCAGTCGAGAGAAAGAGTACAATAATAAATTCTACTGCATATTAGCTAACAATTAACATTCATTTGTGTGATAAATGCGCAAAATCAATTATTTGGCCAAGCGTCTCATTTCCATTATTAAAATTGACAATTGGCTGGTGTATTAACAGTTATGGCATTCCATTAAATATGCATTTGTTTCAATTACCTCACAAATCTTACACATGTCTAAGTGTGCAAGTGTGTGTGTGTTGTGTATAAGTAAAAATGTTGCTAGTTATTTTCATGCTAATTATAGCATCTAGAGACAGAGGCAGTTGTGTAGTACTTGTGCGCCAGTTGAAGATGTATCACTTGGGGCATTTAAATTTTCAAGTTTTAATGCAAAAACCACACATAGACACACTGACACAAACACACACACACACACACAATTGTATGCTGACACATATGCATATATGAGACGCAAATTAACTTATTGCAACAATGCGACTCACATGCATCGCCAACATCATCAGCAACTTCATCATTCCCATCATTATTATCAGCATTTGCGTCGTCTTCATTGTTGTCGTTGGCTGTCGTTGACGACGCTGGATAATAGCTAGGTATACTATGTATATTAACACATATGCAGATGTATGTATACTACTACACTACACTCGCTCTCTAGTTGTATGTATGTATGTATGAATGTTTGAATGTAGGTATAAGAGTGACACAGTTATTACCCAAATGCCTTGACGACACAGCCAAGCAGTTGAAAATTGCAAACAATAGGGAAGAAGCGAAAAGTTTAACGACGCATCTAATGCACTTTAATTACTTACAAAAATTTATAAAACATGATTTTAATATGTGATCATAAGCATAAGTAAGATCAATATTGTTTATACCTTAATTGAAAACATATTGTAAGGTTGCTACAAACGACATGCAGCAAGAACGTGCAGCAGATTTAAGGTAAGAGTAGAAATTTGTTGCATACCTACGGGCGTCACAGGAAATTGTGGCAATTTCGCTAGACTTTTGTGCAGCGAAAGTGCGCGCATGAAACTTACTTTTGCTTGTTTTCATTCTTAATTAATAATTAAGAAATAAGCATGACAACCGAAAGGCAACCAAAGAGCCAGGCAAGCAGCCAGGCAGAAAGGCAGGCAGCCTACACTGCTAACAATACATATTGTTTGTGTTGCTGTTGCATTTGTTGTTGCTGTTGCTGCTGCTGCTGTTATTGTTGTTGTTTAGTGTGGCGTTACTTAAGGCGCTCAATTCACGTGGTTTAATTAGCCAGCCAGCTGCCTCTGCTAGCTGCTGTCTTCTGGCTTGGCTTAAAGCATCTACTTTGTAGCTTAATGCTAATGGCCATGGCTAGCTAATTGCCAGAATTGCTAGTCAGTACAGCATTTGCTGCACAGCCATTAACTAACCAATGATTGTCTATGATTTTAAATTCACTTACTCACACACACACAGACACACATACAGAGAAACAATCAGAAATCACGCAATTTTCAATTCAATAAAATGCAAAATTATTGGCGAAAAACGGGAAGTAGAAAAGCTGCGAAGAAGCTCATAAAAATGTAAAAATTGTTCATCCAACGTAGCACTTAAAAGGCAAACCACAATGTGTGTGTGTGTGTGTGTGTGTCAGCAATCTATAGCCAATATGATAGCGTGTGCGTGTGCGCTCAAACCAACGCACTTCCGGTTTAATTAAACGGAAACTGATTTAATTGCATATTTGATGAGCTGCGAGGCAGCGGTCAAAATGGATGGCTAGGCGCAACAACCGAGATCTTTGCTGTTGTTGTAAGCCGCGTTCGTGTTGTTGTTGTTTTTGTTGCTGCCCCTGTCGCACTTAGTTATGCAACAGTAACAAGAAACCAGCCCCAATGCCAGAGGACTGACTCTGTATGTGAGTGACTTGACGCTTTGAGAGCTTAGCATAAATTGTGATGAATACTAAAAAGGCATTTTATTTATGCCTCACTTAATTACACAACCGAAAACCCAAGAACTCACACTCACACACACACACACACACACAGTTGGAGAGTGTTGATCTTTGTCGCCTGGCAACTGTGTGAAAAAGTAGCAATATCCTTAGCGTACTTGTCACCTAAACGAAATAAATAAATAAAATGTTAGCGCCACTAAAGTCAAATAAGTCAACGAAGACAACTCGGAACCCAGTAAAGCAGTTTCACACTTGGTTTATGCGTTTGAACAAACTCAAAAGTAAATTGTTAAATAAAAAAACCTATAATTATTGTCTGAATGCAAGCCAATTTTACTTTCGAAAGTTGATAATTGACATTTCTTGATTTTATCATAGGCGGTAAATGCGAAAAAGACTTTTCACGATATAACTTTTCGCATAAACTTGGCTTTTACTTTTACTCTGCTGCTGCTGTGCGCCTTGGCCAGAGATAGTTAATTTTTATTATTTCCCCTTCGCGCCTCCACACGGCCCATGAAATTGACATTGTCCAGTGTTTTTCCCGCACTTCTTCAGCCGCAACTGCTGGCTTTTAATTTAATGTGCGCATTTTTATGAACATGTTTATTTGATATTCAATAAAGTTGGTTTGATTTTCGGCTTTTAATGGATTCTCGCATTTAATGCCTCGTCTGCCTTGCGCTTCAAGGTCCTTTACAGCTCTGCGTTCCTCCATCTCCTTCAGTCTCATTCAACGCTTCGCTGAAGAAGATTACGCAGTCCACGTCTCCTGCTTCTCTCAATGGAAAACTGAACTTGGGGTGCAAATTGCTGCACAGCTTGTTGGGTTTGTGATTTGTGTGCGAAATGCGTACTGCTCTCTCTCTCTCTTCAGCCGAGGTGTGTGAGGGTAGTTTGAATGGCGAAAGCCAAACTGAGATTGTAAAAATGTAAATATCTGTGCATTTCACAGCGCTATTAATAGTTAACTTTGCTTTTTGAATAGCTGCAGCTAATTAGCGTTAAAGAAGTTTGTCAAACCAAAAGCAGCAAAAATCGTAAGGGATGGAGCATTTAAATAGTTTTTTTAATGAAAAGTTTCAAGATTGTTTATTACCATTCATTGACTTTAGAGTTACAGCCAGCAGCTTTTCAGTGCTTAGCGAATTAGCAAATAAAACCTACATGATTTTAATATGAGAGCCTGACAAAGTGCAAATGAAAACGCATTTGCCACTGTGAAGTGTCAAAGCTTTCACCTTTTCACTTCTATACCTTTTTTACGATTTTGCAGCACATTATTGAGTAATTATGCGGCATGAAGAAGGTAAGCCATCCATCAGTCATTTGTCACTTATTATTACGAGCGTCTAGTTGCCCATACGTCTGTGTCTCTCTGTCAGTTCGCAGCAATTTTTATGAACACTCAAAATGCAAACACATAACATTAACAGACTCATTAACTGCGAACAAAGCAAATATAATTTGTAGCCCAATAAATTTAGCTATGTTCAGTTCTAGAGTCAAGGCTCCTGCTGCTGATCCTCTTGCCTTAGCTGCCTTAGCAAATATGCAGAGCCCAAGAGAACGGAAGCCACAGAACAGGGGTGAAAAATTCGAAGCTAGAGAAAAGGAAATGTGGAGCGGCCATGAACCATGGAGTAGAACCCGGAAAAGAAGAAAAAGAAGCATGAAAGAAATGCAAGAAAAGAGGGAATCGTTTTATTACATTTGGCGCGGCAACAGATTTTGCTGGCACAAAAATGAATTTAGCATAAATGAAACATTTTTACGAGCTGCCATTACGGGCCAAAGCAACATGACAACAATAAAAACAAACAGAGAACACATAATATACAAAACGACAACAAAGCAACAGACAGACAAACAGACTGCAAAAACAAAGAGAACGAGAAAATGTTAAAAAAAAAACAAAGAAATATTTGGTCAGACAAGACGCAAATGATGAACAGTCTCATTCAACAATTTATGTATGCGCAACGCGTCCTGCATACTTATATATATAAATCTTCTACATTATATGAGTACAAACGTATGTGTACACTTAGAGAAAAATATGTTCAGCTTCCTTGAAGATGTTTTAAAGCAAGCAAAGTATTTCTCCAACTGCATATACCAAAGCTTGTTGTCACAGGCTATGTATATATTGTATAAGCACACACACACACACACACACACACATACACTCACACACATTGTTGAGCAGATAGCTCTGTGCAATAAAAAACATCATCGAATCCATTTGTCAAAAGCAGCAACAGCTTAACAGCAGAGATACAGAGAGAGTGAATGAATGGGAAGAGAAACACTTCGTATTTCGTATTCATTGCCAAAAATCACAATAACTGCCGTTTGTGGAGGCGATGGCGGAGTTGTAGGCTGTGACAGCTTTTGGCTCATTGTTACAGCGTCATGAAGTAAGCAACCCTCACACACACACATAAAGTGTGCCAGTGCTAACAATTTCCCATTTCAGCCATGAATTCCTGGCAATACGCTAACTTGTGTCCAAACACGCGCGTCTACAAAATGCGTTGGCCACACTCACCAAACCCACACTAGAATCCGCGGATCCGGATCCAGGTCTGGGGCATTTTAAAACGTGCCTGGGTCGCCTCGTCTGCGCTGTGAGAAGCGCATAAAGAATCTTGTTGCCTCACGGCTGTTGAAATGGCGTGAAATAATAAAAGCGACGTGAAAGCAATAGCGACCAGGGCAAGAATCGCAATCGCAATCGCAATGGCAATGGCTATGGCTATGGCAATGCCAACTGCTACAGTACAGTAACAGTTACAACAGCCCAAAGGCCGTTGAGTTTTCAAGTAGATATTGCCATTGCCATTGCGTTTGTTGCTGTTGTTGCTTTTACTGTTTGTTAGCTTGTTGTTAGGGTGTTGCTCTTGTTGGTATTGCTGGTATTGGTTGAGAGTCCAGCTGCAGGCAACGCGGCCGCGTCCAGTGTGGATGCGAAATCGCGGTTTTTAGTGCCGCCTGTGAGCATTTTTGCATAGTGCATTAAGTGGATGCCTAGATTGCGTATACGCAGTGTGGCATCGAGAAAGTGAAGTGGCAAAAAGGCAACAAAATGCAAGTGAAATAGGTAGAGCAAGTGCAGCAGGCTAAATAGAAACGCAATTTTAAAGAAAACTAGGTTAAGAGTTCGAGTGTTGCGGCAGTTATTCAAACAAAACGAAACTCTTTAATGGTAAAACACAATACATTGTATTGAATTGAATTTAAAGTGTTTAAATTAGCTTCCAACACCTGATTACATAAAACACTTACATATGTATGCCTTCGGCAGAGATGGCATTTGGAAGCTACGCTAATTCAAAGAATTTGGCACTTAAGATTTTAATGGAATTCAATTGAAATACACGTGCGCATTCCAAGAAACTTTCTCATCTGGCTAACAAATCAAACAGGTCATTAGTTCAAATGCTATATATATACATAATCAAGTTCAGCATTGAGGCTGACTGCCAAGCAGCTACTTTCGTAGCAGTTAGAGCCAAGCTATGTTTCAATTTACTTTGTGCTGATTACGTCAAAGCCTGCCAGTAACCGAAAATTATTAAAATATATGCACAACTAATAAAAGATAACAAAATTGACAGCAAAACAGTATGTAAAATTTTATAAGTTTGTGCCACAAGCAGCCGCTTTCACATGCTACAACTTGAGCTCGTAGGTATGCAAGAATACTTAACTAGCTCACAGAAACTTTCAAACTTCGTTTTCTGACTTTCCAGCTGCTTGCTTGTTTGCCTGCCTGCCGGCCTGGCCATGAGCTTGTGGTTATGGCCATATGAAGCCGCACAATACACAAGCTGATTGAGCTAGTCTTCAATCAAGAACTAAACACAAGAGTTGAACTTTTAAAGTTCTCTGGACCCTATTTACCTGTCAGTGTGAGCAACAAAATTGTTTATATCTTGTATGATTTATCCCTTGGCTGGGAAGTAAACGGAGCAACAGAGCTATCGAGCAATTTATGAAAGCTGAATGGTGTGGGGGAGAGCGATGTGGGGGGGAGGGCAAGCCCAAACCACAAAACGCCTCCACAGAAAGCAACAAGGGCCAAAAACTACGACCTCAACCTCGTGCCCTTTGGGATTAGAGACAAATTAAAATTGTAATATATTATTTATGTGAGTTTTGTTGTTGTTGTAGCTTTTCTTGTTAGTAACTGCTGAGGCAGGACATTCGTCCTGGCACATTGTCATTGAGTTGGAGTTTTGTGCTGGTCTGGTCTGTTGGTATTAGGGGTTAATTTGTGTGTTTATTGCAGTTGGCCAAGTTTGCGTTTGTGTTTGTATTTGGTCACCGTGGGTGGGCAGCAGATACTTAAATGTGTTTACACGCGATACAGCAGCAGCAGCAGCAACAACAACAAAAGCAACAATAGCAACAATAGCAAAAATAACAAACAATAAGCAACAAAACAGCAAAACGGCAAACGGCAAATGCCGAACGGCAAACGAAAAATTGTAGACTATTTAAGAAATTTATGTGCGGATGTTTCGCCGTCGGGATATTTCCGGTTTATGATGATTATGTTTTGCGCGCTGCCACTCGCACTTGTCCTTTCTCCAAGTTCCCCCCCTCTCGCCATGCACACTGTCCGTGGTCCATGCCTGTCGCCTCCTTGTTGTGCTACGTTTTATTTTCGTTTATTTTTAACAAGCGGATTACTTCTTTGCCACGTTGTTGTCGTTGCTGTTGTTGTTGTTGCCACTCTTACAACTCTGTCCCTCTATGCAATAGCTTTGAGCCGGAGCTTGGGTCGCATTTTCATTTCTTTTGTTGCTGCCAGCATAATGCATAATAATCATAACAATAATTTCTTTTATTTTTATTCCCTCTTTTTTTATATATGTTGTCCAAAGTTTTTTTCAAAGTCTTTTACGCATAATTCTTGTGTGCAATTTAATTAATATTTAAAAAGCATTTTTATGCATTTCATTCCAGGTTGTTGTGCTTGTTTTTGTCATATCCATGTATTTTTTATAAGCTTTCGTACCTATTTATTTTTATTCCTGCCTATAAGCCGCATTTTATTTAGGAGAAAGGAGCTTCAGGGAGTTGTGTCTGGTATGTGTATATCCTTTTAATTTAATAGAATTTTATAATGCAAAATGAATATACACAATATGAAGAAGTTTAAAAAAAGCTTTTAAGTTTGTTAGGGCTTAGAAAAAAGTCTTACATGCCTTTTACTTTATTAAGCATATATGTATGTATATATATATGTGTGCATTGTTTGCTTTGATTTATTTTCTCTTAATCTGCTTTGTGTTTCGCTTGTAGTTTAATCTGTAACCTGAGCACAAACTATTTTACCACAATCCTCCAGTCAAGTGTACAGAGTTGGTAAATTGTTGGCCAAACCACAGCAAATGCGGCCAATAAAGCCGGCAAAGCCTCCCAACTGCAAACTGAGCGCACCAGCTTCTTGAAACGGGGGACCAACTCCAAATTTGTCGTCCACCAGCAGACGCCAAAAAAAAAAGAAAGGCAAATAAGAAAAATAAAGAAGTGGAAATTAATTTGCCTGGCAACATACAAAGGACGATGAAGACCAACGGTGGAGGGTAGTACGAAATACACACACACACAGACACACTCAGTGACACTGGAGGTATTATTTTTATTTCTTTATACAAATGCGACATCGTCTGGCTTTTATTATGGGTATTCAGCTCAGTGGCAGCATTATATTATGCGCCTGCATACACAAAAAGTAATCTCTGAGCATAAACGCATATCCTGGGCTGCAATTATGCCGAATGCTGAGCATAATGCGACCACAATTTTCATTACCACACACACACAAAAACACAAACACGAACAACACGCGGACATGTCACCCCAAATATCACTCGGACAACAACAAAAAAATGCTAAATTTTTAT
This sequence comes from Scaptomyza caliginosa, assembly GCA_035044725.1. NCBI lineage: Eukaryota > Metazoa > Arthropoda > Insecta > Diptera > Drosophilidae > Scaptomyza > Scaptomyza caliginosa. The sequence continues at coordinate 348,586 of JAWNNR010000923.1, read as the reverse complement.
ATATGCTCATGTGTGTGTGAGTGTGCCTGTACATCTATGGATGGTGTTAAGCTGGAAAACGCGGCCACGACAAAGTCGCTTATAAAGCCAAAAACAATAACTGGGCTTTAACCCGTCGCCTAGCAACATGCACGCCTCATAAAAGTCTAATTAATTAAAATCGTGCTCGAGCCGCCCAGGGGCAACGAAAACGCTGGCAACGCCGACAACGCGACAAACGCCCGCGTCAGTGCGGCTGCCACATCAGCCAACGCGTCGTATGCGTAATTCGCGCTGGGACTCAGGCGGCAGACGCTAATTAAAAGCCTGCAGCATACAACTTTCCTAACAAACAAGATGTGAAATGTGTGTCATCGATGGCACCGACTACGCAAAATGCTCTCACCCCATATGATTAACAAATAAATTGAATTAAATAAAATCAAATAATTTCCAATCATTTATTCAGTTATCATGTTCTTAAAGATTTTTGTTTGTAAAATATACAAAATATACAATATTGTTAATATACCTCTTTTGGATGTTAAGAAAAGGTAGCAAAAATCAGCGTATACAATATAGTTACTGCTAACATGCTAACATGCTTTTCATGCTAGTTATAAAGTTAATCAGGCCTCAAATGTTATCCCCAGTGAGATACTAAAGCAACAGCAGCAGCCTCAACAGTCGCTGCCCCATTGGAATTGGATTAAAAGTACTTTTAATAAAGTTCTTTGCTGCCATTGATGATATTTATTGCATGCGTTTTTCATTGCCTTACCCAGAATGTTAATTAGTTTTTATGATATGCATGTGTGTGTGTGTGCGTGTGACTAAGTCAGTGTGTTAGTGTTCTGTGTGTATATGTGTTGGCTCGTTCACAATGCAGAGAATCCGAAGAAGGCCCGCGGGATTATGGCTTATTAAAAGGCTTATGAAAGTCAAAAGAAAGTTTACTTAATTTCAGTTAGTTAAGCGCCAATGAAAGCCGCCCACTTGAGCATTGACCAAAAAAACTTTTCGCTGCTCTGCCAAATGGCTAATAAAAATGGCTTAGCTCTATACACACAACGGCCAACTGGCAGAGACTTGGCAATTTGACAAGAATTTCGTTTGACTTGGATTAGACACTCGCGAGTTTATGGCCAAGCACATAAATTCAAATGTTGCAAGCATAAAATCAAATAAAATTCTGCAATAAACATCAAATTGACAAACGTGTTGAGCCATTTTTTTTTTAAACTTTACTCTTTTCCTTTAAGGCAAAATTAAATTAAGAAAATGGTTTATCCTAGTATTTATGTTTCTATGGAATTAAAAATCAATTTTCGCTATAAAGTCTTTGATAGTTTATGTTTGACATTTGACACTCAAGAATTTCAATTATTTATGCTGGCTTTTTGTGTATTTGCTTTGACTATGTGCGGTCTTAGCCGCAGACAAAAATAGTCACATAACGCTTCAGTAACCAGGGAATTTTGTACCTTTCAGCGTGGCTTTGGTCTCTCAGCCACGTTCCTGGGTCCTTAACCCTGCAATTGTGAGCGCAATTGTGCGCACATTTTATCCCTTAGCTCGAACTGTGCATTTTAATGTTTTCGCCAGTTCTTTTTTGTATTTACTTTGCAGGGAAACCTTTGGTTAAATACAGTCAAAAAAAAAAACTCTTATAAAAGAGTTTAAAACATGCTGGGCACGTGCTGATTGATGTAAAATGCGTAATGAGCGTAATGTTATACTTATGGCGGGGTTGCAAGGTATAGATAGATAATGAAAGTTTTCTAATTAGAATATACGTGGCAGTTGCCAAGTGTACTTTGGCTGGTTGACCCTTTTTTTTCTTTTGCTCTGACTATCGCCACTTCAATATGCCAATTAGATGCTTTTACTTTGAAAATGCGTAAAGGTTGATTTTACAAAAGAAATATCCAATTGATTGAATAGCTTTATTCAATAACATGTTTGTATTTGTGGTAAACAATTTTGAAGATACATATTTGTACAATAATTTTTGTTATATTTTATTCAAACGCAGATAATTTGAATTGCGATTTTATTTTTATTTGCTTATCAATTTGTAAAGTTATACGTCTGTATTGTAAACAATAATCACGTATAGTAGGAATTGGTTGCTTTTTTTTAATTTTGTATGCAATTCTTCAATGCATTTAGTTTTTTGTATGCACTGACTTAATACTATTCTTAATACTTTTAATACTATATAAGTCCAGCTATATTATTTTATTTGTTCCGTTGTTTTAGTTTTAGAGTTTCTATAATTTCTATATTTGGATTCTTTTTGGACATTTGATTTGTTGGTTCTATGAGTAATTACGCGGTCTCAACGCTTATCAAAGTTCAAATCAAAATGCGTTAAAAAAATATGTTTTTATTTGCCTTCGCTGGGCTATTTATCAATTGATAACTGATTAAAACAAAAAGCCAGACACATGTATTCTCACTTAGACACCAGACAGCTGTCTGCAGCGGACTTATTGGCTGATCTCTGAGACGATTTGACATTTGCTGAACATTTACCTATCATGCAGCAAGGCTTGAACAACAGGATCAGACAGTAAATATTTAGAGGAGTTGTAGTAAAAGGTCGCTGTCATTAATGCCTCCTGTCATTTGTTCAATGGAAAATCATTTCCCATATCATTATCTAATAAATCTGCGATAGAGTTGAAAGCACACAAATATACACAACTAGCTAATAGCTTTACCAAAGCGGTTTGCATGTAAGAAAGTTCACTTAGCTTACCCTCCATTAGCTGATCCAACATTCGGACACGAATGTGATGTGCGCCATCGATGTTTGCCAGACGAAATGATGGTTAGCCAGTGGCCCTTGGTAATCAGCGCTTTCATATATGGCGCCACAAATAGGAAGGGTGAGGAGAAACTGTACGAGAATATGGCTAATATGTTGGCAGCAGGTGTCAGCTGAAAGCACAGGTAAAATAGCAGCAAACCGCCGAACAGGCGTCTCTCGGGTTCCGCACATTTCAATGCTCTACTTAGTACTGGGCATTATTGAAATTATCGAGTGAGGTTGAGTTTGTGTGCAGAGAAAGACAGAGCGAGCGAAAGAGAGATGGAGAATAAGCATTGCTAATCTTATCGCAGACATTTCCATTTATAGTTGGCTTATTGGGCCAGTGACTCTCTGGCCATTGCAATCTAATTTCAGTTGGATTCCGTATGTGCTTTTCGCTGGAACTGTGAACAAAAGTCTTTTAACAACAATGCGGCTGCAGCAGCTGCCTGTTGGGAATATTATCCCTACTAAAATGCTGCTGCTGCTGCTTCTGCTGCTGCTATTGCCTCTTATGTGCCCCATAACATGGGCTGCTCGAATAATGTTTGTCTTTCCGTTTGAGATGGACTCGCAATGCAAGTTATTGACGCCATACCTGCAAGCTCTGCATCAGCGGGGAAATCATTTAACGGTTATACATGCTTTTGACTGCGAGATAATGGAACTCTTTTTTCTCTCACTGCTAAAAACTGCAAAAACTCAGAGAGCCAACAAGTTTTATCAATATACAAAAGCGTCGCTTTTTACGCTCAATTACACTCGAGTCTAAATACATATGTGATTGTGTGTGTGTGTGTGTGTGTGTGTGTGTGTGTGTGTGTGGGTATACCGGTCATTCAATATATACAGACAACAAACAAGTCCAATAGAAAAAAAGAGAGCGAGAGCAGAGCGTGAGAGCAACTAGTTGTCAGTTGCGTAACAACTGAAAAATAAACAATTTAGTAAACAAATAAAATCGTTGTCAGACGCTCGCCGATGACGATGCGGCTCGTACTTATTATTTAATCTGTTCTATAAATAAAAACAAAACAAAACTAGAAAAGACATAAATGCACAAAATAAAAACAAAAACTACGTTACGCTTTAACGATTTAGCAAATTGTACTCACGACCTTCCACTTTGTGAGCCCGAAACCGTAATCGTTATCGCCAAAATAAAAGCTAAGCGATAAATTGATGATAATTAAAAGAAACTTTTAGTTTTTAGTTTCAAACGAAGCACAAAACCATTTGGTTGGTTTTAATACAGAGATATGGAGCTGTTTCGTTTGGGGTTCCTAATAACGTTACTTGTTTTGCTTGGATCTGAGGTTCAGAGTGCAAAGATTTTGGCAGTTTTTGGATTTCCGGGCAAATCGCAATATATATTTGCCGAACAGTATCTTAAAGAGCTGGCACGAAGAGATCATAATGTAACCGTAATAAACACATTTGGCAGCACACAAAACGAACCCAATTTTAGGGTAATCGGTGCGAAAAAGATACATGAACTAATGGCTGGTAAGTGGGTAAAGTCTGCGAATTAGTTTTTGTTGATGCAATGCTCGTTTGGCAATTGAACCTGTCATTGATGAGAATAAAACCTCAAAGTTAGCCTTTTCAATTTCCCTACGCGAATTGTATTAATAAATATTTACTTAATGTTAATATACCAATAACTTTCAATAGCCTTTGGCAGTGGGGACTACAATCAGCCGACCAGCCAGTGGACAATGCTGACCATGACAACACAGTTTTTGAACATGTTGACGAGCAGTTTGCTGGAAGATGCCGCTGTGCAGCAGTTGCTGCAATCCGAGGAGACATTTGATTTAGTGCTGCTGGAGACGGTGCAGACAGAGGCATTATTTGGTTTGGCACAGCACTTTAAGGCCTTGACAATGGGCATCTCGTCGTATGGCACAGATCGTCATATAGATGAGTTGATGGGGAATATATCGCCGCTATCATTTAATCCCATGCTACTGTCCTCGCGCACCGAACGCATGAGCTTTGAGCAGCGTTTGTGGAATATTTGGGATGCAAGCATTGGCTGGTTGCATAAGCATTGGGTGCACTTGCCCAGCCAGGAGAAACTCTATGCTCAATACTTTCCCCAGGCTAGTAAGACACTGGAGCAGGTGCTAGATAGCTTTTCATTAATGCTGCTGGGTCAACATTTTACACTCAGCTATCCGCGTCCCTATCTGCCCAATATGATTGAGGTGGGTGGACTTCATCTGCAGCAAAAGCGTGAACCTCAACCCTTGCCTGAGGACTTGAATAAGTTTGTGACAGATGCCAGCCATGGCGTCATTTACTTCTCCATGGGCTCCAATGTAAAGAGTGCAGATTTCCCGCCGGCAACGCGACAGGTCTTGCTTCAAGTCTTTGGCAGTCTTAAGCAGCGTGTACTTTGGAAATTCGAGAATGATCAGCTAGAGAACAAGCCGGAGAATGTGCTTATAAGCAAATGGTTTCCTCAACCCGACATCTTGGCGCATCCCAAGGTAAAACTCTTTATAACCCATGGTGGTCTGCTCAGCACCATTGAGAGCATCTACTTTGGCAAGCCCGTTCTGGGTCTGCCCGTCTTCTATGACCAGCACTTGAATGTGGAGCGTGCCAAGCAGGCGGGCTATGGCCTATCCCTGAATCTCTGGACCATGAATACCACCGAGTTGCACGATCAGATTCTGGAGCTGCTCAGCAATAGTAGCTATGCGCAGGCAGCGCAACTTAAATCCAAACTATATCGCGATCAAAAAGAAACGCCACTTGAACGCGCCATCTGGTGGACAGAGTATGTACTACGGCACAAGGGCGCATCACATCTGCGTTCGGCATCGCGTGATTTAAATTTGCTGCAACTAAACGGCTTGGATACTTGGGGACTGATCTGTGGCGTCGTTTGCGTAATTGGATTGTCGATTTTATTTATGCTCTCGGTTCTATTAAAAATACTACGCTATATTCTGTGTAGGCGTTGTAAGACTAATGTTAAGCTAAAGAAACAGTAGTTATGAATGTTTAAAAACAAAGAATTTTTATTAAAAAAATTTAACTAATAATAATACATTAAGAGATTAATTAGTTTTTCTTATTTATTTGCTTTATCACCAACTCATTAACACTAATAAGGTTTGCCCGTCTAAACCTTAAAGCTAATGTCATTAAAACACAAACAAAATGAGAATTATAACGATGATATGATAAAAATGTTATATTAGCTAAATCGCAAATAAAAGCAATTAATCATAACAAAGCATTTTGCTATAATACATAAAAACTATGGCAAACAAGTTCTTGAAACTTTACAGAGCATATGCAAACAATCAGCAAGATGATTGCATTAATTGTGATCACTTTGTTGCTGATGATCATCATGACTGGCACATATCTCAGCTCTCACACACGCTAAAGCTTACAAGTGACACTGAACCTCACACAAGGAGAACAAATAAAGTTCCTAAAAAGAGATTGTCTTATACTACTAGCTTATTAAATAATGTATACGTAGTAGGTGGGGTCGGGTGCGGCGGCATGCTGTGAAGCACATACAAATGAACCAAAAAAAAATAAATTGTTATCGCATGCACGTCTATCAGTTTAATCAAATACAAGCTTCCCCCCTTAGCTCGTTCCAAGCAGACAATTTAGTTGAAATTTTTAAATAGACTCGGCCACTCGGTCAGTAGAAATATGTTGCTGCTGCGATTGTGTTGTGTTTTGCCGATAGTCTTAGTGCTGCCTCAGTTGCTGGAAGGCGCACGCATTTTGGCCGTATTTCCCTTTCCGGGTCCCTCGCAGTACATCAATGTACTGCCGTTTTTAAAAGGACTTGCGGCACGCGGACATGAAATAACCTCGGTCAATGCATTTCCTCAGAAGCAGCCAGTGAAAAACTTTCGCGACATTTTCGTGCCCGAAGTGTTTCAATCCTACGATGGTGTGTTGAAATTATATTCTCTATAAATGAGCTATATCTTAACTTGAAAAAGAGCTGTGCAAATCTTGTGTCATGTTAAAAAAAACACCTTTAATAAAATCTTTATCCTTTTTTCAGATATTATTGCTGACCTTGAAATAAAAAAAAATTTATGGCAGGAGAATAATTTTATCAATGACTTCTTTACCAGTGTGACAAACAGAACATTGCGTAATGCCGATGTACAGCAATTGCTTAAGCCTGGCAAGCATCACTTTGATTTAATAATTGTGGAGGCACTGCGCTCGGATGCAATCTATGGCTTTGCGGCGCATTTCAATGCGCCCATCATTGGGCTCTCCACCTTTGGCACAGACTGGAACGTTGATGAACTGGTGGGCAACACTTCGCCGGTCTCCTATATTCCACTCGTGACAGCAGGCTTAAGTGACCACATGACATACTGCGAGCGTGTGCGAAACTTTATAGAACAAGCGGTAGCCTGGGTCAATTGGAAGATGGTATATATGCCGAGACAGATAAAGCTCTATGAGGAATTTTTTCCACATGTTGCCCACAAGAAACTATTGCTGGAGGTGAGCAAGAACTTCTCGCTAGTGCTGCTCAATCAGCACTTCTCGTTGAGTTTCCCTCGTCCGTATGTGCCCAATATGATCGAGGTGGGTGGATTGCACATTTCGCATAAGCCAGCGCCATTGCCAAAGAATATATATGACTTTATTCAAGGAGCTGGCTCTGCAGGTGTTATTTACTTCTCCATGGGCTCAAACATTAAGAGCAAAGATCTGCCACAGGAGCTACGGCACATGTTGCTTAAAACATTTGCCAGTTTGCCACAGCGCGTGCTCTGGAAGTTCGAGGACGATAAATTGCCCGACAAGCCGGCCAATATGTTTATAAGCAAATGGTTTCCCCAACCTGACATCCTAGCGCATCCCAACGTTAAGTTATTCATTACACATGGCGGTCTCTTGAGCACCATTGAGAGCATTCATCACGGCAAGCCGTTGCTGGGTCTGCCATTCTTTTACGATCAATTTCTAAATGTGGGCCGAGCCAAGAGAGCTGGTTTCGGTCTGGGTCTCGATTGTAAGACGATGACTGCCGACGAGTTCAAAAAGGCCATTCAGCGTTTAATTGGAGAGCCACAATTTGCGGAAAAGGCACAACAAATGTCGGCACGTTATCGCGATCAGCCCATGAGCCCACTGAAGACAGCCATCTGGTGGACAGAGTATGTTCTGCGGCACAAGGGTGCTGGTCATATGCGTGTGGCAGCGCAGGATTTAAGCTTTGTGGCTTATCACAGCATTGATGTGATTGGTATGTTGTTGGGTGTGGCCATTTTAGTACTAGTTGTTATCTGGTTTATGCTATTAAAGTTGATCAGCTGCTTTAGAGGTCAAAAGGGCACAGGCAAACAGAAATTAAAGAAGAATTAAGTAACCTAATGTTAATTGTCCATTTATTTGTTACATTTAAAAAACTTTATTTTAAATCTGTTTTTGGTATTAAGCTACGCGTTTCGTTTTGCTTAAATAAATGCCTCTATAGAAAACTTGACAATTGGATAATATTGGTATTATTGATATTTTAAGTACGCACTATGCGGCATTGGGAATTCGTGGTTGCATATGAATAACGCTCATTGCTATGCAGTTCATTATGGTGTGGGTAGCCCAAAAAATATGCGCAAAAATATACATTAACCACTGTCCAATCAGTTGGATACGTTGGCGTATGCGTAATATTCAATTGCAGCTTCACATCCGTTGTATGTGCAATGGTTATATTTGCCCGCATTGCCAAATGCGTAATCAAAAATTCATGAGCTATATGTGCTTTTATTTGTTGTTGTTCTTGCTGTTGTAGCTGTTGGTCGGTTTGGATGCTGTAGTTGTTATTAGCACTGGCATTTTGCATAAAAAAAAGGCTGCAGCTGGCGTTGTTGGCATGCAAATGTAAATGATTTCATCTGATTAAAGCTGCTCAATGTGCCGCTTGATGGCAATGGCTTTTATCGCCAGCCAGGCAGAGATAGCGTATCCATTGCGGTTCGGCTTTGTGGTCGCTGAACTCTTAATGAGTCCTTGATTATTATCAGTTGTGAGTTTGCAATACGTGATTGAAGTAGAACGTTTATTTTTATATATATATAATCTACTCTAAATGGCAAAATAATGCAATTCAAATTCAAAATTAACTACACAAAAATGTAATTAAAATCATCAAAACTTAGTAAACATAATTATTGATTTTATTTCACAAATCCCTCATCACATACTTTTTTCTTTGTAAACCGAAAAAGATATGTTTTAAAAGGCAGCTCAGCATTTCGAGGATTACAATTTGATTGACATGGCATTGCCTGGCAGGCAGACATTTTTAACGTCCAATTTCTAGTTGGCCAAAGTGTCAAAAAATGTGCTGCAGGCCAAGGTATTCTGTTTGCAATCTGTGAAAAATATGTGCCAGCAGCAAATCAGTCGATTCAATGCATTTTCTGTCAGTAAGCTCGTTATTTTCCTTGCAACATAACTGTTGCAAATACTCAGGCACTGCCTGGGATTTGCATTTCCATTTTAGTTTTTTTTTTTTTTCGTTTTCTTTGCAATAATTTTGAAAATATTGTGCAGGTGCAAGGAGTGGTTGCTCAATTTGCTGGCAATGCAAATTGCTAGATAGTTTTCAAAAATATGCTGCCAATGCTAGAAAGTCGTCCAGCTGCCTGTTCAGTGACTCAGTGTTGGTTTAGTGCATTTGTCAAATGCTCGCCTCAAGGCTGAGAAATTACTCAGATTGCTTGTCAGTTGTAAAAGTTTGATGCATTTGCCTGGATGCTTAAAGTTCGTATAACATTGAAACAATTGTAGCTGATAAAAAATCTTTATGTTAATTGTTATCTAAAGTTGTTGTACAAATAAAAAAATATGTTTAAAAGGTCGGATCGGGAAACAAGTTATCCCAAATTTGATAACGTTCTTCATTTATGTTACCGGTTTTTGGTGTAAGATTGTTATCGATTTCCAAGTACCCACGATCTTTAGCATTGTATAAAGGCCAGTGAAGATCACGCAAGTATTCATCACTAGCATTGTGTGGATCACTACGGATAAGTTGCTTGAGTATTTGAAATCGTTCAGACAGATCTAGTTGGACTTACCCCTCTCTGGCAAACTCTGTCCACATGCGAGTCAGACGTTCAATTAACAAATTCTCGGGATCATTTTGCTTAAAGAGTGGGGATATGAGCGGCACATGGAACAAGTACAATAGCTCATCGTGGTGAACGGCGCCTAAAAGCAAATATTTAAATAAACTTTCATTAAGTGCTCTTGATTATTTCTTACCAAATGTTTGATTAGTGTCCGGATGCTTTAAGAAGCTATAGCGTCCCTTGTAGCGGAAATAATATGTATAAATGGGCGTATGTGAAGACATCAAACGCATAAAGCGATGATACTCGACTCCAATCAGGGCGTCGCTTAAGAGTCTGCCCAAACCCTGCAGTGAACTAGGATTCTCAATGAATCCATCACCCAGATACTTCTTACGCAATACTGCACTGGCTTCTTTGGAGTGGGGCGTGTCTCGTTCGTAGAGTAGTATTATTGGAGCCAAGTGTTCCCAGTTGGCGTTTAGCTTGGCGCGTGTAGATTCATTGCGTAAGCTAACTAAAAGGAAGGTTAAAGATAAAATGGCAAAAAAGACTTTGAAAAAACTTACAGAATGCACCGGAAAGAAACTCGAATTCAGTAATTCCCGTAATCAATGGCACCTTGTAGAACTTGCCACTCTTTGCTGTCTTATACGGATGCTCGACAAGGAAACGCTCCTGTCCGTAATCCTGTTCAATGACTGGCATCCAGTTGAGCACAGGATGCCAGCCAATCTCGAACATGCCATTGTAGGAGTTAACAAAGTCCAGCATCGGTTTGGCTCGCAAACAACTAACCAAATCTTTGACAGGCTGCTCTGGACACTTCAAGAGCCGAGCCTGCCGCTTGGCCAAATACATATCCGATTCCTGGTAGCCCCACTGGCCATAGGGCGAGGCACTCATACAGATGCCGCGATGAAATAAACCCTGCGACATTGGTGATAACATGTGCAGGCCAATGCTTAAGCTGCCGGCACTGTAGCCCAACAGCGTTACAGAATTCTTATCACCTCCGAAATGATGAATATGCTGCTGTATCCAGCGCAGAGCCAATACCTGATCCTTTAGACCAGCATTGCCGGGAGCATCCGCACTGCCTGTGGCCAGAAAACCCAAGCTGCCCAGTCGATAGTTCAGCGAGACCAGCACACAATCACGGTCCATTAAATGCGCAGGGCCGGCAAGGTATTTGCTCTGGCCAGAGAAGACATAAAATCCACCGGGATGCAGAAACACAATTACAGGTAAGCGGGCATTCGGATTCAATGTTTTCGTATAGACATTCAAGCGCAAACAATCCTCAGACACATCTGTCATATTATCCCATGGCTGCGGGCACATCGGTCCATCCTCACTGGCATCAAACGTGGACGGAGCCCAGGGCTTAACAGGTAGGGGATTACGAAAGCGAAGCTCTGCCAGCGGTGGCTCTGCATAACGTATGCCACGAAATGCATGAAAGGGCACGCCCAGCCTTGAGGTCAAGTTGACGCCTCGAATGCGACCTAGGTCCAGGTCTAGCTCTATGCCCAGCACTGAGCCGCAGCAGAGCAGGCAAGCAAGCAATGCCAAGTTAAACATCTTGACTGATACTGAATGGGATCGAGTGCAAAGTTGCATATTTATAGACACCGAGCGGGGTTTCTCCGAATGGCGACTGTGGTTTTTTCCAGAGTTCACTCAATAAGTGATCCAAAATAAACCGCACAAAAACCTCTGAGATTTACACAGCTGATATACACTGCTGTTGAACTGTTTACGTACGCCAGCAATACTGTTATCTCTTTAATGTAGTTGCATCATTAAAGTGAAGTTTAGGCCAATATTTCTGTTCCCTTAAGTGCGTTCTGTAGAAAAACCCGTTAAACAACGGGTAATTTAAAGTTCCTGATCGTTAGCTGGTCTTAAAATAAAGCTTTTGTTAAACAAAGTTATGATCGTGTTTACAGACATTTTTGCGTAAAAGCAAAATGTAGACTCCAGTATTCACTTAAAAGCTAACAACAACTAAGCCAAGCACATGAAGTGAGTCACCAGATTTTATGGGCATTCATAGATATAGCAGTTTTAATGTTTGTTTTTAGAGTATGTAATTTAACAATTATCTGGAACAGAGTTAATGAATATTACAAGTATTCTAATTCATAGAACTCAACGCTAAAGCGTATCAACAGGAAGCACTGAAACAACAGCTACCACAAAAACATAAACAGCAACAACAACACCAAGAGAACTTTTTTGGCTGGCACTTTTTTTTTTACCATTCAGTTATTTTTTTGCCTTTACTTTCTTGTTGTTGTTGTTTTGTTTTTTGTATATTTCTTGCCGTGCAGTTTTAATGCTGCCGCAACCATTACAGCCGCCAACATTTCCGGCGCGGACGCTGATTTTCCAGCGCGGCCATGGCCCAAACAGTTTCAATAAGTTGCGCTAAAACTTTTACACGCTTTTTGCACGCGGCCGCCCACCCAAATACAAATACAAAAAAAAGAAATGAAGCCGCGTTTGCACAACTCTCCGCTAACCAACACTTCTCCATGCCACGTCCGGCAAAACAAGAGCCGAAAAAAGGCGAGCGGCGAAGAAAATAAAAGCGTTGTTCAGCGTGGGCGTGTGTGGGTGTGTGGGCGTGGCAATGGCACTAGTTCTTCTCGGCTAACTGTTGAAAATTTGAACGCGCTGATGGGCATTTTTACAACTGAAGCGTTAACTATGTGCAACTAGCCAAAAAAAGAACAAAAAAGAAAAAATACCTAAAAAAAACAGAAGCTCAAAAAACAATTGTTTGCCCGACTTACAGCTACCCTGCAGCCCAATCTAGAATAACTACAACCAATACTGCACAAGCATATATAAATAAACTGTCCGAGGATACCATAAGATCACAAAGTAAACTTATATGCATATACTTATTGAAAATACTGTACAGGTTATATATCAAAAGGACAAAAGGATTTCGATAAAGGGAACACAAATAATAGAGATGAAGCTTTGGCAACAGTGAGTGTCTGTGGGGCAGTGTGTGAACAAAAAATCTTCGATAGCTACACAAAATATTTTCCATTTTATTTTACAAGTTGGCAGTTGGCAGCCGGCAGCGAAACCAACCGCAATTCCCATTGAAATTTTGATGAGCTAAAGCAAAAGGACGAGCGCATAAAGTGCGGCTTAAAACATACAGCTATCATTTATAAAATAGAATTTAAATATATCTTAAGGCTTAGATTCGAGTTGAACTTAATGGCCCTTCACTTTTGGCTGCTTCGTCTGGCGACCCATAAAGAAATTTGGTAGAAGACGCCACACAACGCGTATAAGCAGCATGAGGCAGTAGAGCACAAAGAGAATGCCGCCATAGAGTATGAGCATGGCATCCAGATTGTGATACTCCACAAAGTTGAGATCCTGTGAGGCACTTCGCAAGTATTTGGCACCATTGTGTCTGGTTACATGCTCTACCCAGTAGACTGCACGCTCCAGTGGCAACTGCGGCTGATCCTTGTAGCGATCGGACATGTCCTTGACAAGATCCTTGGCCTTTGGATTCTGTAGGAGCTGTTTAATGGCAGCTGTTAGTAGCTCGGCGTTCAACTCCTCATAGTTAACAGTCCTGCCATAGCCATTCTGTTCGGCTCGTGCCATGTTCAGGAACTGGTCTCCAAAGATCGGAATGCCCACAAAGGGTTTGCCATGGTAAATGGATTCTGTGGTGCTTAGCAGACCGCCGTGTGTGATGAACAGGATGACATTTTCATGAGCCAAGATATCGTCTTGTGGGAACCAGTCCGAAATAAACACATTCTCTGGCTTGCCAGGCAAGTTGGGCTCTTCGAATTTCCATAGCACGCGCTGCTTAAGTTTTGAAAAGGTTTCGATTATCGCCAGACGCTTCTCCTGCGGCAGATCCTTGCTCTTCAGATTGGAGCCCATGGAGAAGTAGATAACACCATGCTGTGCACCCTTGATAAACTCCTCAATATCCTGTGGCAGAGGTTGACGCTTGCGATTGATATGCATGCCACCAACTTCGATCATGTTGGGCGAGTAGGGACGTGGAAAACTCAGCGAGACGTGCTGATTGAGCAGCACCAAAGCTGTATTCTTACGCATATTGTAAAAGTCTTGCTTATTGTCGGGGAAATACTTGGTGTAGAGCTGCTCCTGTTGCGGCAAGTAATACAGCTTCATAAACAAATACTCATAACTGAGGAATGCCAAATTGATAACTCGTTCCGTCAGCGACATATGATCTGAGAATTTGAGCAGGGCATGTGGCACATATGAAGGCGGCGAGGGTGAACCAACCTAAAGAAAGCCACAAGTCTTATCAAATGTTTAGTTATATGTATGGTAATTGTTTACCAGATCAGTATTCCAGCTGATGGCGCCAAAGGTTCCGAGACCTATAAGCGGAGCGTTGAATTGTTCCGCCAAACCCAAAAGGGCCTCGTTGAGGAATATTTCATTGATGACAGCATCGAAGGTCTGATTGGATTGGCGCAGCTCATTTATGGCAGGTTCCTTCAGCAAGGCCTCAGTAAGACGTATGCCTAAAACCATATACAATAATCCAATACAGATTACAAGATATTTTGGATTGTCAACTTACCTATGTCATAGAAACCAATTATTTGTTGTATAATAGGCGCCGTAGACTTTTTCAGTAGATTATCAATATCATCTGTAAACAATGGAAAAAGTAAGCTCAATGGTATCAAATGAATAAATGTATTAAAGCTATACAGGGTATTTGCTAGTCGCATTTGGTTTATTTGTTCAAGCAGGAATTCCAAATAGATAATTCATATTTTGTGTAAGTTTCGAACTGATAAAATCAATATGAAATTTATGAACTAAGGAGTGTTGTTGAGTGCAAATAGATTTATTATGGATAAGCTAGCAAAACATTGACTTATGCAATTCTATAGCGCTAGATGTCTAATTACCCACTTGTTAAATTGCATGATTGTTCGCATTGTTTTCGTCACTACAACAAAAAATTAGTTACGTTTTTTACTCACGGTTCATAGCTTTCAAGACGTTCGGCACAGCCAGATCGTTTATATTCTTAATTGGTTTCTTCAGGGCAAAGGGCGAGACGAGAGTCACCTGATGACCGGCTGACGCCAGACCCTTGGCCAGGGCCGAACCCACATTGTAATGGGAACGAGCGCTAGTTGGTAGCACTAACAGATAATTATAGGCCGATACGCAGCTCAGCAGGCATAACAAAAAGAGGCCTAGAAAACCAGTCTTACAACTTAAATGCGACATTATTTATGTTTTTTTCGTTTAGTTTTTTTTTGTTTTAATTACAGCAGTATTGGGATATTAAAATTAATAGCAAGAATTTATATTTGGTCGTGACGAAATACGCAATGCACACAATAACTATACGATCATTTTTATTAACGATCGACACGCGTCGCGTTCTCGTGCCAAACTAACACAATTTTTCACTCCTTACCGGTACATATACCAACGTTCCGGCATGCCAGCTGCTTGAACATTCAAGATGAAGTCATAACGACTTGCCGTGTGCGCTACACCAAACACACAATTACAGCGCATAACCCGTTTACTTTGTCAGCATGATTAAGCTTTTATCTTTGGCTAGGTACTTCAACATATATAATCAAATAGCCACAACTAAGTATTGACATACACACAGCCAAATTGGTCTATAAGTAGTGGATTTGTTTATTTAGCTGGTACAACCCGCGCGTTTGTAGCCTCTATCAGTTGCTATTTTGCTTTGAGTTTGCTTTGTTTCGTCATTCGCTATGCGAGAGATGGCTTTTGTTTGCTCATAAAAATATTTGTTTCGTTGCTTTTGCCGGCACAATTTTGGTAGACGCTAGCTATAAAATAATAATTATAATCAACAATATAGATTTTGGACAATGCACTTGCACCATTCTGGGCATTGACTGATCGCTATTATTCATATGTTTTTTTTCAGTCACACTATATACTAACATTTGTATGTTAATTGTGTTTTTAGAATAATATGACTCTCCACACTGTTTTCTAGTTTCTTTTTCGGTCGCACTCGTTGTGTGCTCAAACAGTCATAGGCAAGTCACATTTTCTCTTATGTCGTTCTCTTTGTTTTCGTTTGCAACTGCAAGAGTTGAAAATTCTATAATAAAATTCCATTAAGCATTAGAATATTACAAGCAAATAATGTGTTTATAAAATTGTGATTGCGATTGTACTTGTTTAACAAAATGTATATAGTTTGTGGCAAGTACATTTTAGTTGAATTATTTTAAAATGAGACAACAAACAAATGAAAACGATGGTGATTATCTACAGTAAATATTAATTACGCTTCACTTTCTTATGAATGTTTTTGGATTTGCCACAGATTTTGCCAGCAATCACTTTAAAAAGGGCCACCAAAACGTAGAGAAATGTGAAAAAACAACCAAAAATCATAGCCAAAACATCGATGTTATAATACTCTACAAAGTTAAGGTCCTGTGAAGCACTTCTCAGATATCTGGCACCCTTTTGCCTAGTCACATGCTCCACCCAATAGACGGCGCGTTCCAGTGGCGTTTCATGCTGATCCTTGAATCTGGCGGACATGGCATGCACCTGTTGGGTATAGCTCGGATCACTGAGTAGTTTATCAATGGAGTATTTGAAGGACTCAGCTGTTAGATCAGTGAATTTTAGAGTTAGTCCATAGCCAGATTGTTGAGCACGTGCCATATTCATAAACTGATCTCCAAAGAAGGGAATGCCTAGAACGGGTTTGCCATGGTAAATGGATTCTGTGGTGCTCAACAAACCGCCGTGTGTAATGAATAAGATGACATTCTTATGGGCCAAGATATCGTCTTGTGGAAACCAGTCCGAAATAAACACATTCTCAGGCTTGCCAACCAAGTTGGGCTCTTCGAATTTCCATAGCACGCGTTGCTTGAGCTTGCGGAAGGTTTCCACAAATGCCTCACGCTTTTCCAGCGGCAAATCGGCGCTCTTCAAGTTGGAACCCAATGAGAAATAGATGACACCATGCTTGGCTCCCTCAATAAACTCCTTAATATCCTTTGGCAGTGGCTGTTGCTTGTGATTGATGTGCATGCCACCAACTTCAATCATATTGGGCGCATAAGGACGTGGAAAGCCCAACGATATGTGATTGTTAAGCAGCACCAGAGCTGTATTCTTTCTCATATCGAAAAAGTTTTGCTTGTTATTGGGAAAGTATTTTCTATAGAGCTGCTGTTGTTTTGGCAAATAGACGTATTGCTGAAAGATGCCCTCGTAAACTGTGAAAAGCAGATTGTAGGCGCGTTCATAGAAGTTCATTTTATCACCGAAATGAAGCAGAAAGTTGGGCACATACGACGGAGGCGATGGTGTGCCAACCAGATCAGTTGTCCAGGTGGATGCTCCAAAGGTACTAAAGGTTATCAGTGGCGCATCGAAGTGTTCCGCAAAGCCAAAGTGCGCCTCGTTCATGAAGACCTCGCACAGGACAGCGTCAAAGGTACGATTTTGGGCTAGAAGCGCTTGCACCGAAGGCTCATCCAGCAGAGTTTGGGTCATCTTAATGCCCATGCCATGCATAGCATTCAGGCGAAATACAATAGGTATCTTGGCAACATCCAGTATTTTGGCTTTGTGTTCTGAAAAGTTAAAAAAAAACTATTAACTAACTCTCTGCTAAAATGTTTAAAATATTTCATAATTCTGATTACTTCGTTTATTTCTGAAGTATTTTGCACGACTTCATTTGCAAGACTTTCAGCCAACGACTAATTGATAACATATACGTGACTTTCCCAATGTTAAACCCATTAACACTTACCAGCCATGACTGATATTGTACTCGGCGTTGACACATCCACATAGTTCTTCAGTGGCTTCTTTTGTGGGAACGGTGAGATCACTGTGACCTCATGTCCTGCGGCCACCAGACCCTTGGCCAAGGCTTGTCCCACATAGAAATGTGATTTGGCCGCCGAGTGCGATATCATTAGAAAGGAGTATCCCCAAACATGGCCCAAACAGGCCAGTAGTAGTAAACACAAGTGCAGCAGTTTCATATTGATCAACACTATTTGTTTTTGAAGTGTACCTAACACTTCCAGACCTACCGAAGTACTATCAAATAGACAGCCCGAGCGTTATTTTATTGTAGTTTTGCTTGGGCCATTTGCTATAGATTGGCTACCAGTAAAGAGAGCAAAATGCGCTCTTTAATGTTTGAGGTATTTTAAGAGTACTACATTTAGCACACTCTCTCTATCAGTCAAAAATATATAGGTTTGTAATTCGGCTAAGATAAGAGGCCATCTTTACCCTGTCATTAATAATTTTAGGTTTAGGAAATGCTTTTTAAAAAAAGCTTAAAACGTTTTATTTACATTTATTCATTACATTACATTTTCCTAGAATAAATGTCTTTTACTTAACATGTACAAAGTCTGAAGCATTTCTTTAATGAAGCCTATGTTGTTAAACAGCAAAATGTTTATGATATTAAATATTAACTTTGCTTACATTTAGCAATTTGTTTTGTAATTATTTTTTAGCTACGCATCGCCTGGCAGCCCAAAAATATATGCTATCATGTTCGAGTCCCATTTACAAAAGCTTGAAATAAAAAACACATTGTTATGGCTAAAAGCTATCAGCCACAAACAAAACACGAGCCCGCTGATTGATTTCGAAATAGAATGTCAACAAAAAGCGAAACAAACAACATATTTAAATGCAGACGATGGCAAAGAATTTAAAAAAAAAACAAGTCGAGCATAAAATTAAACAGAATCACGGTAGCATTGAGAGCAACACACACGCTCGAGGTGCAAAAACCCGAAATGAAGGAAATGAAATGTCAAAAAGACAAAGTTTCCGATTCCCCAGCACAGATTGACATTGAAAAGCAGTTGGAAGGGAAAGCGAAGGAAAGCGAAAAAAGGAAAACGTATGAAAGTATACGGTTTGTGAACCAAAAGTTAGCTATGCACAAAACTTTCCTGATGTCGGGCGCTAAAAGTGAAAAGTAAATTTACGCAAAACTCGCCGAAATGTACAGTAAAAATTGTTAAGATATTTCTAACGGAGTGTGAAGCTGACTGGAGGTTGAGCAGGGCGGCAAGTTGCAAAAGAATATGAAATGACAAAAAAATGCGAAATGAAACGGAAGTTCAAGCTGATTTGTTTGCTAGCAAAGTCCTCACATCGTCAACATTGGCAGCCATTTTGAAGCGGGAGCGGAAGCTGCGTTTCAATCTTGCGCCTGATGAAGTTACCAGCCTCAGCAACAAAAGTTACATCGCGCACACACAGATTTGCCTGAAGCTCATGTATGAGCACAAATAAATTTAGCATAACAATACTTGGCAATTTGTGATATAAGCTGGCGTCGTATGCGTATTATGCTTATGATTTCAATATAATGCCCATGAATTTTGGCCAACTTTTAAAGTATGTGTGCGTTGATGTGTATGAGTTGATTTCCCCATCGTTGTCGTATTTGAAGCGTTTGCGGCAAATCTTAAGCTCATTCCATATTCATTGTGATGATTCATGGCCAGACACTGCGGTCCTTAATGGCGCAGTAACGTAATTAAAAAAGGCATTGCGGCGACAACACTTTTTATTTTGGCTTTTGCTGATACATCACCCAAACACACACACACGCACACACACACAAATACATGTGAATGACAGTGGCAGCTGCACAATAACAATATCCTCGAACCGGAGAAGGGATCTCAGCTACAGTAGACTGCCTGCCGCCTGTAAAAATGGTCTAGCCATCGACTGTAGCAGCAGCAGCGTGCAAATTGATTGCGATTGTTGAGTTGATTGGCAGGCGAAATATATGCACACACACACACACATACAGCATGAGTGCATGCGATACTCACAAACAAAAACGTCGCTTTGTGGTTTTCATTGTTTCTTTTTTCCTTGCTTGCTGCTCCGTGTTGTTACATTTTTTTATAAACCCTTTTCTGCTTGTCGTTTAAATTAAGTTCGTTTTATTTGTACGTTTTTGGGCTACTACACTTGTTTGATATTTTATTTTTTTTGCACTTGCTCTTAACACGCGCAATTTACAAGATGACAGATACGTTTCTGCTTTGGTAAGAGCCAAAGTTGATGGGTCTGCTATCACAGCACAAGCCATAGCTCATGTTAATTAATGTTTTAACTTGGTCACATCCATCTAGTGCTGTACAACTTCATTTAATTTTTACATTTACAGATTCTCGAATTACTCATAAAGAAATTACAATTTTTCTCACACAACTTCTCCACACATACATATAGATATTTGCAGCTGATTAACGTTAAAGGCTCCCATAAGATTAATATACAAGGTTCATTAAAAATTCACACCCCAATATATATTTTAATTACATACGCATATGCATATAAAGCCAATACTCAGATGAAAAGAAAGAAATTTAATACGTTGCTGTTGTGATAATTCAAATTATATTTTTATATTAAGTTTAAGACTCTTCAACTGTTGGGCTCGCTATCTTGATGCTTTTTCAAAGAAATCTAGAAATAAAATGCATAAAAAAAAACCATCTGTGTTTTAATGGCCAGTTGACATGTTTAGTATTTTTCATCTAAGCATCCCAAGTGATGGGCAACAAACCATCAAATTAGCCTATGGGCATCTTGCCAAAAGTTTTTTTTTATATCCAAGCAGGAATAGCCGAAGTAAGTGCCAGGATAAGATCAAGCACTTGCCAAGGAGCTTGGGATTTTTTTTCGTCTTTTGTGGTTCTTTGTTTGTTTGTTTGTTTTTATGTCGCTCATTTCAGCGCACTTTGAAATATTAAAATTAATAATTAATGTTGACGGACCTCATTTGTATATAGTGTTTGAGTTTGTTGTTGTTGTTGTTGTTGCTGCTGCTTACTGCTTGTTGTTATACAAATGTGTTATCTTCATCTTGTCCCTTTGGAGGTCAACACTAATACATTCATGCCACTTGCCACACTTTTGCTGTTCCACTCGCTGATCGTTTGTTTCTTCTCTGCTTGGCCATTTGTGCATTTAGCTTTGCTTTCTCGTTTGTATCTTTTATTGAGTAAGTTTTTCTGCCAAATTAAATTTTATTTAACTATTATGTATGCAATTTTGATGGTATTTTTGCATCGCAATACACACACATACAAACAATAGCAAATAAGTATTGCTGCTAATTTATTTTTAAATTATTTAACAATTTTGAACTGCCAGTCGACTACTGGCGCCAAAAAGTGCCGACCAATCTTGTACGGCTGCCAGAACAATCTAATTAGATGCTGCCACTAAAACAAGAAGACAATTTGAACGGAGCTAAGGCTGACGATGATGCCAATGCCGATTTGCTCTATGGCACTTCTTTTTCTTTCTCTTGCCTTGGCAACAGTTGTCGTTTATGGATGCCAAAAGGAATTTGGCAGGACCAAGCCCAGTACGGCGTCAGGCGTCGTAAGACAAATGGTTTGTCGGTGCGGGGATTTGTCAAAATGAGAGAGAGATAGAGAGAGAGAGAAAGAGAGAGAGAGAGAAAAACAATTTGGCATTAGCAGTATGGAAATCTTGACTAATAGTTTTTGCCTATATGCATAATTGTGCAAAACACATAAATTCCAATGTTTACAACGTTAAAAAGTAATGACAATAGTTATTTACTTGGAAAGTTTTAAGTGTTATTTAGTTTTGATGCGTTTTTTACCCCAAAGTAATGTCAAGAGATTATTCTATAATCCAATGCCTAAAAACAATTCGATCAGCAACGTGCTTAGAGTGTTCTGAACGTTCATTATGTATGCCATGTGTGTGCCATGTTGGCTTTAATAAATGCATGCAGTGATTGCCTGTTTGGCCATAACGGTCATTTATAATGAAATTATAAAATTTACGCTTGGTGCACTTGTCAGTCGATTGGCTAGCTGACTGGCTGACTGGCTGACTGGACAGGATCAGGATGTGGAGACGAATGGTCTTGGGTTCGGCATGTATGCTAGGTCGGCGACTTGCATCAACTCAATTGCCAATTAAAGCGCATCAACATTAATGCTGGCCATGATAATGACGATAACGAGCCGCCGTCGGCCATTGCACGTATGCGCCACCACCAACAACAATAATGCACATCCATACACACACACACACAGGCAGACAGACAACAAGGAATATGGGTAAAAATGGTGGAGAGCGCAAAATAAAGGCAATGTCGATGATTGCCTCTGACTCTTACCCTGACTATGACTCGTACTCTGAGCTGTGGCTACGTTGACTACGCGGGCGCTTCTGTGGCGCTGACATGTCGCCCGCAATGTCGTGGTCCTTGTCGTCCTGATGATATTGTTGTTGTAGTTGTTCTTATTGCTCGTTGCTCGTTGTTGGTCTGACGTCTGACGGTAAATTAAAAAGCATAAAGCTCTCCGACAAGCACATGCAGTGAGAAGCAGCAACAGCAGCAGCAAAAAAAAAAAATGACAGCAGCACGAAAATTTATGCACGACTTGCATATTAAACGTGTGTTAATTTTAGAGCAGCCAGCAGCTATGATGCTATCTTTTTCTCCTTCTTTCTTTAGCTTCTTCTCTTTCCAGCATAGCTGCTTGACTATTGCTCTGCGCCTCACACTAAGGCGCTGTCAATTTTCATTGCATGGCATGGCGTCCTGTTCAAATGGCGCATGAAACGTCATTCTGAGACGGCCCTGACTGACATTTGTGGTCATCACACAGCTATTGTTGTAGTTGTTGCTGCTGTTGCCACGGTTGGCCTCAAGTGCACACTAGTGTGTGTGTGTGTGTGTGTGTGTGTGTGGTTGTGTGTATTTGTGCTGCAGCTAAAAAGTAAGTGAGCTTCACTCGGTTCAGATCTCAGCGTTGCTTGCTCATGCAATTTTCCAGTTCAAAAGCTTAAAACTAAATTAAACTTTATGACTTGCCACGCAGCAAGCGGATTTGCGGCCAACTACAAAAAGGATTACCACATGCCATATGAAGAATAATGTGAATGTGTATGTGTATCTGGATCACTATGCACTATTGTTATACCCACTGACATTTGATACACACATACCATACTCAAGACTAAGCACATTGTACTTAAATAGTTGTAGTGGAAAGCAATATATTAGCCTTAATCAGTTTTGAGGGACAAATACAGCTCAGATTACAGCTAGAATACGATATTTATTTTTAAATCACATCGAATCTTTTAAAGGGAATTGAATAGTTGTGCACACACAGCTATGATAGAAGAAACTACATGTTCTGTTGGCATTCTCGAGCTGAACAAATCGGCTTATCTGGGCAAGGCGAATGGGTGAACAAACAAATAAATGTAATGAGTTTAAGTGGTAACGGCAAAAATTGTCAGACATTTTATTGAGCAAATATTAAAAATATTACGAATCGCTGGCCATTAGAGACAGCCGTTGCCCAAACCCCAACAAGCTGCCGGATTACAAGCACAAACAGAAGCACAAACACAAATACACAAACACGAGAACAGTTAGAGATACAAACACACACACACACACACACACACACAGAGAGAGTCGGATACGAGTAACAGCAACCACTTAATGCTGATATGTATAAATGTGGCAAACGAAAGGCAAAATATATATATATATATATGTATATGTATATAAAAAAGAAAGGAAAGGGGGAAATAGCATCTATACACATACTGACAAACAGCTAGATAGCAAACTTAATGTAATGGCCAAAAGAGCGAAGAACCAACAAACCAACGCGCACAAACATTTATGCTTCTTGCTGTCCTTTCGGCTTCTTACCCCCTTCTCTGTCGGCACAATGCCCAATGCTCAATGCTCATCCTGCCAGCAAAATCGTCCACTGTTTGCTGGACATGTGTTTCCAATGGTTTTTGCACCAACAGCTCTACCATTTAAAAACGCACAAAACTTGGCGCCGGCCACTATGAGAAAAACGAAAAAAAAAAAACCAACAAAGAAGAAAGAAAACGAACCACAAACTTTTTAGATTTAGAAGAAAAACTCAGTTTGGCATTGCAGTTGCAGCGCTTATTTGATTTTTACACACCGATTTTGAGCTATTCTTTTATTAGATTTTCGCTTGACGTTAGCAATTTCATTGCATTTTTTTTATACTTTTTTTTCTTTCCCTTTTTGTAGGATTTTTGTTTTCTTCTTCTCTATCATGTTAGTTGCTGCCAGTTGTGAATTTGTGAGATTTGATTTTCAAATTGGCCAGACGAAGTGTGAATGCTATTAGAGGGCAAGGGGAATGTCCAGATGATGAGAAAGAAGAGAGGAATGTTGCTATAAAAGATAGAGTGCATGAGATAAAGTCAAGCAAAGGCATTAAGAAGGGAACAAAACTATTGGTTTAAGGGAATGGTCTTAAAGTTTACATATCTTGTCTCTCTTTTAGCAAATAAGCATAAGTACTAAGCGAAGTAATCATACTTAAATATCATTGTATCCTTAGTATTATTTTTATATTTAGAAGACACCATCTCAAAGATTTCCTCACCATACAAGCCTTTAACTTTTTAAATTTCCCCTTACCAAAATTTCAAATATCTATGCCTCCAATTGCAATTTAAAGCCATTACACTAATAAATAATATGCCACAATTTAGCAACGCCATAGTTGCCGATGCCGTTGCCTGCATCAAGTCTTAAGATGCGCCCACTTAGAGCCAGCAACCGAGCACTCGTGGCACAGCTTGTTTCGTCTTTATATGTCTTCTTCGATACCCTGTTTTCATAAACAGTTTAAAAAATGTTTTGTGTATCATTTAAGTCAATAGAAAGATTAAACAAAACGTTAGTAGTAAGTAATAAAGTTTAGCAGAGAAAAAGATGAAGTGAAATGAGTTAAATTTAACAGGATATCAAGTAGGAAAGCGTTATATGCTATGCATATATATACATTCGTTTTAGCAATGTGTTGAAGCAGTTTCCATAGAGAGGAGCAGAAGCAAAAATTCATATGTTGGTATTGCTGCTGCTTTCAATTGCTTCTGGCACACGATGTTGTCGACATTGCCATCGATTTCTGCTTTCAATATCTAATAATATTGCGCATACGCGCTGTGCGCCTGACACTGAAGTTGCCGCTTCACTTACACTGAGTGCGTGTTGGCGCAATAATCAACAGTTATATTATGAATGCACAAACACATCGAAGGTACACACAAACATAAACACATACATGCGATGTGTTCATAATGCGCATTTTAACCCCTTTTGGTTTAAGGGGATGGCACACTGCTGTGCCGCCACTACACCCCATTTGACACTCCATCTGAGTGATGCGATAAATTTGGGATTTTCTTTGCATTATGCGCAGATTCAGCTTATTCTTCTTCAACCTGTGCATAGGGAGTTCTTGGCTGCATACACAACTGCACGCTTTGGCAAGCTTAAAACTTTTTTAATAATAAATAAATAATAATAATAAATAATAAATAATAAGCTTAATTCGAGCTGTTCCAAAACGTTCTTTCTGTTCTCTTCACAAACGCTCTAACCAGCTACGGGGTGTGTGTGTGTGTTGGTGTTATGGATTTTTTGTTTGTATTTTTTTACTTTATTTGTTTCTTTGATTTATCCAGCCATCCACCGAAAAGAAAAGAAAAAGACACATATACTGTGTGATAATAATGTTTCGATTATTCTTGAGGTTTGGTTTATATTTCCCAACGTTTCTCATGCTCCTTGCTTGTTTCCTCTCTCATATTGTGGCATTTGCGCCTGTTTACCTCGCCGCCGGCCAAAATGCAATTTATGTGTGTTCACCAAGTGTTGAGCGTTTGGATTTTTGTTTTATTTTTTTGCTTTGCTTGATTTTTGTATATATATTCTTGGGTTTGGATTTCGTTTTATGTTCCTCTGATGTTATTGCCACTTGTCATTTGCGTGATTTACGCTTATCGCTGGAGTCAAGTGTGTAATTTTCGTTGCTTGTCAGCTTATCGATAATATTGTTGATACTCGATGACATGGCACTTACACAATGAGAGAGGGAGAGGAAAAAAAACAGACTAGCAAAGGATTTAAACGTTTTCTATAACCGAAAACACATATAAAAACTTTAAATACATACGAGTCCGGTTAAAAAAATGTTTCATTTAAAATAAAAAGCAGTTTGTCAATACTAAAAAGTGTTTGTTGCCCAACCAGATTATACAAAAGATAACTTTTCAGACTGCTACTCACAAACACCACAAACACCACAAAGCCAAAACACACACAGAAATAGTAGAGAAAAGCATTGAGTATAAATTCACTTAAGTGCAAACTATGCAAATGACAAATTCACATTTGAGGGCCGCAACCGATAAAAGTTTTAACTATCTGTAGCTTAGATACAAATTCGTAAATATAGTTGAGTTAAATTGAAATGCAAGTGTGACAATTGCTGCATAGAATTCTACAAAAGCAGCAAGTAAATCTAACTGTGTGTTTATGGATGGTTGTGTGAGTTTTTCGAAAGAGTCTGATAGCAATTTGAGAAAAATCATGCTTTATAATGTGGACAACAACATAGTCTTACGAGCAGGCCAACCAATTCTCTGCTAGTGAGGTTACTTTAGAGAGATTAAATTACATCTATGTGCTATCCTTTCATCTCTAATGGCTACTGCCATCTCCACGAGGCTTACATTCCAACATTTTCAGTTAAGGCAGCACAAATTGCAATGATTTAGAGCCGGCAGAACCATATATCGAAAACATAGCCCATAGTTGACTGTCGAACGCATTGGGCGTTGAACTTTGTGCAAAATGTTGCCACAAAAAGAAGCAGTTGATGCAGCAGCAGAAGCAGAAACTGGAAGATATATAGACACTCATACTTGGGCTTTTTTGTCGACTCTTTTCCTCTCTCTTTCTCTTCTTTTCGGTTTTTGCGAATGACTCTTTGGCACTAATTAAAAGTAGCAAATTATTTTCTATGCCAACTCATACACTGTGTGGCAAATGCAAATACGCTTCAGCCTTTCCATCTCTTCCTCTCTCTCTTTCTCTCTCTAAATCTTTTTGTGTAACACTTAGATGGTAAATTCACAGTTTTGGCTGTCGTACAAGCGTTGTCTATTGCTCTATTTATGGAGGAAAAGGGCAAAGGCGTATTCAATTTTGGGACATGCCGTGTGCGGCTTAGTTGGTCACCCACTTGCCAACTGTTGGCCAGCTTAACCTGTGGCAAGCTTTCTATTATAGTTTTCATTTTCCTGCATTGCAGCAAGCTTTCTGTGTCATTTTCATAGCTCTAAATCGAAATAAATTATTAGAACCATTTTTTAAAAACCAACTTGCATGGTAAGATTTGTCATTATATTTTTGTCAGTTTTCAGCTGCTTTTGTTGAACAGTTTTACATATGTTTTAAATATAGACAGAGACTATTTTCAACAACAAAATAAATTTTTACAAAATTATTATATTTATAAGTTTTAGTTAAATACAGATCCATACATTGAAATAGAATTAAATATGTCAAAAAAACTATTACCTTCGACAGCAGCAAGACTGTGCAGATTGTGCAATGTAACCGTTAAACCGCCTATGAACCACACATTCATGAGATTTAAGTCTGGTGGTGTGCCTATGTCCAAGTTTGAGGCTGGTCACACGTTGCCCTACAAGCTATTGACTGAGAAACTGCAATGCGTTGCGAGTCGCCTTAACCGTCCACTCACATTGTCGGAGAAAGTGCTCTACTCGCATCTCGACAATGCCGAGGAACAGGAAATCAAACGAGGCGAGTCTTATTTATTGTTACGCCCTGATCGAGTGGCCATGCAGGATGCCACTGCACAGATGGCACTTCTACAGTTTATATCCTCGGGCTTGAGCAAAGTGGCTGTTCCTTCTACGGTGCACTGCGACCATTTGATAGAAGCTCAGATTTGCGGCGAGAAGGATCTTAAACGTGCTAAGGATTTGAACAAGGAGGTCTATGACTTTCTGGCATCCACAAGTGCCAAGTATGGCTTAGGTTTTTGGAAGCCTGGCAGTGGCATCATACATCAAATCATTTTGGAAAACTATGCCTTTCCCGGCCTACTCATGATTGGCACCGATTCCCACACTCCCAATGGTGGCGGGTTGGGTTGTCTATGTATTGGTGTAGGTGGTGCCGATGCTGTTGATGTGATGGCTAATATGCCCTGGGAGCTAAAGTGTCCCAACGTGATTGGTGTCCACCTAACGGGCAAGATCAAGGGTTGGACATCACCCAAAGACGTCATTCTTAAGGTGGCCGAGATCCTCACAGTCAAGGGTGGCACAGGCGCCATCATTGAGTACCATGGCCCGGGAGTGGACTCCATCTCCTGCACGGGACAGGCGACAATTTGTAATATGGGTGCTGAAATTGGAGCTACTACTTCGCTCTTTCCGCTTAACAAGCGCATGATCAGCTATATGTGTTTAACTGGCAGGGACGCAATAGCTAAGGAGGCACTGAAGTACGAGAAGCTTCTTACACCAGACAAAGACTGCAAGTATGACAGACTGATAGAGATTGACCTGGACAAGCTAACGCCATTGGTGAATGGCCCATATACTCCTGATTTGGCACATCCCATTGAAAAACTGGGCGAGAACTCTAAAAAGAACGGCTACCCCATGGACATCAAAGTAGGTCTTATTGGCTCCTGCACAAACTCATCTTATGAGGATATGGGCCGCTGTGTGAGCATTATCAAGGATGCTCTCAGCCATGGTCTTAAAGCCAAGATTCCTTTCAATGTGACGCCCGGCTCAGAGCAGGTTCGTGCCACCATCGAACGCGACGGCATGATTGATATTTTTAATGAGTTTGGAGCCACGGTGCTGGCCAATGCCTGTGGACCCTGCATTGGACAATGGGATCGCAAGGATGTGAAAAAGGGCGAAAAGAATACCATTGTGACCTCGTATAATCGCAACTTCACAGGCCGCAACGATGCGAATCCAGCAACGCATTGCTTTGTGACTAGTCCGGAAATAGTCACGGCATTGGCAATAACGGGTTGCTTGGACTTTAACCCATTAAAGGACGAGCTGACCGACGACAAGGGCAAAAAGTTTAAGCTGAAAGCACCAACGGGCGACGAGTTGCCTTTAAAAGGATTTGACCCCGGTGAAGACACCTACTCCGCTCCACCTAAAGATGGCTCTTCTGTAAAAGTTGATGTGAGTCCCAAATCAAAGCGTCTGCAAATTCTCGAACCCTTTGAAAAATGGGATGGCAAAGACTATGTCGATCTAACCGTTCTCATCAAAGTCAAGGGAAAGTGCACCACCGATCATATCTCAGCTGCCGGACCCTGGCTAAAGTATCGCGGCCATTTGGACAACATCTCCAATAATATGTTCATCGGTGCCACTAATGCCGAAAACAACGAGATGAACAAGATCAAGAACCAGCGCAGCAGCGAGTGGGCTGGAGTCCCCGAAGTGGCTCGTGACTACAAGGCCAACAAGATCAAGTGGGTCGCTGTTGGCGAAGAAAACTATGGTGAGGGATCCTCACGAGAACATGCCGCTCTCGAGCCACGTCACCTGGGTGGCGTGGCAATCATCGTAAAGTCCTTTGCTCGCATTCACGAGACCAACCTCAAGAAGCAGGGCTTGTTGGCTCTAACCTTTGCCAGTCCCGGTGACTATGACAAGATTCAGCCCACAAGCAAATTATCCCTTCTCAATCTTAAGGATATGGCACCTGGCAAGCCCATTGATTGCGAAATTAAGAACGGAGGCAGCGCTGATAGCATTAAACTTAATCATAGCTTTAATGAGGAGCAAATCGAATGGTTCAAAGCGGGCAGTGCTCTCAACCGTATGAAGGAGAAAATGAAATAAGTCTTAAGAGATAATAATGTGTTGTGAAAATAAGTATGAGATAAATAAAAAATAAAGGAAAATGTTTTCAAACCTCATAAATATTCAAAGTAGGTAGCAAATTGCGCTGGGTAAAATCAAGTCAAGTAGTGTAAAGTAAAAGAGAAAGTTGAGGATAGAGCGACACACATGTCAACGGAAGTGGTCTTGCCACAAAGTGAGTCAAGCGATTCAAATGAAACTATGCGCAGCACTGGCAACTCGAACTCTTGACGAGAGTTATTCCTGCCATTGCCTAGCTGTCGTCCAACTACAATGCAAGTGGCAGACAGAAGGACAACGCGTCATCCACAACTGAAGGTGTACAAAGAGCAGTGGGGCAGCAAATAGTTACAGAGACCAAAGTGTCAACTGTAAAAAGTAAGAGGCAGAAAGGAGAAGCGACGTGGCTGCATTCTGTGATTGTGTTTGCCACAGTGCGCCAAGTGTCACAATGGATGGAAGCAGGACAGGCAGAACACCAAGGACACATGGTCGGACAATGGTCACCCCGAGCCGGTAGTTGGCTGCACCACATTCAATTGGTATCGACGTGCCTGTTTGCCACAAAACCCGTTGACGAGTCCTCGAGTGGTCTGGGTATGTGGCATGTAAGCAGGCAGCGAACGTAACAATGCCAAAAATTGATTGGCAACTACTTGACACAAGCTCGATAACAAAGCTTTTCCATATGGCAAACTAAGCTTTGTTGGTTGTAGCTGTTTACTATGATTTTCTATATTCGATAGATTTCATTTTGCGCCCCGGCCAAACAACCTCAATGAACTAAATTGCACAGTTTGAGAGTTTACTTACCCTGCAAAGAGTATTTAAATTTTCAAGGCTATGCAAATTGTACACTGAGAAATGCCAATTTACTTGAGGACATACGAGTATTGTGTATTTTGGCTTATTAGATTTGTCCAGGTCACAAATGAAAAATATGCAATTAGCTTAAATATATTTGCTACCATTTTATTATTTTCTTTTTCGCATCCATCGATAAACTTGTGAGCAAAGGAAACGAGTGGCGAGCCTTTCAATGCGCTTAAATTATTACATTTGCGAACTTTAGCAATAAATAATGGAAAACTTATTGCCACCGATTGAACTTACATACAAAAACTACAAAAAAACATTAAACTAGAGTTAGGAGCAGTTGCAAACACCTATGCGTGAGTAATATTTGAGGGTATTGCGCTACAGGAAGGGGTTTTTAAGTATGCTTCTTAGAAATGTAATGCATTCAAGTAACTTAGGATTAAAAGATGTTTATTTGAATAATCAATAGATTACATATATTTCTGGTACAGGCTTTTTCTTTTTGAAGCTTTGTAGCGCATATGAGTTTCGTTCAATTCTTGCCATTGAAAGTTTTTTCTAGCTGGGCGACTTGTTGTCTGATTGGGGCGCTAAAGTAAATGCAGCTGCACCGGCAGCAGTGGCAAAATGTCTGAAAATTGCTGAGAAAATTTATGTACTGCTTTCCAAGATGAGTGTGGGCGTTCGGTTGGTCGGTCACTTATATGTAGCAGTAAAGCTGGGCGTGGCATTGTGGCCGTGTGGTGTCGGTGTCTGTGGCCAAAGTTGCAACAAAACTGAAACTTTGCACTACACCAAAAAACAAAGAAACGAAAACGAAAAAAAAAATACAGACAAAAAAGGAAATGTTAATCCTCGTTTTTGCAGAAGCTAGGGAACAATACGTTTGTTTTTGTTGCTACTAGTGCGCTGCAGCCTCAGCACAGCTTGCGGTAAAAGTTTTCAATAATATTCCCAAAAGTCCAGTCCAGACGTCGACGACGAAAAGGATGAACGGGACGACAAGAGACAACGAACGGCAACGGAAGTGCCGCCAAAGTTGGGCATATAGCATAGTTTTTGGCGCTCGCTAGCAGCCATATTGCCACAATAACCCTTTCCTTTCTGAAAAGGAACACATTTGAATGTATTCCAAAAGTCGATTTCTCAACTAATTCACAGCTAATTTAATTCTATATATAACCAAATAGCAGTCTATAATAGAACCAAAGAATGGATATGATATGATTAATATCGTAAGCATTGGAATACTACTGGCTTACCGCTGAACCACCAAAATTCTGTAGATTGCGGTTCAAGGAATGCATGCAAATTGACCAGCTTAAGCCAGTAGGCGTTGAAATTGGAGTTTGTGCAGGACATGGGACATCGAGGACACCCACCGATGAGTGCAGCTTTGTTTTAGTGCGCCCGGCAGACAAATTCAGCATTTCCCGCACACGTGGCTTTGGCGATTTCCTTTTGTGCAAACATATTTTACCGCAATTGCGGCACATGAGTTCTAGCTTCATTGAGGCGTAAGTAACTGAGCCGACTCTACAACCGCCCCCTTTTGCCACGCCCAGCCCAGCTGCATCACCATAATGTAAATGGGATCGCCTCACTCACCCCCCGTTGTATGTGTGTATAAATAAGGTTTTTTTTCTCAACCTGGTGCGTCTAACTACATGCCATAACTTGGCCATAGTTTAAACCTTCTACCAGGCTCTCTTTCCTCTCAATTAAGCTTTACGTTTTTTGCTTTACGTTTTTTGTTAAAAAAAGGGATTTTTTCCATATAATACCCTGTTGATAATGCTTTACAAAGTTGAATGAACTCCGTATTATTTAAAAATCTTCAAGAAAATAGGATAAGTTTGTCGTTGACTTCCTACTCTTAAATTCAATGTAAGAAGTTAGTGAAAGTTGGAAACTAGCCAGTGCACAGGGTAATTTCTAGTTGACAACCTTTGACTGGAGCACACTTAGTTCTCTGTTAAAATTGTTGTTCTTGTTGTATTCAGTAACCTCTTTTTATTCTCACTTACTGGCATCGCTGCGCTCCAATGACGTTGCATTAAGTTCAGTTGGTGGTCAACCTGGCGCACATTGTGCACCTGGACCATATATAGCTGCTGACTTGCTGGCCCACCTCCCTGCCCCGCATGCCTATCCGCCACACCTGCTGTATGCCTGCTGTACTGTGCTGCTGTTGCTGTTGCTGCCGCTTTTGTGCGCATTGTTTCCGTCAATAGACGCATTTGTGCGGGTCAGTTGGGCACAAAGAAAGCAAAGCCGGAGCCAGCTTGACCAGCTGGGTGGTTGCACCTGCAGCACCCTTTACCATGCCACTGCTAGTTGTTGTGACTGGAGTTGTTGGCCGCACATAATTAGATTTAATTTGCAGTTTTCCATATTGCCTGGTCCAACTTTCAGCCCACGGGACTGATGCATAAAAAAAGGCTTGTTGTTGAAAAAATTGCTCCATTTAGTGGCACTGCAGCTGCATGGAAATTATAAGCTGCTTCAGGGCTTAAAGAGCGAAATTAAATGGCTTCATAGCTGATCTATGCGCATTATAGGTAGGTTGTAAAGTAAAGACTTAACAGTTACTTCTGTACTTTAGTTGGTGATTTACTTGTGTTTATTGAGCAACAGCTACCCAAGGCCCCATTTCGTTACTTACTTTCCAACGTAAATAATCTTTCAGTGAGCAGCACTTAAAAATACGCAAATTTATCGCTCATCTTTCATTTCTTGCCTTCGACTCAAAAAGCTGAGAGATAGAGAGAGAGAGAGAGAGAGAGAGATGGGAGCTGAAAGCTGGAAGCTGGTGTCCATCAGGCCGAACGATAAACCCTTGGTTTTCATGCCACTATCATAATATGTACACAATAATTATTCCCCGGATGGATTATAACGTGAACTTGGCGCAGTGGAAACGAACAAACACAACACAAAAAAAATGAAACGAATGAGCGTAAAAAATGTCTTGAACTGTGCCTCGACGCCTTGTTGAACTCCTTTGGCGCTAAGGTAGCCGCAAGACCAGGCCCAGGACCCAGAAACCACTCGAGCGCAACAAAATGGACATGAAACAGTGAGAAAGAGGTTGAAAGGAAACGGCCACTGAAATTGAGCTTTAGCAAATACTTGTTTTAAGTCAAGTAGCTTGTTTGTTGTTACATGTTCTTGTTCTTATTTCACCTCCAACATGGTGTACATAAATTTACAGCATACTTGTGGGCGCTATCGCGTCCATTCCGCACTTGATTAAGGCACACGCAGAACTCTGTTGCATACTTGACAGCGATGTTGCAATGCGCTCTTAACACCCATATAGACATTGATGGTGTTGCAAGCACTTTAATTTCCTGTCTATGTAACAATAGATGTTATACAATTGCTCTCAATTGCATGTTTGTATATTTTTGTATACTCTTCTAAAAGAATGATTAGTAAATAAAAATTTTGGTAATATTTATTTAGGTTTTTAGTTTTCTTTATTCGCTTTTTGAAAATGTTTTTGCTAACATGATTTTGAAGGGTTTTGATAAATATAATTATGACATATCAAAAAAATTATTAAAATCTATTAATTTAAATTAAAAAGCCTTAGAGAATTTAAAATATTATTAGTAAGAGCAAAAAAAATGTATTTATTTTAAAATCAGATTTCTATCAGGTATAAAAGCTAAAAGAAATAGCTAATATAAAAGTAATTAAAAATATATATGGACTAGGGCATTTTATTTTCGTTTTACTAAACTTTATCTAGCTACCTTCAATATAGATTTAAAATGGCTAGCAGCCAACTCTATATGCCAGATGTCAATTGCTTGGTCTTGGATATTTTTGCGCAAGCCGGAAATTGTGCTTATGCAATTGCAATGGACGTAAGTGCACGGTGCTTGTCCATATCCGGCCAAGAGCAGTGCTGCTCCCAAAATGTGAATGCGTACCAGAAAAACAGCAAGAAATGTCGAATATTTCCAACTGAAAGCAGACAAACTCTCGACTTGACTTGACACTGTATAGACAATGGTGCGTAATTTGTACTGAGATGTTAAGTAAAACGTAATAGCTGGGAATTGACAAATTCGCTACTCGGAATCTGAATTTGGTTCTGACTGTGAGTCGATGTTGCTTCAACTCCCAAATACCGCCTGCTGCCTGTCAACAGCAATAAAAGTCAATTGTCACCGTTGTCTGACATTCCGTTTTCTTGTATTTTGAGTTGTTGTTGTTGCTTTTGTTTCTTTCTCCAGAGTTGCAAGAAATATTCAGCATTGCATCTGCAACTGGCAGCGTGCGCTTCGCCTGAGCGATTTACTGGTATGCAACAGCAGCAGCAGCAGCAGGAGTAGGTGCAATAGCACCTGGACTGCCTTCAACTGGACCTGAAGACCATGCGACATGCAGCTGTCACTTAACATTTTGTCAAGCGTCAACTGAGCACACTCACACATATTCACGCACACATGTGCACGCATGCACACACTAAGCTTGAACACTTGCTACGAGAGAGAGAGAGAGAGTGAGGAAGAGAGAGAGAGAGAGAGAGAGAGAGAGAAGGGGAAATGAGGTTGGACATAGTGTGGCAGCTATGCAGGAATCAAAATGCATCATAAAACGGAAATGAAAACAAATGAAAAATGATTTTTACTTATGCGCAAATTGTTCAAGTCTTTTTCCCAGTGCCATTTCGGTTATTGCCATTTTGCGCAGTTGTTGTTGCTGTTGGCGTTGGGCAGACATTTGCTGCAAGTTCTTGCAACATATTGCCCTTTGCACTTTAAGCATTGCTGTTTCTGCCACACCTTTATCTGTAACGTTTAACTTTAAGTTCTGACATGAAACAGCAAAAACCCACAAGCCGGATAACTTAGTTGATTTTTTGGATCTTGGATTTGTTAGTTAGTTTAATTATTATATATCAACAGTTCATTCACATTAATAAACTGTTTCGTCCTTGAGCACAGCAGGCCAGAATTAACTATTAAATGGAACAGCAGCTGCGATCAAACAACAGCCGCAAATCCTTTTTCTTTTTTCTTCCAAAACCAGTAGAATGGGTACAAAAATTGTTAGCCCAACTGAGGCAGCAAACAAACACAACAAAAAGGTGCGTACACAAGGTTCTGTTCTTTTCTTTATTTTTGTATGTATTTATATTTTTACATCCTTTTTTTTTGGTAAAAATAATCAGGCAACTTAATTGAATCAAGCTGCCGGGCGGGGTGAAGGCGCACAAAGCGACAGAAGAAAAGGCCACAAGAAAGAACAGCAACTACAAAAGAATAACAAGAAGAACAAGAGCAACAACAAGCCGCAAACAACAACAAAATCTCGTGAAAAAGGAGTGAAAATGTGCGAAGTGAAAACAAATAGACTAGGCCCATGGCGGGGAGTTGGAGTCGAGGCGGGAATTTGTAGAATCAACAGCCCACAACAGCTCGACCTTATTTATAAATTAACAGTAGCAAAATTTTTCCCGCCGGACATACACTTAAAAATTTAGCAAGCATAAAAGTTTAATATAGTCAAAAGCATACTATACATATACATTATTTTTTTTCCTGGTTCTGTTGGCGTTGTGAAGGGAACCCGGACAAGGTCCTTTACCATCGCCTAAGCAAATAATTTCTTTTATACTTGTGCCCACATCATGGATGGAATGTTTTGCTGCTGCACTGCTCTACTGCCTCTAACTCTGCTCTTTGTTTCTGTCCTGTTTCCTGTTGTGCGTTTTGTTTTTAGACAACTTGGTTGGCCTGCACTTCTCACGCACTTACGTTTGGGGAGTTTACCTAGCAATTTGGTGGGTTGCTCACAAGCATTCTTAAAGCTTCAGTTAAACTTAAAGCTGTCTTTAAAATTGTTTCAAGATATTGCTTATGTAATGGAGTTTCTTCAAATATTCATAAAATCCTCGGCTTGTTTATTAAAGTAGCTATGCAGTAACCATTTTCCAATCGGAATTTATTTGGCTGCAGAACAAAACAACAACAACAAAAGTAAACCAAGCCAACAGCTGTATAAATAAATTTCTGCTGCAATTCGAGTAGCAACAAGAGTTGTTCTGTGGAAAAGCACTCGACCATCGGAATGACAATTAGTTGTTATTCCTGTTTAGGTATTCCAATAGTCCATTCACTGCACATAATCTATTATTCGACAGAAATTGCTGCAACAGTGTGTATCAGAACATAATCAGGAATTCTGAATAATAGCTCTTCAGTTTAATTGAATGCTTTGGATTTGGCTTGTCCCCCGTCAAGAGATGTGAACTTTGTACAATTACACAGCCTGGATACTCTGGCTCAATTGAATAAGTGCTTTAAATTAAGTTTTATTATATCAATTGATCAGAAATACTTGTACATTTTATTGGCACAGCAATATATTACGTATTAAACAGTAAACAGCCAAAGCACGCCCATCAAAACAAAGGGTTTTACTAATATTCTAGCGTTATCACTCAATAATCAATCTATCTGTCTTGTAAAGATAAGTAATAAGTCATCACTAGACATGAACTATATTTAACATAACTTTGCTTAATATCTCTTGTCAAATAGCTGACAACACGGCTGCAGACTGGAGGCTGACCAGCAAGATTTAAGTGGCAAGCTTTTAAATCAGCATTACGTAGCACTTTTACTTGCCTATCGTATTTTTAAAGCTTGTTTATCAGCAAAAGCTTAAGAGCAGCTGAGAGGCCCCCAACACTCAAATTAAAAACGAGCTTTGCCAAAAGAAAACGCTCAGTGTGTATCAAGAGATCAAACGAGTAACTAGAAAAGCTCAACATGAGACGGGTTACAAGCCTCTTGTTGGCCTTGACGGCTCTTATCGGTTATACGCCTAACGAAACTGAAAGCGCTAAGATCTTGGCCACATTCGCTTTTCCTGGACGCTCTCAGTATATCTTTGCCGAGGCGTATTTGAAAACATTGGCTGCTCGAGGTCATGAGGTGACTGTGATCAATACATTTGAGAATAAACCAGTGCCAAATATGAGATTCATAACAGCACCCAAAATACACGATCATTACGAAGGTTAGCAGTTATTTCAATAATACTGTTTAGTGATATTTTGAATTGAATTTAACTTACAGAAATTATACGAGCAAGTGTTACTCCAAGCTTTTGGGAAAAACAAACGATTTTCAGTTCGTTATTAACCCTGATAACCGAGTGCATATTGAGTGATGATGGCGTACAGCAACTTATAAAATCAGGCGAAACATTTGACTTGGTTATTGCTGAAGTTCTTTTTACGGAGTCACTATATGGCCTCGCTCCACACTTTAATGCAACCCTAATGGGCTTCTCCACCTATGGCAATGATTATAATATTGATGCACTGTTCGGCAACATATCGCCACTGGCATACAGTCCAATTATCAATTCTCCCCGATCCAATCCAATGGGCTTCTACGATCGTCTCGTCAATCACTGGGAGTATTGGGCGGAGAATGTAGCACATTACCTTATACACCATCGCGCAATGCAGCAGCAGTATGCCAAGTACTTTCCACATGCCACAAAATCAATGGATGAAGTTTTGGACAGCTTTACAGTTGTTTTGTTGGGGCAGCATTTCTCGTTGAGCTATGCACGTCCCTATCTGCCCAATATGATTGAAGTGGGTGGACTTCATATTCCACAGAACACACAACCTTTGCCTGAAGATCTCAAACAGTTCATTGAAAACTCTCCAAATGGAGTTATATACTTTTCACTAGGATCAAATGTAAAAAGCAAGGATTTGCCTGCGGAAACAAAAGAAACACTATTGACTGTCTTTAGCAGATTCAAGCAACGTGTTCTCTGGAAGTTTGAGGATGATCAGTTGCCTGGCAAACCCGAAAATGTCTTCATAAGCAAATGGTTTCCACAGCCTGACATCTTAGCACATCCCAACGTTAAGCTCTTTATTACACATGGTGGGCTCTTGAGCACAATTGAGTCCATATATTTCGGAAAACCCGTGTTGGGTTTGCCAGTCTTCTACGATCAGTTTATGAATGTTAAGCGTGCCGAGCATAAAGGCTTTGGATTGGGCTTAGATTTGCTAAATTTAAAACAGGATGAGCTTGAACAAGCTATAAATACACTTTTAACTACTCCGAGCTATCGACAGGCAGCAGCTAAGCTCTCCGAACTCTATCGCGATCAGCCAGATACAGCAATGGATCGTGCCATTTGGTGGACGGAGTATGTTTTACGACACAAAGAGGCGCCTCACTTGCGTGCCCCATCGAGAGACATGAACTTTATACAATTACACAGCCTGGATACTCTGGCAGTGCTCCTAGCTATAGCCTTAATATATTTATTACTCTTCTTAACTGTTACTCGGTGGCTTATTCGTCTGATCTTTGGTGGAAAGAAAAAGCGCGCCGTTAAGCAAAAAACTCATTGAACTTGTCTTGTGATAACGAATTATTTTGACGTTTTTGCTTTTATACTTATCGTTAACTAGATTAACTTTTATTTGATTTAAATAAATGCATGTGAACTGCCCATTTTTATATTTAATTGCTATCAAGTAAATGTAACTTTATTTGTTTAATAGAAATCTGTTACCACTCGTTTGCCGTTTGCTTTAATTCGGTGTTTAAGTTAATATGGAGAAGCTAAAAGTGAAAGGTTTTTTATATTGTTTTATTAGCTCGTTAGGGCCGTCGTCGTCGCGTTGTTGTTTCTGGTGTGCGTGCGTGTGTGTGGGACAAAAGTACACAAAAATTAACAAGTCTAAACTTTATCTTAATTGCAGACATGTACGGTTTTCTTTTTCCCGCCCGTTTCGTTTGTTAGAGACTCGGTTCGTTGCCAATGCTACAACAGATGTGGCTGATGCTGCTGATGCCAGAACATGCCCTAAATCACTGGCATTTTATCAACTTTAGCCTGAAACGAAATTCAAATGTGGCGCTCGTACTTTTTTTTACACTCTCCACTTCTCATTCTATGGATCTGTGTGTGTGTGTGTATGTGTGTGTGTGTGTTGCCCCTAACAACTGGTCTGTTTCCCGAAAAACTCGTACTCGCACTGCCCCACTTTGCACAAAGTACTCACACACACCAACTGCCAACATTCCGTTTGGAGTTGTGTGCTGGCCACACCTGCATAGCCAACACTCTCACACACACACACATACCACCTACCTTACTGCTTTTGGCTTTCTAGCTTTCACGTACGCCGCGCTCTGGCTTGTAAATTGTATCCGTTTCAGGCACATAAATTGTTGTCAACTTCCGTTGGCTGCGACAACGTCGCCGGCACTGACCACTTCTACAGCTGGTGACCCACCTTCCTTTTTCCTCCATCGCCATCTCCTACTGATATTCCAGTGTCCAAGCATCCTGGCGTGCTTTGACTTGAGTGCTTGCTGCCCGTCCCGTCCAGAGTGTTCTGGAGTGTTGGTCTTTTTTGTTCAGCCAACTTTTGCTTTTCGTTTTTTTTTTTTTGCATCCCTTTAGTGTGTGTGTGTGAAAGAGTGTGTGTGTGTGTGTGTGTGTTTGTGTGTATGGTGCTCGATGCAGCTTCAGGTTCAGCGTCCAACTCCAACGTAATTGAATTTTTAATCTCGTTTATAGTCAAGTGATCTCTGGCATATACTGCTGCCCCGTGTACAACTGCGCATATTTTACGTGCCTGGCATCGGGACTCAGGTCCAGTTTCTGGGCAGCAGCCAAATACACTACTCTGCAAATAAAGTTGCCTGCCTGTCATGACCATAGGTAGCCCAAGAGGGAGCAGCGGACAAAGGCATGGAGAAAGGACATGGCACGAGTTGGCCTTATAATGAGCGTTCGTCGCTATGCTAAATAGTTGCGAAAAGGTAACTTTGCCAAACGAGGGGCCAGCGGGTTGCAACGGGTTAATATGCACACTAAATTGCAAATTCAACTTTTCGACTGTTGTAATAAAATATATTTCATACAAAACCCACACACACACACATACTAATCCAGTGGACAGTGAGAGCTTTTGAATTACCTTGCACTGAGCAAATGTTTTAATGAACTTGTGCCAGATTATGCACACGGCTGATAATCGGCTGGCCAAGTCCAAGTCTAAGCGCTTGAAAAATGAGTACTTTAACTGATTGCAGCATTAAGTTTAGCGGGTTTTCGAGCAAGGCACGGCTTGTATATTTTGAGTATATGCCGTGTCAAAGGCTTGTAAACGATTGCATCATTAACTTGCTTACGTGACGCTAAAGTTGACAAAGACGGGGACGGAGACGGAGACGGGAATTAAGACGAAGACGACGGCAATGGCGATGGTAACGGTGACGGCAACGTTAAATTAAGGCTTAATTACAAGCAGGCGCAGAGTCAACGCCACCATTGCATACGTTTTTGGCGTGACACAGTTTTGAAGAGCAGAAGGCATAAGTGTGTGGTGGGCTACTTGCAGTTACTCAATTATTGCAACTTGCGCGATGCTTCTGCAGGGCCATTTTACGCATTTAACATTTCTACGACCTCAATTTTGGTATATTAAACACATTTTGCATTAATGAGATTGCTGATAAGCTGTAATTTATAGAAAAATACTTTTACATAGCTCTTGTTTGTGTTGTATTACTCATTTAGGCAAGTTTATTTCCATCAATAACAATATGAATTAACACTCCTCTGACCTTCTATCTTAAATATGCCAGCAAAAGTCCAATATTTGAATATATTAGCTGTACCACTTGTGTACGAGACACGTTTAAGACATAGTTGAAGCATAATGGGTTGCGGCTCAGAGCTCAAACAGTCTCATACAGAATGCCGTGATAATCATTAGGTAGACCAATGACCAATGCCGTTGTCTGCATAGTCATAGTCCAAGAATTAATTAAACATTAAAACAGTTCAAGGATTCTGATGCAGAGAGGTCAATGGTAATGGATAACGTACATACTTATGAACTTATTGAACAAAGTTTGAATATCGATGGGCAGAGATGTTGAGTTTGAGTTAGAGTTTTGGGGCATCTTCTGTGTGTTGCGCATGGAAATTGTTTGATTTTCATTAAAACCACTCAACCGAAATGCTTATCTTAATTATAAGATTTTGCCATAATATTTACATTCATTGTGGTCAACCAGTGCGAGTACATAATGCCAGTTCGCTTGGCTTATAACGAACTGTCTGGGCCTAATCCTTGTACAATGTAAATGTTTGTGGGATTGCTCGAAATACGTTGCGTATACGTGCTTTCTGAGTGTGTGTGTAGCAAATTGTGCAAAGTAACTGCTTGAACGATCAAGGATTTGGGTTTGATTGGGCAAATGCTGCCTTGTGTCTGGCGCCTGCTTTTGTCTCATATTCTGCCGCTCTCTCTCTCTCTCTCTCGCTCTGGGCAATTGTGCTAAATTTTTTAACTGCAATAATTATACGGCAATTAGCAAAATGTTCAATAATGCAGCTATGCCAGGCAGCCGTTACAATTTTTGACTGCACTCGGTAAACTTCTAATTGCCATTAGCGCACTTTACTTTTTCCCCAGCCATGCGCGTGAATTGGGCGTTGTGGGTGTGGCAGGCAAGCAGCCAGGCAGGCAGGTGAACCTCCTCCCTTTCTCCATACTTTTATCTTCCCGCATTTTGCAGCACTGGCGCGTAATTAGACCGCGCCGTTAGCTAACGCTCCAGCTGCCGTTTCTGTTGGGTTGTTGGTTGTCTGTAATTTAGTACTAATGGCACACTTAAAGTGCAGGCAATTATTTTTGGACCTATACTACCTATACCAGCTACATCTATGTATACTTATTTGCCCAGCACCGTTCAAGGGCCCGCCACCTTTCCATTCATCCCCCATATCTCACTTGGCACTCAAAGGTGCTGCTCGAGTGGTTTCAATTGCCCGCCCACCAATCGAACCCCTATTGGTCGTCAACAGCATATCTCTATGCATCTACACATGCATACATAGCAAAGAGCGAAGAGCCTGCTCAATAGCAGATAGCATCTTATGAGTGCATGCTACTTAACAGCGCGACTAACAATGCATAATGCTCATCAGTTGCCTAGCAATATACAAAATGCATAAGGAGTTAAGCGTGCTTATTGAAGCAGCAAGTTGGCTAACGCAATCATATTCTCATTTACTTGACTTACAAGCTTTTATTGTAAATTGCTCATAGATTTTTAAGCTCACATGTTGTTTTTGTGTTAGCTACAATAACATCTTATTTATCTGGGAACAAATCACAACAGTAGATAACTTAAAGTTTTTTGAAAAGTTTAAAAACCAAAATCTATATAGTACTAAAAAGCGCACCAAAAAGTTTTTCGTAAGGCACTAAAAATGCCATTTGGGATTTCAAACGGATTTATATAAGCTTAATAAAAGAGAAGAAGAACAGTTGTGATAAAGCTGGCTTAACAATGGACTGGTTAAAATACATTACAAAAAAAAAATAAGAGGAGTGGCAAAATCAAACCTTGTTGCTTGTTGTTTAAATTCCCCAAACTGTCAGTCATATAAATCTTATTGAGCAAAACTTTGGAATACTAACACTTTCTAACTGTGTGCGGGTTCATAGTACATACCGCTGAAAATGGTGGAAAATTTGAGTGCTAGAGTGAGTCGGCTCGCCGACAATCAGT
Organism: Scaptomyza caliginosa; assembly: GCA_035044725.1. Lineage (NCBI taxonomy): Eukaryota > Metazoa > Arthropoda > Insecta > Diptera > Drosophilidae > Scaptomyza > Scaptomyza caliginosa. The sequence continues at coordinate 305,417 of JAWNNR010000923.1, read as the reverse complement.
CCATAACTGCGCATTTATGTGCCAACTCACTGGAGACTAATGCTGGCGCTATCAGAAATATGCAAAAATCAACTCGGCTTTTGCAAGTGCTGCAACTGCTGCAAAGGCTGCCAAACAACGGGAAAGCAATATGCACTGGCAATTTTTTGCCTCTCAACTTTCTTTAACAGAAATATGCTAAAAGGAACAAAAAAATAAAATAAAAATACAAAAAAACGATTCGATACGATATATAGAAAAAACGAGGCACACAACATGTTTTGACAAGTTTGCAGAAGAGTGGATCGTTTGGCGGGGGATGGGGAAACGTGATGTGTGCGGCATGTCTTGATTTGCATAAGCCCCGACTCTGGATTTGCCCCTTTTTTTAGCGTTTTTATGACAGCGACAATCGATAGTCAGATAAAGCCATAGTGCACTCGTTGTTCGGGGAGCCATCAATCAAAATTTCATATGTCCAATGGCATGCCAGGGCCAGAGGCAGAGTTGGAGGCGGCATCAGCATCAAAGTCTCCCTCGTCCAGCATGTTGTTCTCGTTCAGAGCTGTAAGCTGGGCCAGCAATTGCTGGCTTGCTTAATTAAAATTCATGCGCTTGCTATTTATAAATAACATTTTTGCTACTGTCAGTGGGGATTAATAAAAATCGATAGGCGATAAGGTCGAGGCCTTTAAATAAATGTATTAAAAAAAAGTGTTCGCTGTAAGTTTTAATCAATTTAAAAGAAGACTTAAAAGTTACTGTTGGTTGAACATCTTTAAAAAACAAACATCTGATATAACTTTATTAAAGAAACACAAAATGTTAATAAGCAATACGCTTGATATATTGAGTATAAGCCCATACTTATCCCTCCAATGACTGGTATTTAACATATATCTTTGCATTTTTATTTTGCTAATAACTGGCACGCTTGAAGTTGCTTAAAACTTCAGAGTTCAATATATTTTGCTGTTGCTTTGTTGCTGATTCGATTCAATTCAGTTCGATTCTTTGCTCAGACGTTTATTTTTGATTCCCTCCGCTTTTGGTGTTGTTCTCCTCGCCGACGACGACGACGACGTAGACGGCGACGGCACCCAAAGCGCTCATAAATCAAAAAAACTGTTGTTTGCTTACAGGCGCACCCACTCTGTGTTTGTCTGTGTGTGTGTGTGGGTGATGTGTGTATAAATCACAAAGCATGTCCTTTGCCAATACAAACACAATTGAGCATGCATATGCAACAGCGGCTTGGCCCACTGTGCGGCAGAGACGAACAAAAAGAAGGCAAAGGAATTGCGTTAAAAAAATTTGATTAAAAAGTTTGTCGCCACCGTTGTATGTGTGTACTTGTTTGTTCGTATGCGCTATGTACACTGTTGTGTGTGTGTGTGTGTGTGTGTGTGTGCTCGTTGTTGTGTATAGGTAACTGTCACTTACACATACACAGACCACGCCAGAATCGAAAGATGTAAAGGAGTGGAGTGGAGGGCAGCCGGCGGCCAGCGGCCAGCGAGCATTGTGCTTATTGATAGGAAGCCAATGCCATGTGAGCCAGCGTTATAAATCTTTCAAAAGTCAAAACAGAACAAGGCTTGAATTCAATATTTTTTGTTTTGTTCTTAATTGACAACTGAAAAAAAAATTCTATGCTGCCACACGAGCTTTGTCCACACTACTGCGGTGTCCTAGTTGCTAAAAATTTATAATTAGTGGCGCAAGTTTGACAACATGTCAATTTTAAATTGGTTATTGCTTTCTTTTTAAATTTATTTCTCTTTTCTAATGATCTGCGTCTACGGAAATGAAGTAGATTTTAAGCAGCGCTCAAGAGTTATCTTTAGAGAATTTAAAAAAACATAGGCTCGAAGGTTGTATTACTCTGATATTAGAGTATTACCTTGTCGGCTATGTTTGTTTGCCACGCTTTAAATTATTTTGTGAAAGTTCTTTGAGTTGTTTGAAATTTTATTTTGGCTCACCAATTGCCAGGTCGAAAGCGTTTGCGGTTGCGTTTTTTGGGCACAAGTTATATTCAATGTGTCCCACCTGTCGTATGCGCAATTAAAAGTTTTCCACCACTTTTACTTATAATTGTCATTTGACAGCAGCTGTAAAATCCGAAATGTGAAATGTTCAACGTTCTGCCCTATAACCTATTCTCATTTGTGTGTGTTGCAGCTGCAGCTGCAGCTCAAATTAGCTCTGGTAGCCTAACGTGACAGCCAGAGTTGAAATTATCTTGCACCGCCCACCCGTTGTGTGGTGCCTGCCCAGCGTAGGCCATTATGACAGCTGCAGCAAGTTCAAGGTTGTGCTAATATTGCCAAGCAAATGGCACTTCACAATCGCAATCGCAAACACACTCATGGGTCTGTGGCAAATAGTCTCGTTTGGTGCTAACAAGCATTTTCCTACTCATATCCCACAAAGGAAATAGGTTTTCCGTTGCATTTGTTACCCCCAAAAAAAAAAAAAAATCGTTCGCACACAGAGTTTTGACTCTCTAGCGGCGAAGAGAACAAGGACCTGCGTCCTTGCCAGAAAAAAGCAAATAGGGGCTGGGCAAATCACATTGTAAGCAGAAGAAGCTGCAGACGCAAATGGAAAAAAACATTGCGTAACAATGGCGACAAAGTTAAATGTCAGCCTAAAATTGTGCAAGGCTACATGCACTGAGCACAGAGTTGGTGGGTGGGTTGGCTGGATGTGTGGTTCGTGGTTGGTCGGGCTTGGCACAGAGAATTGTGGGTAAACTTTTAATCCTGGCAATGAGTAGAATACCATGCACAGCAAGAAATAGAAGGTGAACCTGAAGCATAAATCACCCAAAATGCAGGTATAGTTTTTTAAAGAGCAATTAAAAAAGAAATTAACATTCAAATAATATATAAAAATGAGAAACAAATCATATTTAAATTTTGAAAGTAATGAGCAAATGATTATGAAAATGGTGTAACCAATAGCCGTAGTCAAAAACTATGGTTAGTTCTGATGGCCAATCTTTTTAGCCAATATGTTCAGATATGTTAAGATAGCCAGTTATTCAGCTTGTTCATCACATGATACTCAAATCTAAACCCTGTCAATCCATCTGTCTGCCTGTTATGGCTGTTTGCATTGTCACCTCGGATTTTGCATGATAAGCAAATAAATATGTATGGAAATCCGTGAATCAAGTTGGAATTTAACTTGGCCCACTGCCAAACAACTTCAATCGCAGCTAGGTATGTATTTGTCCTTGGGCATACACTCATATATATATGTGTATGTGCGTGTAAGTATTGTAATTGAAATCGCATCGAGACGTGAAATGAAACGTAAAGTCATCGAATCAATTGAATCAAATGAAAATTAAATTAAATGCATGCGATCATACATTTATTCATACACTGTATGTATGAATGTGTGGGTGTGTCGGCTCACAGATCTCAATATACTCAACACACACACAGTGCCATTCACATTCGCACACTCACATCAACCCAATCTTAATTAAACACAGACACGCATTTCGAGCTCCTTGAAAGGAAAAAGCAATCGTTTGACTGTGACTCTCAACAGTGAAAGCGCATAAGACGGCAGCCAAGGCTGTTGGGAGGGACAGGTAGGAGGTAGAGAGGGAGTTGGTGTTAGTGTGTTGGAATCCTGCCAATTTTCGCTTTTCAACAGAACATTTAAAGACTCTGTTTGTATTTGAACAGACTTTATTGTTGATTATTGATGTTATCGGTAAAACTTTACAAAAATTAATTTAAAGTTGTTTAATCAAAACAAAAAATTGCTTCATCATATACAGAAATATAAATTGTGATTTATAAGGTTATATGATGACAAAGTAACGAATATCAATGTCAACTATCAGCTCGGCTTAAAAATGCGTATAATAATTATATTTAAACTGAGTCAGACTATGTGAGTGATTCATGAATTGCTTGCTTGTGGATTGATTGATTGTCTTTGATGTGCATAACGATTCATTTGCTAATTGAGCATAAATTACGCAGCCGACAAAAAAAAAACCCTAAAGTGCTTTCACTAATTCTGCAAAACGAAATCAAATAATCATAGAGAACATTTGTGAAATGCGGCATTAAAAAGCGAGTGTGGAAACGGAGATGAAAATTCGTAAAAGTTGTGTTGTGTATACAAAAAACCACAGACGTTCAACTGAAATGAATTTTATTAAGTTGAAATGAAAGCAGGGAATTTTGCCGCATACATATGTGTATATATGTCTATGTATTTGTGAGTTTGTGACTCTGTCGTGCATTTTGTGCGTATTTATTTAGGCAAATGTAAGCAATAAAAGAGAGAGATATACAAAGAGACAGACAGAGAGACAGAAATCAAATTTTGACTACATAAAATGCTAAAGATTTCATAGACAAGGCATTGCGGCATTTTGTGATGCTTTTAGCGTTGCATATTTAAATGAGCCGCTCTCAGGCGAAAAGGAAAATCATAAGTGGAAATCTAATAATGAGGCCGCAAGTAATGTTTGGAGCAGGATGAGTACCATCAAATCAAATAAGCTCAGCCAATCGTCGCATAAATTTATGACATATGCAAAAGGCAAATGGGCGACAGGCAGCTGAGTCCTGTTCAGTAGTAGCCAGGTAATTCCATTATGGGGGCAATCGCATTTCAAATGTGTCCAGCAAAACAGCAGCAACAACAACAGGTATATATATTTTTTTTATATGGTATATTATGCAAGTATATATGTGGAATATATGCAAAAGCTCTGTCCAGCTGGTTGAAGGAAAAACTGAAACTAATTTTCCACTTTGCAGCACAATTTAAGCCAATCAACTAGCTAAAGCTTTAAATTTAAGCTGCAAATGTTATTTTGACCTAATGCAGCTGCATTATCTACAAGACGTTTTAAAGCTTGAAGTGTTTATATATAAGTTTTCATTTGATTAAACCAACAGAAAACTAGACATTTAATCATTTAAACGCTATGCTTTGAGACCAAAAATATATAAAACAAAAAAAAAACAACCATTTATTTTGGGTTTTAATTAAAATTTATATAAAAAAAAACCAATTAACATGAAAGACATGTTGTAATAACCTTTGCCAAACGAGCGAACAAGTGTGAAAATGGGTTAAAATTTCATAAATTTTGCAGAATATATGTGTAGCAGTGTCCAACACTGCCAAAAACAAAAAATGAGACTTTCACACACACTCACAATGAAAGAGGAGACAAGCCAGCGTTTTATACTAAAATGTATGAGGAATGAAATTTTTGTGGCGATGCCAACACTTACACACACACATACACACACACACACTTGCACGCATGGGGACATCAATGTCAGGGCGAATAACAAGGCAAGCAGTGCTGGGAAATTGGGAGTTTGAGTAACTGGAAATGGGAAACTGGGAATAGGGGTTGACAGGAACGTCGCTGTGTTGCCACCAGTTTTGGCGTTTCCTGCAGTCACTCGACTGATTTAAAATGTTACCGTTATTTATACACGTAGCCTGGCTATATAAACAGCACGAGCTGCTTGTTTTCCCCTCACTCTCCCTCTCACTCAGCCACGGTGTGTGTGCGATTTTTGCACATTTTTCATCGTTTACTGTGGACGGCAAATGCTCTATGGCTGCAGCTCGACAGCATCGTGCAAGTGACTGACTGCGACTTGGTAGCAACAGCAATAACAAGAAGAGTAACTAAAACAACAACAAAAACATCTGCGACTTCTCACTCTCATCCCATTTATCTATCTGCCTCTCGCTCAGCCACCCCCCGCCGAACGCGCTGTCAAAAGAGATTTTTTCAAATTAACTTTTCATATATTTATGTATGTTTAAATTTGAGCTCAACCTTTTTGTCAGTTTGCAGCAACCCATCATATGAAAATATATATGCTGACACACACACACACACAGACAGACAGATATGTATATACATATATATTTGTGTTGTATATAACCATCTTACATGCTTTACGTTATATAAAGTGTTGGCTTCCCAGCTCGTTCTTCAATTTGTTATTTTTTCTGCTCTGAAGCCTTCTGGCGCCTGAATGAATGTGTCATAAACGTTTCTGCTGCACAAAAAAAAACAAAACAAAAAAAAAAGAGCACAGCAACAACAAAACACATAAGAACACAAATAAAAACAAGAAACTAAAATGTTTTACTTACAACTCTCATGATATAGATACCCTGTTAAAGACAAACATCGATTGCTGGTTTTAAACATGTTTGAGAGAAGAGAAACTTTATTAACTTGATTTAAATATATATTTTATATTCAAAGGGTATATAACTTCAACAACAAATCCGGCAGTTGACTCGTTTTACTTCACAGCAATCTTTAAGCCTTGTTCGTAAAGGAAAAAAAAAATTGATTTTAATGAAACAATAATAATACTCGTTACAGGATCAAAGATACATTCTCTTATGTACATGAACAACTTATAAACCGATTTTAGAAGCACGGAGTATTCGAAAAACAAAAACAAGAAACACGAAACGTGCATCGGAACACATTTTTGCATATGGTTTTTGTAACAACCTCTGGCACTCAGTGGAAGAAAAAAAAAAACTAACATAAAGTTGTAAGGGAAAAAACAACCCAAAGCTCAACTAAAGCTGACATTTGTGCGTTGCAAAAAGTCAACATTTTGTTGTTCCTTTTTATTTTATTTTTGATGTTTTAGTGTTGTTATTTTTTTTGCTCTTGCTGTCCCTCATACATTTTTGAAGCGCTTAACAAAATTTCAGTCATAAATATTTAATAATGCGCTTGGCTTGGTATGCTAAAAAAGTTTTGGACCTTAGATGACTTGAATGTTGCCTCAAAGTAAGAAACTTATAGCAAATTAAGGGAATTTATATACTCAAATTTCTGTTTTAATTATAATTATCTTATTTCCAAGTGTAGAAGGCCCCCTCCAACACTCGCCGCAACAGCATACTAGTTTTTATCATAACATAACATAACATAACATAAGAATGTTAGACTCATAATGAAATGTAAAATTAGACTAAGAAATGTTAAGAATGACGTGCACGATCGTTAGGAAAGACAAACGTGTCAAGCGTCGTGTCGAAAAACCGCTAATAACCGTTAGACATGATTTTTTCTACTAAATATTATTAAAACCATAGCAATTAAGTCTTGATTTATATGACATAGTAGTCTCATCACACTAGCTGAGCAAACTTAAAAAACAAATACATATACTAGACATATAAAACATTTTTTATAAATACAACGCTCATTTGTTTCTCTTAGTTGCCTTTTAACGATGTTCTCCATGTAAGTTGAATATATATATATATCTTTACAGATAATGTCACACTCAAATTATCACAGATCCCGTTACTCAAAAAGTCCGCTTCAGCGTATGGTGCATCTTGCTCAACCACGCGGCTATGTACGGCCCCTAATCCTACATACCGTGCACTTCTCCAAGTCAAAAGACAGCCAGGGTGACAAAACCCCCATAAAGGAGAAAGCACCCAAGAAGGCCAAAGGCAGCGATGATGACAATAAACCATCGGATGCCAAAGCCGGCGGACCGCCCAAAATTGAAATGCTTATTATTCCCGCTTTATATCACAATCTTACGTACGAAGAGTACAATGCTAAACTAGGTCGCGAACTGTCGCCTCATCTTTCCATCTACAAGATACAGTTGACGTCGGCACTGTCAATAATGCTGCGCATAAGTGGATTCATTTTGGGCATGGGCTTCTGGGGAATTGGTTTGGTTGGCTTGTTGTGTAATATGGATATCAATGAGCTTGCCACAAAGATTGAGGAAATCGAGCTCAGTAAGACCTGTTTGACCATTCTCAAGTTCATTATAATTATGCCATTTGCCTATCATATGGTCGCTGGAACGCGCCATCTTATATTTTATTTAAACTTATTTCTCAGCAAGAAAGGCATTTATGCATCTGGCTATGTGGCACTGGCATTGACCCTCATTGTGGCTGCCACTTTGGCCGGCATCAATCTAGAAGAATTGAAAGATAAGACAGAGACAGAGAAAAAGCCAACCAAAGTATCGCATGAGGTTGTATTGAATAATGACATGGAAGTGAAAGGATTTTTTAATGACGAGTAATTAGAGTTTAAAAGAAATTTTAAAATTAACAAGCCTTAAACGCTGAAAACATTTGTGTAGTTCGAACCAAAATATCTGTAAATGGCTAAACATTTTAAAATTGTCATAATATTGTTTTGGTAATAAATGAAATCAATTTGTGAACATTCATTTTGGCATCACACAATTGTGTTAAAATTGTTTTAAAAACATAAATAAATAATATATAAATATGCATAGCAAAATTCTCTATTTAAAATTACAATTGTTATATTTTGTAAATAGCTAAAAATAAATTACAGGTATGCATTATGTTACAGTAATTAAAACCGTTTCGCCTTTTTTTAAGCACATCATCAAAGCATACCAGCTCCGACTAAGTACGAATATCAAAAATATCATTTAATTTAATGAACACATTCACAAAAATGCGTTTGATAAGAGAGAGAGAGAGAGAAAGAGGTAAAGACAAACTGAAATGTTGAATGGCATTTGTGGTGCATAATCTACGCATTCAATGAAGCTTGAACATCGAAGTATGTACTTGGAAGTTGCGCACATTGGTTTGGGGGAAAAGCCATTAAGTTTATTAAGGAGCTTTAATTAGTTTATAGAGGAACTGCCGACAAAGGAGAAGAAAAAAGTATCTACATTTCATTAATTACTGAGCTGTCAGGGCAACCAGCGACCACTTTAAGACTCTGCTTACCTTTTGATGGCAGCCTCCGGGCACAAAAACACACAGCCCAGCCTGAGCACCAACAACAACAACAATGGAGAAAAGTACAATTGGGCTCGTTTAAGATGGAATGGGCAGAAGGTCTAAGGACCTTCGATTGTGAGTTAAGTTGAGGGTTTTGATTGAACACTCGCATCTTAAGTTTTGACGTTAATCTTTGATTAGAAAGCGGCCAGCGTCATCTTAGCTTAATATGCATATATATATATATATACATTTGTATCAATTTTGCATCTATATAAAATATACAACAATGTCACGAGCCGATTAAATCTCATTTTGCTACTAAGCGTTTGATCTTAATTTGTGTACTTGAATGTTCGCTCATTCAATCGAGTGTCGGCTTTGCATCAGCGAAAATAACAAAATGTCGCAAATCACTCGCGGGCGGGGGAGTAGGAGGCGGTTGAGTGGGCGTGGGGCAACCACCCTCTCGCTTGATTGGCAGTTTTGCTTCTTGCTCTTGCCCCTGATCGTCCATTGCTGCTGCCTTTGCTTTTTGTCTAAGCGGATTTCGCATTCGCATATTAATTGAAGTTTACACAGCGACAAAAGCAATGTCGGCTCATTCACTAATTAAATAGAGTTTACTTATACACACATACACACACACACGAATTTTGTCGCAGTGTAGCAAACGTCGCGAAAGCAGCAGTCGCGTCAAATTGTCAAACACGCGCGCTCTCTAAAACTTCAGTGTGAGGCAAATATTTTTCAATTAAAATCGCTGCCCCGGCTATTTGCTCAGCACTTTGGCGGCTTGTATAAAAATTTAGTGGTCTCCTAGTTGGCCAATGCTATATGAACTTGGAATGGGGATGGGTGTTTTTGGGGTAATGCTTACCATGATGAGCATTTATTGATGGATACATTGCTGCCATTTACGCCGCTAGAAAGTTAATCAAGGTAAGGCCATAAGAAATTTTAATTAAAGTTTGAAACAAAAAAAAAACGTAAATGCAATGAAGTATAATGTTGTAATAGATTTGGCTAATGAAGTATTTAAAAGCGCTTTGCTTAGATATTAACGATATAGAACATAAATTTATTGAATGGATTTTCTGTTTAAGTTGTTTTTAATGAAGATTTTTTTTAGTAACTATAACTTACTTCGACACAGTTTAGATAAAGAGATTTTAATGAAATTAACTTTGTTTTCTACTAATTAAATAAGCCGTTTTACAGCTAAACACACAGCTAGTATACAGGCAAATAAAACTAAGCATAACTAACTATGTTATGCAAAGCAATTTATACATAAACATACAAACATATTTTCAGCAGTGTTCGCTGCTGTATGTCGTCTGCCTTAAGTACCTTAAACTTTTCAAATACACACGCACATGTAGTAGAGCGTATGTGTCTGTGTGTGTGCTAATGCAGGTGTGCCTTTAATTTAGCTAAACTCGAAGCCAAATCGACGCTTAACTTTTTAAGTGGCTACTGCCACAAATAGTAAACGGAGCATAGTGCAGACATCCTACAAAAGCGAAACTAAAACAAAAAACGCTGGCAGGCAAGCAACTGTCGATAATTAGCAACAAAAGTTTTAACTTGAGCTATTAACACGCATATGCTGCATAATGGGCCTGTCTGGCATAGATTTTGTGGCTTTGGCGCTTACCTTTTTGGCTTCGTTTGCCTCGACTTGGCCACGTGGCGCATTAGCTCAAATGCCTGGGCAATAAAGCAATCTTGGCTTCAACCAAAAACTTTTCCTTTCTCCTCGCAGCGCCGCTTGAACTTGATGGGCAACATTTTCAACAATTGGCACAACAATTGCCGCCCACTTGACTGGCGCTGAGTGTTTCATAATTAAAGCCGAAAGAAACAAGTCAAAACACTAAAGGATACCCAGTTCACAAAACAGAAGCAAAAGCTGTTAATTATAAATCTTTGCAAACAATTGATTTCTCAATAAAAATATGTATTTGTATACTGCAGTTTGGTAAAAGTTTTCGCTTTGCATCTGGTCCTGGCACCGTTCTTAGCCCATTAGGAAAAGTAGTAACAGGGTAAAACTGTAGAGAAGCCTTGAACTCATTTCGTTGCTCTGGCTGTGGCTGCATTGCGTGTGGCGGCTTTTGGCAGCATGGCCGAGTTGCAGCCACAATTGTTGCACGCACAGTTTCAGTCAAGTGGAAAAATGGTTGGGAAGTCGTGGCCAACCCCAAACATATATGAATATTTACACAGTAAACGCTTGCACACACAATTATATTTTATATTTTCGCTTTTGCATGGCCTCTAATTACCTTTTTCTGGCTTGGCGTGCACGGCCAACTTTTTGGCCTGATAATTTCTTAATACTGTGCTCACTTGATTGCACTTGTGCCACCAGGCCAGCTTGTGCCCATAGTTGAGCACATTTTGAACTTGGAACAGCTTTATTAGCCCAACTGATTTACGATTGATAACAGCAATTGGTTTTGATGCAATGCTTCGCAAAGTTATACACTTAGCCGATTTTCGAAAAATATATCACTGCTCATAAACTAGAAATTATGTTTAAGCTTAACAAACATGTGGAATAATAAATGTGTCTTGTTTGAAAATGCAGTCTTAAGGATTTCCTTTCACATGTACTGAACGAGCAGTTGTAAATCTGGCCCTGGCGTTTAAATTACCAATTTTTTTGTAAAACACTTTTCAAGAACTGCTGCTTTCGAGAGGAAATGTCGCACTCGTTTTGCACTTGGGCCACTTTTGTCGGACGACCAACGCCAGTAGCAGCAATTGAAGCGCTGCAATTGCACATGTCAATTGTACTGGAGACTGCTGCAGACATAAATCAATAGCTCTCGAAACGGCAATGGCAACGGCCAGCTGCACAAAACCACAACATGTCAGCCTTAAAAATGAGCCGTTGCAGCTGCTTCCGCTGCCCATTAAGGCATGTGTCCGTTTTGTCAGCAGCCTGACTCCGCATTGGGCGCTCCGGTAAATGTAAGTAATTGCATTAAAGCCAGAAAAATTGCAGGTAGTTAAAATACCAACTGGCAATTGCCAGCTGCTAGCTGCTAGGCGCCGGCGGCCGTCGTGTCTAATTGAATTTTTCATCGCCTCGCTCATTTATTAATCCGATTTCAATCGACTTGCAAGTCCCAGGTGTAGCATTGCATTTCCCAACGTATTAATGAGATTCATTAGCTGCATTTAGATTGCCATCACTGAAACAGAAAACGTAAATGAAAATGCAATTATACACAAAACACTTTAAGCGCCAGTCAACCCGTATTTCAGTTCAAAAGGAAGACAGCATTTAATTTAGGTCATACTTTCCGGGCAAATGAGTTCCAAGGTTTGCGATTTCTAGTTGCTTCAGAACGCATGCATCTGAAAAATTTAATAATACGAAAATTAGATTTCTTTAATATTTGGTTAAGGTTAAGCCAGCTTAACTCACGACTTTTAGTTATACTAGAATGCAAAGCATCTCTTTGGACTGAAAAACTGATTAAATAAAAGTATAAGAATGAGAAAGCAGCAAGCACAAAGGAATACGTACACTTCGCTTTTTTTTTGTCACGCCACGCCCATTGTGCAATGTCTATAAATTGGGTCAAATATGTACGCTGGAATTTTTTGGGTTCCTGCTGCCTTTTAATTAGCATGTTTATTTGACTTTGTCTGTGCGAGTGTGAGCGCAAAGTTTGCTCTCAGCTCAGAGGTTGAGCGAGAGTTTAAGGCGTTAACTGCCACAGGAGCACAAGGCGTATGCGTAATTTTTGGTTGTGTGTGTGTGTGTGTGGCAAACTGCTTGTGAGTTGAGTGTTGATTAAACAAATTGCAAATGAGTTTGGGGTTTTTTTTTACTTGTTTTAGTTGTGCTCTGCTGTTGTGTTAGTCTAAATAAACAAACAAAGCTTTGAGTAAGACATGCATTTGAATAAACTCTTATAAAACTAAATAAATACTCGCACACAAAAGGGAACTGTAGCTAAATGCACAAATAAAAAGCAAATGCTGACAGAAGGCGTGTCTATCACTGTCTCTCTATCTGTGTGTGTGTGTGTGTGAGTGTATGTGTTTCTGTGCAAATGACAGTGAGTTATTTAAGAAATGCAATTTCAATTAAATATGCAAAATACTCGAAGTCTAATTTAGACAGCCACCCACTTTGGGCGAATCGCTTTGCTTGGCTTTGCATTCGCAACAGCCATTTTGTTGCAAAAGCTAGCAGCTAACAGTGCGCAGATACTTAAATATTTATATGAAGAGCAGCAGCAGCAGCAGTTGCTGTAGTAGCAGCAACAAACACAGCAACAGTAACTGCAACAAAAGTTTGTAATCAACAATTTGCATATTTGCTTTGGCAATGGCAAAAACTCAGCCGCCTTCACCTTGCGCACTCAATGTTACTTTTTGTTGTATTTAAATGCTGAAAGAGAAGAAAGGAAAAGGGTATATATTACTAACAGATTTACTGTAACAGAGTTTTAATAAAAGAGCACAGAAAGATGATTAAGTTTGTTAAGAAGGAAATCCACTTTGATGTATATTTTCAGTGGATTAATTAAAAAAAAGAGTATTAGGCAGTCCTTCATACTTTTTCTTACCGTTGCTGCAGTTGCTAGTGCTCAATGTTCAGTTGCCTTGCTCTGTTTTTCATAGTTTTATATACTTTTATTTTTTAGCTGTTGTTTCGTTGTTGCTGCACTTTGCACCGTTGTTGTTTGGCTGGTTTTTTGGCAAGCATTAAACTTACTTCATTTGCGTTTATGTGATTTTATGCTCTAATAACTTTAACCAGAGGTTCTTTCGCTGGCAAAAACAAATTTATAAAACTTTTAAAAATCATAAAATGCATCATAATATAAAGAACAAGAAAACATGAATGTAAAATCATATAGAAATTTGTGGTTGATTCAACTGAAAAGCCAGCATTTGGAGGCGTATCTTAGCTGAATGTTTGGACCACTAAGCACTGGCCATGGCCATAACCATAGCGACAGGCCAATGCCATTCATTCAGTGGCTATTTAACGTTTGCTGACTGGGTAATTATGTGGTGCGTTCGAGATTTATGAGCGACCAGCGGCTTCCCGTGTGTGGATCCAGTCAGTCTTGCGAGCCCACGGGGATTTAGGTGAAAAGACAGGAATTTTCGGCGTAGTTGGCATTGACTCGGCTCTGCTGCATGTGCTTCAAATAAATTGACTGTGCGTTGGAGGCGAGCGCTGTGCAAACAATGAGGCATCCACAAACCTGACACTAAATAAGCAGACTTGTGTAGGTGCAAATGTGGCACTGTACATGTGTGTGTGTGTGAGTGTGTTTGTAAGCTTGCGCGTACAATATTGAATTTTGCAGACGCAACAGCCTGGGCCTCAGTTCGTACGGTACGCGCGTGCCTTGAAATTAAATGTAGTTATAAGTAGGCATTTATATACAGCGCAAGACAGCGCTCTTACACATATATATATACATACCTACAATATACGTATGTGGCACATATTCATTTACAGAGTCGATTGTCGACACTGTCAGCAAGTCAGGCCTGTTCTCAGGTTCTCAGGTTCTCAGCTTCTCCGAGTTTCAGTCGCAGTCGCATTTTGTTTGTGCCTGAAGTTTGTCCTTTACCACACAAAGCAAATATTGTAAAAAGGAAATAAAATCGCAAGCCAAATAATACAACATTGAGTACAAAAAGAAACGAAAAACATACCAAGACCCATAAAAAGATGATCAGCAAACGCTGACTCAGTCTCTTTGAGCGTGTTTAAAGAAGCATTTCTTTATTTTGTTAGTTGAATTGTAATTAAGGAACTAAAGTTATAAATGTGAAGCTTGAAATTATAAAGAAACTGGAATACATGGAAAACAAAGAGCTGAGAAAATATTTATTTTGTTAAGTATAAGAAAATCCAGCAAATATCTGCTTCATTTTCTATGGTAAAGGCTCTTGACTTGAAGGTTTAACAAACATTTTAAAACGTTGTTTACAGCTGTTGCTGTTCAGCACAGCATTTAGACAATTTATATGCCACTCTCAAGACTGTAGTTCTTCATTAAATACAACCCAATTACATTTTGCAAACGCATACAAATAACACTAAGCACACACACACACAACCTACACACATTGAAGATTCTACACTCATCTAATTATTCTCTCAATTATAAATCCTCCCCCAACTTTGCCCCTCAATCCATCATTCTGTGGCTAAACGCTCCAGAGCATCAAGTGTTGTTTTTGTATGTGTCTGTGTGTGAGTGTGTAGTAACAACGCATTGGAATTGCAAACAGGCAGCAGGCAGCATCATTACAAACTGAACTGTAAGCGTTTACAATCGATGGCAAAGCAAATCATTGTCATTACGTGGGCGTAACCGCACGCACACTCAATAAACACACACACACACACACAGAGCGAGAGAGAGGCGAATAACGAACAAGGCTAAAGCAATTTCCGTACAAGTTTGTGGAACCCTGCGTGGCTGGGCAATAAGTTTGTATTTAGTACGATAGTATTGGATGCGTGCATTGCAGCAGTAATGAGCTTTAATCATAATCGATTTACTGCATCTGCCCGCTCCCCACTGCCCTGTTGTCATCAATGCTATTCAAGCGAACCTTTCAATGCTAGTACCAAATACCAATACCCAATACCACACACACCAATATCCATCACATGAACCGCAAGACCAATTTATGCTCTGCAATGAACTGCAGCAGACAAATTATGCAATAGCGCGAACGCTGCCTTGATGGCAGAGTTCATTTTTCATAAAATGCCTCCCAAAATAAATAAAAAAAAAAAATTCGGGTAAAATGAAAAACGACTGAGAAAGAGAGAAGAGAGGGAGCGAAAGTTGCGCTGCTTTGCAACTCAACACTCGGTTATTGACTTATAGCCATGGCTGGCAGTCAGCTAAAGAACAAATGGCCTCGCCACACAAAGCACCGAAAAGTTTACTTTTCTGTGGAGTAGGCCAACGCGTAATGCGAGAATATGCAAATATTTTCAACAGCACCGAAAAACTTTTGCACAATCGCAAGTTATTCGAATCTGTTGCCACTTGTCGTCCTCTGCACTTAACAACAGTTTAAAATCAATTGCATTATTGATATGTCGTAGATGAACTTGCCAGGATTTGCCAATGCATAAGCGAAGCTGTTCAAAGAAGTAGCATTTGATTGAGAGTGGCCACAAAAAGCTGACTAAAAAGTTAGCAAAGATATGCGAAGCAAAAATCGATGGCGAAAAGTCAGCCAAGAATCATAAGGTGAGACGATAAGTAAGGTAGGACGTGAAGGGAAAACTAAAGTTTGAAACAAATCAATAAGTGAAGTGAAAAATGTAATAAGAAGCGAATGGGTTAGTAAAGCGTACAGAGAACTTAACTTGAATTTAATGAGAAAAACGATGCAAGAATTAAAGTAGTATACATAAAAGTTGTAGCATGAAGTTAAAGGCTAAATGAGTTGCTAAAACATAACGAAACGCAGTGCGCAACTGCGGCAAGTAGAGAACATAAAGTCAGACACGTAGAAAAACTTGTAAAAAAAAAAGAATAGAAAAAAACTGCGTCGAATGAGAAACTCAAATGAAGTTGTCAACTCGTCATGTATATCTGGTTTACCTGTATGAGGAATTTTTACAAAACGTATTGATTGATTAGTGTGATGGACATGGATACTCAAAGTAGAACTTACTGTAAAGTCAAGGCATCCAATTCATTTACTGAATCACTGATTGGCCATTTAGTTATGCGACGTCACAAAGATAAGTCACTTGGTGTCGGGTTGAGTCTGGTTTGGGCTTTGGGTTTGACTCAGTCTATCATTCATTAGCACTGTCAGCTGTCCCGTTGCTTGTGGCATGCAGTGAGATGTCCTTCGCTTAGTTAGTGCAATATGCAAATTTCTGTATCTAGAGCTGTTGCTTTTGCTGCACTTCACTAGCTTCATGGCTCGCTCTCACAATCTTTGCAGCGTTTAAGTCTTGGCTCCGGCTATGGTTTTGGCTTAGTTTGTTTAATAAATTTGCCTGGGTAAAGACAATTTCAAATTTTTCCAGCAATTGGCAAACAGCAGCAGCCACATTCACATTTATAGTCACAGCTCGAGGCCCCTGGCCAGCTATTGCCAGCTGAAGTAACTGTAATAGCACCAGCTAAGGGATCCGGTAGCGTTCTAAAAGAGGACAAAGGAAACCAATTAACAGTCGCCATTGTTTCAGTTGGTAATTCAACTAAATTGCATGGCGTCATTGTAGTTGCAGTTGCTGGTTACTGTTTGCAGTTGCAGTTGAACTGCATAAGCAAATCTGCAGCAGCCAGCTAGCTCCCTGGAGTTCAGAAGTTGAGCTGCTTTATTGCCACAAAATGTGCGCCATGAACATGAACGAGGAGAATGCCATTTGTAAGTAAGCTGTGGGTGTTTCATGTTGTGGGCTGTTCTAGGTGCTTAGCTGTAAGCAGCAGGTTTAAGAGCTACAACTAGCTGGAATGACTTGACAGCCATGGAAATAAAACCGTATTACTTTGCTGAAGCGCCATAATATTATAACTCTTTCGGTCGAGTACAAAGCTTCAAATAAAAGTTGAGCAAATGATTTTCTCACATCATTTTCGTTTCTTTTGTTTCTTTTTAATATACTTTAATATTTTTATTTCTCTGCTTCTTTGCAATGTATATGCGCGTCACTTTTCCAACATTTTCTGCTCGATATTCGAATCGTCACGCCGCCACATTCTCCAGTTGTGCAATGATCAGGGCTACTAAAACTATCGCCACATTTGCAGCGATCAGTTCTAAAAGCACTGATAAATTCTTTTTGGCATGCGTATAAACAAATGTTCTAAATCTTATTGTGACTAAATTAAAGAAATTTGGTTCTAATTGGCAATGTTACCCGTACAGCTATCGATGATCTGGCTTTAACGATGAATGTATTTGCTATCGATATAATTAAAAAGCTGAAGTGAAGAAGATCCAAACGTGTAATGCGATAAGACATATGCAAAAATAACATAACAATTGAAACTTTATAAGAAAAGATTGTTTCAATTAAAAATTTTTGATACTTTCAAATTCAAGTATCATAATTGCTCTGCTCTTGTCCACTGTAGATGTTCAAGGTGCTTTCATTCCAATGAACTCGGTAAACTCGCTTAAGTCAAGCGAGTCGCGCTCAGCGGTGGCATGTTGAAATTTGCACGCACAATAGCTTGTTGCTAGGAGCCCACAAGAGCCCGACCAGTTAGTCAAGGTGCTTATCAACAGCTGCAGGACGACGACGATGGCGACAAAATGAAAACCATTTGGGCGCGACTGCTGCCCAAATTAGCTATGGACCAGTGGTGCGGGTCAACAAATGGCGAAACTGCATGCGCCGCCAGAGACACAAATTCAAATGCCAAACTTTTGTTTTTTTGACAACGACAACGACATTGGCGAGCCATAGCCTGGCAGCAACTGGCAACCGAGGCAACTTTTCATTGGCATTGGCCCTAGAATATATACCACAGAAGGCGAACCCCAGCCACCACAAGAGCCAGACACACACACGCACACACATACACGGCAGGTAACAACAAGTAGCAAGTGCCAGCGATGTTCCTGCCGAATTGGGAAAACATTTTCATTGGTTTTCTTGGTTGCTGGCGTCGCATTTGGAGCGAGTCGAAAATGCATTTACAGCGCGGTCGACGACGACGACGACAGCGATCGCAAGCGTCTCCCAGCCTATTTCATTATCTGTCGGTGTATGTGTATTTTGTATGTGTGCGTGCCTCAGCCTGTTTGCTTGGATAAACGATGTAATCCAGTCGAAATGGAACTTTTCACATTTAACTGCACACACGCAACGTCTACGATAAAAGGCAGACAAAGAGGCAGCAGGCGCTGTCCAGAGTGTCCGGACTTTTCACCGATAATGAAAACTTAAATCATTGTAGGCAAACTGCATGCCTCAGCAGCGCCAAAAACTTTCAAGGCACAACATGACTGTTCCAATGCTCTAAAAACAAAGCAAATCAAGTAATATAAAATCAGTTTGATGTATATTTGTATATTGATATCCTTACTGAAAAGCTTACCACCTTATATTTCTAGAATCTGTCGAAGATTTTCCGCTTTTGTGGTTCCTTCTACGTGTTGACAGAGAGAATTCAACGCTGTTGGAATACGCATAACACCCGCTTTGAGGATAGTGCATAGAAACTGCAGCTGGGCCAGCTGCTGCCTGCAACTCATTCTCTCTACATCACCCACTCTTTCGTTCTCAGTTTTCGTGGAGACGGGCAGTGTCTGTGTGGAGTGCAAAGTGTTTTCGTTTCGTTTTCGTGGTCCGTTGCGTGCCAAATCCATGAGCGTGCGATGGCCGCAAAAAGTTGTCCCGGACAGAATGGCCAGGACGAGCTGCGTCAACCTTTAGTAGCCTTTTGATGACTTTTCGCCGACGACGATGAGGATGATAGCATTTCTTGTTATTGTTGTTGTTCCTGCTGATGTAAAACCACAATTGTTGTTGTCATTGTGGCTGTTGCCGTTGTTGTTGTTGTAGCAACAAGCCCCATTGTTCTTGTTGGTGTCGTTGATGGGCGTTCAAATGAAAACTTTTCCAATTATTGCGGTGAGCCACCAAGAGTGAGAAAAGTGACCAAAAAGAAATCAACAACAAAAAAACACAAAACTGAAAAGAAAGAAAGAAAGAAACAAGAAATTAAAGAAAAGAAAAGAATCAGTGGCAGGCAAACAACTAAATGAGCATCAAATCGAACTCGTGCGGCGCATAATGAGCATTTGGCATTGCTCTTTGGGTGTTTGTGTGTGTGTGAGTGAAGGCAACCAAAGTGCGGTTCGATACGCGGCAACACCCAGGTCATTAATCTAATTTGTGGACCCTAACTGTGGAATTTAAAATGGATGTGGCACTGCACAAGGTGTATAAGTACATCGATCAAAATATACTGCAGCCGCCGCCGACCGTTAATGATGATGATAGTACCTAACTGTTTAACTGGCAAACGCTAAACAATACAACGACAGCGGCAACAACAACAACAATGCCAATGGAAAACTGACAATGACACGTTAAGCTGACCCCGTACAACACACAGCATGAGATTGCAATGCCAAAAGGCACAGAAAATAAACAATGGCGTATACGCCGCTATGCCGCTAATGCGTGCCGGAAGTGGCGCCATATTGTTTTTAGTGCTTTTCTCATTTACTGACTGCTGACTGCTGTTGCTGTTGTGGCCGCCAAGCACGACGATGACTGAGCATCTTTTTCACCACTGGCCTCTAAACGATTCATGAAATGAATGAGAACAACATTTGTTAAATGCTTGTCTATATATCTGTATGAATGTCTAGCTTTAGATTGTGTTCTTTGATTGAATGCTTTTGCTTAAAATTGCTTTCATTATGAGATTGCATTCAATCACAAATTGATTAATAATTGTCGTCATCGTTTGCGTCTGCACTGGCCGCCAACACTTTCAGCCCGTATATGTATGCAAAAGTTTAATTAAACTTTAAGCGTCGTGCTACCTTCAAGTTACTCCTTTCTCGTTCTCTCTCTCTCTCTTCCCCTCATTTTGCGTCTCGTTCTCTTATGTGTCGATTAATTACACGTCTTTGCTCTTTTGCAAAGTTTAATTAGTTTCGCTTTTAATTGACAGTTGAAAAACTTCAGACGGGCTGGCATTTGACATGTGCTCAGTGTGGGTGTGTGTGCGTGTGTTGGTGTGTGTGTATACATGGTCATGTATACATATTTCTGTGGTTAAGTGTATGAATAAACGTGAGAAACACTGTAACTGATTGAGAGACAGATAGTGAGAGGAAACTTTAATACTAAAAAACGAACAACACACTTAAATCAGAAGTCTCAGCGCTGTCTCTAGTTGGAGTTGCTTTTGCTAATTGATTCAAAGGAAATAATAGACGCATCTAATTTAATTGAACTATAACCTATGTGCCTCAAACCTTTTGTTAAAAGTCAATGAAATTCGCATTGTTTGCACTTTGTCTTCATGGCTCAGGAAAGCAACGAAAATGGAGAAGCAAAAACCAACTTAGGCGAGAGGGCATGTGAAGATGTGATAAAAGTAAATTTAACTGTTTCTTGTTGCGTAAGTCAACAGTCGCAATGTTGTGTTAATGTTGGCTATATGTTTTCTCAGTGTCCTGTGGCTCGATCTGTGTGTGTGTGTGCATGTGGATTTGTGTGTGAATGTCCTGTCATTTGTTGACCAAATAAGTACATGGCAAGCAATTTGTATTTGTTTAACTTTGTCCAGAGTCAACGAGAAAGATAGAGCGAGAGAGAGAGAGAGAGAGAGTGGGAGATAAAGTGAAGAGTCGGCACACGCACACGCACCGATGCCAAAAACCAAAGGACTTAACTAATTTCATATTAAAACATCGTTTTGCATGCAGGAACAGCAACAGCAATGAAGAGCATCTCCTCATCGTTTCCCCATTTAACCAACAACATTCTGCACGTTGG
This sequence comes from Scaptomyza caliginosa, assembly GCA_035044725.1. Lineage (NCBI taxonomy): Eukaryota > Metazoa > Arthropoda > Insecta > Diptera > Drosophilidae > Scaptomyza > Scaptomyza caliginosa. The sequence goes on along the minus strand of JAWNNR010000923.1, from coordinate 284,152 downwards.
CACTTTGAAGCAGCTCTAATGAATTTGATGTCCAAAAATTCTTTGCCCTTGGCTTCGGGGCAGTTATTGTCATATGTGCTTGTGCCTTTGTCCTCGTTTGGGTGTGTCCGTCTGTCTGTCTGTCTGTCTGTGTGAGCCACATAATTGTCAAACTCATTCTGCACAGCTGTCAGCCCGTGGGCTCTTTCGGATCTAACTTGGTTGTGGTTTGGTTTTGGTGCGTTTGGCATTGCAATTAACATTTATGGCATTTTCTTCTCATTTCTAGTATATGCTGGGTCTTCTTTTTTTTTATTTATAATGCTTAAAGCAAATCAAAGTCACATCAGAAGTCCAATGAGCTGGCATTTCATTTTTTTGCAGCGCCTCATGATATGTTGTATATATCAACGACGACTATCATACACATATATCCATACATACATGCATATATGCATGTGTGTACATGCATAGACAGTTAAAGTGAATTACAGATGAGTGAGGGTTCAGCTTTGTGCTGCGATGCGTGATTACAAGAGTGAAGGGAAAGACACATGCTGCAGAAAATGCTGAAAAACCGAATTATCGACGAGAGATAGAGAAAAAAATTGTTGTGCTCATTATTGAAGCCAAAAGGACGGCACATAAATTTGATGCGCTGTCCCTTTTTGCGCCCCAGCATCAGGAAATTGTTGGGCGGACAATTTGGGCTTCGCTCAAGCGCGCCTAATCAAAAGATAAATTCTCAAAGACATTTACTTAATACACACGGCCTATGGTTTGCAACAAATTTCAAATATATTACATTAAAGCAATATTGATGAGTGAGAACATAAGCTCTAAATGCAAACCAAAAAATGAATTAAAATAGAGTGATAGTGATGGAACCACTGATCGATATACAACCAACTAATATGGCGATATGTAGATCTAACTATCGAGTAGAAGTCATGCGATAATATCTTCACTTGATATTTGACGCGCTACAAAAAAAAATATAAGAACATTATAAGACAATTTCAAGACCATGTTTCAATATTAAAGTTTATACTATGTCAACTCTTTAATACAACATACAAATAAAAATCATGCTTCAGTAGAATTTTAACAAAATGCTTTTAACTTCAAACTTATACTACTTATATTAGCTTTACCGGTTTCTTGGAATTTATGCGCTTTATGCATTTCCAATCGGATATCCTTTGACTTGCCTTTGCCTCGATGTAATTTGGCTCGATTTGAAATTACGACTTGATTTGGCTGCTCCTCTTTTTTTTTGGTATTTTTATTTTATTTGACCGCCTATGCTGTGGTTGCGACGGCTGCGTTTTGGTTGCTGGCTGGTGTGCTTTTCCCTGTGCCACACCCACTTTTCACTGGCACGCGTCATTATTATGCCATGCACAGTTATGTGCCTGACCCAAAAATATGTAAAAAGACCACGTAAAAATCCTTTTTTTTATTCTTGGCCTGGCAAATCGTCCAATCTGAATCCGCCATCCCAATTTTTTGCCTTTGGACGTCATATAAAATTCAACTTTTCTGCTCAATTTTTGAGTCCATATGCGTAAGTGTGAGTGTGAATTTTATGCTGCTGCCTAATGTCAACTTAAGGCACGCCTAGGCAGCGGCTCAATTTCGCTTTATGTTAATTTAAACATGTGCCGCTATGCGCATAAAATATGAACAGCATTCGCCCCTTTTGCTCAAACAGTTCGTTTGCAGCTGACCGCTCCAGCTTATTTGTTCTTGTAGTTTTGGGTCAAGTTAGTTTGTAGTGTGTGTGCGTGTGTGTTTGTGTGTCTGCCTGCCTCAACCTCTTTGCGTCTGGCCACATGTGTAGCAACTGATTTTTTGTTAAGCTTCTTTTTTTGGGTTATATTTTCATGTTCACATATACAAATGTATATGTATTCTGCTGATTTCTTGTTGACTTTTATGTTGTCTTGCCCTTGCACACACACACACACACATATATAGACGTTGTTATTTGGACTGAGGTAATTTTACGGCTCCTACCTCATTTTTATTTTCATACAACAATCCTCAAAGATTTCAACTGCTGAGCTTATTAGTTAGTCCAGATGATAGAAGTTGAAATATTAGACTTCGTTTGCCAATCATATTTGCACTTTAAGACAACAATCAAGAAATTTTAATTCTGGTTTCAGTCACAAATGTAGCGCACTTCGAGTTCACCTCAAGCCGGGAGAAGAGCACAAACAGCAACTCAGTTTCTTTTTCATTTGTCAGTTAAATATGAGATTAGTGCTTGTACGCATAGCACAGACAACAACAACAGCAACAACAACAACAACAAAAACTTGTCTTTCTTTCTTGCTGTCAAATTATGTTTGGTTACATGATTTTGTGTGTGCTTCTATATATTTTTTTTTTGGGTTTTCACTTTCGCTACAAATTTTCATTTTTCTTTGCATACATTTATTTTGATCCGGCTAGGGGCCACATTTGTTGTTCAAATATTTTAGCCATTTAAGTAAATTGAAATGTTTGTTAATGTATGTATGTTCGTGTGTGGGTGTTTGTGTGTTTTGGTCCGGCTGTTTTGCTTTTTATCTTAAAATCATTTTAATTAGAAGCTCTCTTTTTTTCCCCAGATGCAATCTACCCAAAAATGGAACATTTTAATTAAATTTTGTTTGGTTCAAATCAAACGGCTGGTTAGTTCTAATTTTGGGATACGAGTTGAAGCCAGGTTGCTTGATTATCCTTCAAAAAAGGACTTCGGCAGCGTTTATTTAAAGCTGTTGTCTATCGGGTATAAGCTGATTGCTCTGCATTTGGCGCAGCTCTGAAGAGCAATTGGCAATTGCCATAAATTTCCAAGTGTCCCAAAAGAGATTGCCCAACGAAAATTGGCCACAAAATGTTGCGCGATTGGCGGCAGCCTAACGCGCTCGCTGCCTCCATTTCGTGGCATCGAAAATGCAAAAATTCACGCCACTCTTTGTAGGTCATTTGAAACGCTTTCATAGTGACCAACGGCAATCGAAATGCGATCAACGTGCGCCATTTAAAACACTGCTTTTAACACACACACACACACACACATAGAAAGAGAAATATACGCTTTTAATGCGCCTAATTGTATTGGTAATGCACATGGAGGTATTTAATTATGGCCCAGTTTACGTGTGCGTGCGTGTTGTCGTTCTGTCGTCTCTAGTGTGATTAGCCTATACAAATTGCCACAGTGTCATTTGTTACACACACAAACAAACACACACACACACACATAGTTCAACGGTGGAGCGTGAGTGCAACAACAAAGCGCCGTAACAATGCATTCAATGCCAGTTGCATTTAATTTATGTGCATGCCACAACAACACTTTGCATTTGCATTTTGGCTTATTGCCACCCACCCAAAAAAAAATATATTTTGTCAGTATATCAAATATTTATTGTGCAGCCTTGAGGAAAGGCGCGAATTGTGAATTATTGTGATATGTGTCAAACCATTTATGCAAATGAAAGAAAAAATTATGATAAATTGAAAAAATGTATCAGACAATAACAAAAAATTGTAAATGATATGCTTTAAAACCTGCGAAAACGGTTAACAAACTTTAGGAGTAATCCACAAAAATGTATTTAAACTCTGACTTACTTAAATATACAATTTTTTTCGTTGCAATCAACAGCTATTAAATATTTTATATAGATCAAAGCAAATGCATTGCCATTTAAAAATGGAGCTTAATTTCAATAGAGTTGAGACATTTTTAATCTTTCGTTTAATGCAATCAATCTGACTGAGATTTGTTTCTTTAAATGAATTGTTCTTATGCCAAACGAGGAACGGATTTGGTATGTAAACTAAAAAAGTTATTATAAGATAAGTTGGAAACAAACTAAAACAGTTGAAACACTTTGCATTCATTGTTTTTTACACACAATTGCAAAAATGCCAATCAAATTGACAAACGATAAAATTAAAAGTAAACAGAGGTGGAATGGGCAACAATAAGAAACAGCAGCAACAAAATATATTCTACAGCCAGTAAAGTTGTTGCAAGTTGCTGGCAACTGGATTGATATAGCTAATGAACAAACCGAAGCGACTACCATTTATAAGAACTTTCTGTTGCTTTCAAATTAATCGATTTAATTGAAGACTGCACAATGCACAATGCCAGCGACAATGAAGGCAAAACTTTTGGCTGGCCCAAAACTTAATTCTAGTTTGTTTACAATTGAAATTCGCAGGCAGCAGGCAGACAAAAAGAGGATGCACTCAAAACAATCAGCTGCAAGTTATTTGCAGTCTGTCTTTGGGTGTGCGAGTGTGTGTGTGTGTGTGTAGTAGTTGCTGAAGCTGGAGTTGTAGCTGGCACTGTTATTTCTACGTAGTAACCTGACGATGCCCCACAGCACTGAAAGTGCACAAAATGTTGCACATTGTAGATAATTGAGTGGATTGCATAGTTGCCCCCAGGCGCGCCACGCGAAGTTGGGCAGCCATTTCTTCTTCTTCTTCTTCATTCAATCTGAAAGATGGCTGGTTACCTGTAAAATGTAAATAACTAACAATCCCTTCGGCTGCGAAGAAAGCTGCCATCGCTGTCGTTTTGTAAATAGTTTTTGCCTGCAAGTGAAAAGCAAACACATTTAGTTTTGAGTGCAAATCGAGTTTGAATTCGCTTAAAGCGACTCCTGGTGCTCTTGCTGCTTCTGCTGTTGTAGCTAGAGATCACACCCATGTTCATTACTTTAATATACAACTGGATACAAAATGAGCTGCTTGTCAGAGCTCGTTGTTCTGTTGCAGCGATGTCATGAAGTTGATAAAACTTTTAAATGGTTTGCATGCCTTAAATTGTGGCTTCACTTTGCAGGTAACAGCTACACAGTGAGAAAACAATTGGCTTCTATTCTCTTTAATTAACTCTTTTGCGATGAAATCTAAGGATAAGCTTTAATCTTAATTGCTGTGTTGATTCAAATTGCTTTGATATATAACTAACCAGAAAATCTCACTGTTTTTTATCTCTGACAGACCTCGAAGCGACACATTCAATTAAATGTGAGGGAAAAGTACAACGCAATCAGAATCGCTGCATATCTGTTGACAAGTCGGAAAGTTGCATCTAAAGTCAGCAAACACAACTAATTTCATATGCCTTGTAGCCAATTTGAGATGCAGCAAAAAGAACAACAGCAGCAGCAGTAGCAGCAGCTTTTCAACTTATGACAGGGAAAATAATGTGGGCGAAACAATGAATTATGCACTTGGAAATAAGTTTGGCGATGCGAAATTGGAGCGCTGTAGCTGGCTAGAAAGCTAAAACCGGCAGCCATAACCAAAACCAGCCAGCAAATCACTCATAAATGGCCAACAGAGCATATGGTCAGAGTGGGCCAAACACATTTCACCACGCTCCCCAGGCACGCCTGCCCTGTTTTTGGAAAGTTTTGCGCTGGCAATTTGCAAATAGACGCATAGACAACAACAAATTTAGTGCCATTTAATGTTGCAAAATGCGTGCGTGGCTCATAATAATTCATAAGCAACATTTTGCGATGGCAGCAAGTGCCAGTGTGTGTGTGAGCGTGTCTGCATTATATACATATATGTATTTTGCAATCAACGCGTTAAGTTGAAAGTAATGCATCAAAATTGTGTGCAGCCAGTCAGACAATAATAACAGCAACAGCAATAACTTGCACGGGAACAAATCCACCGAAAAGAAAAAAAAGAAACCCAACAAAATAGCTGACACAGATGGAGTGCAGCACGAAAGTCAAAAGCCGATCTTTGGCAAAGTGTTGCAAGTGTGAGATTGACTTCAAAATTGAGCTGCATGTGTATTCAGTATTATCGTAAGGACATATAACTTTTTTAAAAGTAAAATACTCGAAAATACCATTGTATATAAGAGGTTTAATTACTTTTATTGAAAGTGAAATATATCGTTGACTCAATCCAACGCAACTTTAACGCAGTTGTCTGTTCATCACAATTTTAATTACAATATAGTCACTTTGCAAGTTCCGCATGTGAAGAAAAAAATGCAGATTGGAAAATCAAAAAAAAAAAGGCTGGTGCCCGTATAAAAGTAAAATTATAATTAATAAATCCATCATCATATTGTGTGCTTGACTACCTGTGTGAGCCCAAACGACACGACCCTGTGGTGCCACCCAGTGGCACCCTGTGGCTGCAAAAAAATGCGTAAAATTTGCATAGCCTGCTTGCAGGCGCTTTAATGCATCAGATGTGTTATGAATTTCAATGTAATTTCAAGCTACAGCTACGAAAAACCAACAACAAGAGCAGTAACAGCAACTGAAGAGAAAATAATAAAAATCAAAATAAAAACGCGATGGTGGATTGAATGCGTTTTTATCCAACGTTGCAAAGGCAAAGGCAACTGCCACTAAATCTGCAACTGCAACAACTATTACGTATGTGTGAGGCGACATTGAGTTCTTGACGCTGTGTCGCTGACATTATACATTACATAAACGTATTTATGCAAATGTGCTGTGAACTTTGCTATCCACGAGCTGTTGTTGTTGTTGTTGCTTGTTGCCCACTAACTGACTGGCTGAGTAACTTGCCTCGTAAGGTTTTTATTTATTTTTTTTGTTGTATTTTGGGGTTGGGGGAAACCCTTTTTTATTTTAGTTTTTGGTGTTGTTGTCGGTGCGCCATATTTTAAATGACTCGGATATCAATTTTGACATATCACTTGACAGCTTAAAAGGGTTTATGTATTTATACAAACGAACAGCCGAAACCTGTGTGTTGAAGAGACATCAGAAGAAAAGCAGGGAGAGAGCATAAGAGCGGGAGAAGCTGAAAGATAGAGACAAAAGAAATGCAAAACAGATAAGATTGCTTAATAATACCCTATTAACATAAAGGTCGTCAAGTGTGTAAATATAAAATCTGTAGATCCATAGATATATATTCTTAAAGCTTGTGTTATGTTAGACAAAGGTATTTACTGTAAGCATTCTTGTTGTATTTATATAGGATATCTCTTCGTCCTGCAATTAAGCAGCTTCACATGTAGGTTTATTTATTTGTTGTGTACTTGGACATGTATAAAAAAAAAGTGTATTTTAAATTTATTGCTTCATTAAAGCTTAATACCCCAAGGCATATGTATATATATACATATATTTGGATTGTTTTTTTCGAGTGTGTGTCAGGTGAAATATTAACGAGCTGGGCATTCATTTTTCCATTGTTTGGTGCTGTTTATTGTTGTTGTAACTGTGTATGTGTGTGTGTGTGTGTGCTTATTTTTTCTTCTTTTGCCATTGTTATTATTATTGTGTGCGGCTTTAAACGCTGACCAATTCATTTAAAACGCATTTTGAATTAGCTCGCAGATGATAAATTCTATTATTGAATATTTAATAGACATGTGTATGAATAAATAAATACAATAACATGTGTGTGTGTGTTTGTTTGCGAATGTGTGTGCAGGTGTTATTCTTATTGTTTTTAGATTTGCATGTATACTTGCTGTTGTTGTAACAGTTGTTGTTGTTATTGTCATTACGAGGGTTTTATTGTTACAAATTGTTAAATGCATGTTATTTAAATGCTTTACAGGCTTTAAGCATTGCTTAAAATGGCAATAGAATTATGCAAAGTGCCAGTAAAATGATAATTTTATTTTAAAGTTAATTGCATAAAAATTATGCAGCCAGCGCGACAGAAAAGCGAGCGAGCGAGCGAGAGAGAATATGAGAGAAGTGGGTGAGATTTGCTTCATTTATGTGTGTAAATGCATTAAATCTGATAAGTGTTTATATATATTATGATTTGTTTGGCTTAACTTGTTTATGAAATAATGATTTCTACAAAAATTTATTTAATTATGTGTATTATTTTTAATCACTGCTGGCAAATTAAGCTGTCATAATGTAAACTTAATCCGGTCAGCTTTAAGAGTTAAGTTAAAGCAAAAAACAATTCAGTTGCCCAAATCCAAAGTAAATAATTAAATTTGCTGCGTAAATAAAAGTTCAAGTGGTCGTCGTTTTGGTACAGCTCAAATGTTTGTTGCTCATCTGCGTGTCTCAAGGCTCTCAGGCTGACAGGCAACAGAAACAACAGCAACAGCAACCAGAACAACCCTTGAACCGATTGTCTACAATGTCAAAGGCAGAGCCTCTGAGTTCATCTCCCCCTTTCCCTTATGCTTTTTGTGTCTATCTCTGTTGCTTTCGTTCGCTTTGGCATTCAGTGAAATTGCTTTTATTAGCGTATAAATCAACAGTGCAAAAATCGTAGCATACTTTCCAGCGTCCCTTCAGTGGCTTTCCTTCACTTGCAAGCAGACTGTTTAAATTAAATTTATGCGTCATTTCGAGTTGTTTACAAGTTGGCAACACTTGATAGTGGGCGGTTGGGCGAGCACAATGGAGTCAACTTAATGCTATTGCTTCTGCTGGCCTGGCTTAAACAGCCTCAAGATTCGCACTTGAAAAGTGCATGAAATATGTCAAAACGGCTGCACAAGAGTCCATTTTCATATGGCTCAAGTCAACGCGACGAGTCTCTCTCCCCTTCTCGCTTTTGTATTATGTGCTGCACATAATAATAAAACTATAAATTAAATTAACTCATAAAAATTCCGTGTGCATAAAAACCGAAGAACAGTCCGAATAATAACTGCGTGTTGCTGTTGTTTCTGTTGTTGCCGGCAAGGGGCTATCTATCTATTCTGTGTGCTAGCCATCGTACCAAACTGCCCGCCAGAGACCATTCCATTTCATTTCGGGTTTCCGTCGCCCGTTTCTTTTCATCCCTTTCCACCGCATTCCGCCCTTTTATGGGCATACATATAGGCGCTTTGGCATGTAAGTAGCATGTAAGTCAGCTCGCTGAGCACATGATTTAAATTCTTGTGAGCATGCCAAACCAAATGGACAGTGGGACACAGACACTTGGGCATACATACAAACATACGTATACACATATATATATATATATAAAGCGTCAGCGTGCATATTTGATTTGATTTCATTGCCAGCCACGCCCCGCAGCGTAGCAATGAGAACGCGATGTGCCTGTAAATATTTATTAATGCTGTGAAAGTTTTCTGCTCTTCTTTTTTTTTTTTTTGGGTTTAAGTAGATGCGATTTGTTGCTAGGGGGAAGACGGCTTTGATTTTATAGCATGCCCAGTAGAAATGAGATCAATAAAAACGATGCAAAGCGAGTGGAAAAAAGCGTAACAGTTCTATATATTATTTTTATTGACAGAAGATTTACTCAAGCAACTTAAATTTGCGGTTTTATTTATACGAAAATGTAATCCAATGCCTGCAAGGCCATATCACACATTAGATTACAAATACTTAAAAGTAGAGGCAGCTGTTTGTGATTAGTGTGTTGGCTTCCTTAAACCTTTTCCTTTTTGGCGAGTTCTTAATTTTTTTTGTAATTCCTTAATTATTATTTTCTTTAATTGTACGCGCATCTGTACAAGCCTTATTTCATCTCGATTCTCCCTGAACTTAAGCTTACAAATGGCAATACGACTCTCAAGCTCTGCGAGTCTTTGACTATTGCGATACTTGTGCTTAGGTAAAAGAGGCGCCATACTTGAAACTCAAATGGTATATCATTTTAGAACTAAAACGTCAAAATTTCGCATATACAACTCACTTAAAGGAAATTTGATTTGTAAATCAGAGAGATTCAAATAAATGATATTCAAAATTTAATAGAATTGCAGAATGGAGCAAAAAACAACACTGGCCGACAAACAATAACTATAACACAAAGTCAGTGCCAGTGATGATGACGTTTAAAGCAATTACAAGAGACCAAATGAAAGCTGTACAGTTCAGCTTCGTTCCATCCCTGGTCTCTGCTAACCTACAACCCTTGTAACTGCAATGTGCATACAAATGCAAATTGCGCCATGGCATACGTTGCGTATACGTAACGCCAAATACCAGCGCCACAGGCGAAACAAAAACAAGAAGAGGGGGGAGAAGAAACAACAACAATAGCGAAACATTTTTGCATTGCGTGAACAAAATAGTTTTGTGTTGCGGTTGTTTTTAGTGGCTCAGCAGCGGGCGTCGGGTGGTTGCTCAACGACTGAACGACAACTGGAACAACAACAGCAGCAGCAGCAGCAGCAGCAGCAGCAGCAAAAACTATGTTGGCAATTACACCGAAGTAGTTGTACTCCAAAGCAAGGCTAACAACAACAGCACCATCCACACCGCCAACATTAACAACTTAAACACCACCAGCCAAGTACTCGAGTATGCCATAACTGCGAAAACTGCAAGAGTTCCGTGCTGCAAAATGCAGTTTCTTACGCGAGTTTAACAAATGCATAACGCTCTTGAATTGGAATGAGGGAACTAAAAGCATAGATGAACTTAAAATACACTTACAAGACACATGTTATAAAGAATATTTTTATGAATATGATACAGAAGTGCGTTTAGTAAAAAACCTGAGGATTAATTCAATCAAGCTTAGTTTTAAAGCTACAATACGTTTCTAGTAGTAAGTAACATAGGATTATAATTTCCTAGAAATTTCTCTCCTGCACGCAAAACATTAAGTAATACGTTTCTTTATGTAAATGGTTTGCGTGCACCATAATGCAGGTGCTAATCGAAAGATGCCAAATGCAACAGTCGCAGCGAAAGCAACTGCAACAGCAGTAACGATATCCAAGGCAATCTAGAGATATACAATTTGGAACGTTGTGAGTCCATTAGCTTGCAATGGCACGCATCTAATCATAATCATTTCAAAGTAAATCGAAATTGACTTGCGCAAAAAGAGAAGAAACCGAAAAGCAAATAAGAAAATGCCAAAATGCAGAGTAAGCAAGCATGGAGATGACCTATAATAAAGTTAATAAATAACGAAATTGCGTCAATATATATTCTTATGTGTTCAGAGCTTATTGCGTTGGTATGCAATAATAATATTGTGTTATTATATTTGTTTTAGATATTTAACTTTACTTCTGGCATGCCTGAAGCCTGATAGCGGCCAGGGTATAGCATAAAGCCAGCCGCTACTGTCAGCTATCGTATATAAATAAGCTGGCATAATAATAGAAACAGGCAACAGAGCAATAGCAAGTGGGTTGGAAGAAGACCGTAGCTCAAAACTCGAATTCCATTTGTGTGCATTTCAGTTTCTGTTTAAATCAAGAACTGGATATATTATATACGTTATCCCCGTTCGTGTTGCTTTTGTTGTTGCTGCCTGTTGCGAGATCTCGACAATCATTCAGGCTGACAGGATGTGCGCTTCAGTGCGCTGATTGTGAGTCGAAAAGGCTAACAAAATACAAATACCAATGCATGTGGCCAAGGACATAGTTGAGTCCTGCTAACGCGTTTGAGCCTGTTGTAGGGTCAGAGCCTGGCATCTCCAATTGCCTTTCCCTGTATCTGCAACTTGAGGACACTTTGCTAATTGAATTTATGCCACGGCGCCAAGCTGACAACTTCCTGCGACAACAGACAACAACATCCATCCAACTAGCAACAGTTTGCAGCAAACGTGTTAATGCAGCAGCAACAACAACAACAACAACGACAAAAACACCAACAGCAAAGGAACAAAAAAAAATTACATAGCTACCTTGCCACATCCGTGCTGCTCATTAAGCATATGGCAAACGTGGCAGCAACAAGGTGTAAATACGTTTTGCCGCCCTCATATTCGTGTTATTGTCGTTGCTGTTGTTGTAGTTGTTGTGGCTGTGATATTTTTTTATGCGTCAGCAAAGCGAAAATTAAAAAGCACAAAGTTGTGACTCCTTTTCTTTAGCTTCTGTCTGCCACGCAGCCTTTTCTGTTTTGCTTCTTGTTGTCCTTGCGCTATGTGCATGTGTTTGTATGTTTATCCTTGTTCTCGCTGTCTGCCATGACAATTTAAATGCCTGTTGTCTGCGTGGGGGCGTGAAGTTGTGGGGGCGTTCTATGTGCAAAAGGGGCGTACCTGCCAGTGGTAAGTAATAGCTGCCATTTGCTGCCAGACTGCGGTCTGCAGCCTCCCTGCTGAGCTTTCTCCTTGCTTAGCTGCTTGCGTGCTTTTCATAAACCATTCCGCTGCCACATACTGCATGCACAGACACACACACACACACACAAGCACACATTCACACAATACATATAAAATTTGAATGAATTCCATGTAATTACAAATGTTGCCTGGTTTCGAGAAGAGAATGCGAAATAGGCTGCTGCCAGGCTCACTAAGAGCTTTGTTGCCAGGTAACCAAGCAACAACAAGCAACATAACTGTAAATAATATATATGAATATTTTTTCGTTCATTAGAACTATTTGTACAAAGGCCAAACTGAAAATAGATATTGAGTAGGAGGCGGATGGGATGGCACTTAAAGCTCCCGACAGACTAAAAAGTGTTCAAAGCGAGAGAAGTTAATGAAATTTTCAAACTACTTTCAATTTATGCAGCTCAGATTTCAAAGACGACGGAGAACAGCATGGCAAAAATGTTCATCTTTTTCAGCTGAGTATCAAAGTTTGTGTGCTACGTACAAGCGAACGTATTAAAACTAAAAGCTTTGCGATTTTATAATTGTTTGAGACAGGTTTTTTGATGGCCATATGTTATAAATAGTGCTATAGTGCTATATTGAAATATATATTTGCAACGCTTTAACAGATTTTAATGTTTTTATAATGTTCATCCATTCAAGCTTCAACTCATGTTATTTAAGCATGTATCAATACAAAATCTATACTTATTGCCACGAAACAAAATTAATGAAGTGCTGCTGCACAATTTGTGAGCTTCGATATGCTGCAGGATTTTTCGGCAATTAGATTGCCGCACTAAAATGCAATGAGCAAGGCACCAAAAGTCCAATAATTCACTACAGAGCCGGAACAAATGTTCGGTGTGCAAAAAGGGATTGCGGTGAGGTTTTCCTTTCTCTCCACAACACAATCGCAGCTAATAATAAATTAATTGTGCAATTGCATTTGGGTGTTATTGGGCAATTGATTACCTTCTGGCGGCTCGCCTTTGCGAGCTTGCACTTATTATTTATGGATACTGGCATTGCCATAGCCACAAAAACCTTCAAACCCCTTTCAACGAATCCAATCAGCTGCGGGCTGAGCGCCGCATTAACTTGCACAATCTTTGCCACGTTACCAATTTTCGTCATATCTCAAAGCGCTGTGGGGGAGAGAGAGCGTGTTGGGTCGTGGCATCGTGGGTTTTTTGACAACGAACCCACTAATTAAAACTAAGTGGCGGGCGTTGAAAAACGCGTTCCAACCTCTATTAACCCAGCGACGCCCAATTACACTTTCGCTTAATTTTTTACGCTCCTCGTGCGCGTCGTTGTGGCACCCAGGACCCCAAAAATTTGACATTTTGACAGCGTGGCAAGTTTACAAGCAGCAGCAACAGCAACAGCCATCTACAGCCAGCAACAACTAGCTACAACCAGCAGCAACATCAACAAAAACAACAACAGCACACATTACGCATACGCCGCATTGGGGGCGCCGGATTCTAATTTGTTTACGGGCATTAGGCCAAAATTTTAACTGCGCCCCCGGAAATCACTAAAGTTTTAGGTGAGAAATACGTGTGCTTGTATGCATGTATGTATGTATGTGTTGTTGTGTAAAAGCAGGTTTTCGAAATAGATAGAAAACTGTTGATGAGTATTGTGTAGTTTAAAGGGTTTATTACGGCAAGCGATGCTTGTTTCAAATGAGTTCTGCCTAGAGATGTTTACCATTTACCTAAATGCAAGATATTTACATACTTAAGAAAGCTGAAACTAGTACTTAAACACGTGTTAATACTTAACGGCTTTATATATTGGCGTCATTGCAAAAATAATGAGTATTTTGCAAAGTTTGTTTACAAATATTTGTATATTCTATTCGTCTAGAGTATTTTTTTTTCAATGGTTTGTTTTAGATGGTAGCATAGATAGAAAGAGTTTGTCCTTAAAACATCCTGGTTGAATATATTAAACAATATAATTGGAGTTTGTACCATCATTTGCCAATGTCATGTGCTTAGTTCTTACAACTAGTATTTAAAACTTAAATACACACACACACACACACACACGCGCGCTACTATGAAAAGACGCCCAAACATTAACTCACAAACATTTAAGTATGCACGCTGTCACCTTGTGCGTTTGTATTCTGACAAATGGCGCACGTTTTACATATGTATAGTTATACCACCTACCTTCCTCCTCCTCCGCCCGCAACTCCTACTTCTACTGCCAACTTACATACATGTTGTGTAAATGTAGCACAAAATGCCGCAAACGTGTGCGTGGCAAATTTGTAAAGTGCAAAATTTATGCGTAATGTGAGGGCGTTACCCGAGACCAGTCTATTCTCCCCCCCATATCCCCATATCCCATTCTATCCATCTTGCACCCCTCCCCCACAACGACCACGCCTCCACCCTGCTGAAATTTGATGCCGCTGCTGTGGCTAGCAAGTTTGAAGAGGCCTGGTAACGACGTGGCGACGTCGCCGTTGGCAGCGAAGTGCCGAAAAGTTGCAGTCAACGGCAACCAAACTGTCTAGCCCCTGTGTAACTGTGTGTGTGTTTGAGTGTGCGTTTAATTTTCTCGCCAAACTAAAATGTTTTTGGTAGCAGCAGCTAACATCGAAGTTTTTCTTCTTTTTATTATAATTTTTTTTTGCTTGCGCGTCATGCAAATATTTGGCAGCTCTATGGCAACCCAATGTTGGCAAAAGGTTAGCAAAACAACTTTATACGCGCCGCGTGAGCGCAACAAAAGCTACGCAAATACATACAAAAATAGATACCCACCATGTACTAGACGGTATGTGTGGGTGTGTGTGAACTTGGATTTTGGTAAAATTCATTAAAGTTTATGTTTGCGTATGTTTCAACAGTTTTACAGCGACCCGCCCACAAACATATACATAAATACATATGTATGTTTGTCAGTGTGTGTGAGTAAGACAGATAACAAGAACACTAACAACAACAAAAACAATGTCGATATCTGACTTTTAGGGCCTGCCTTTTTACGCTTAATGTGTTAAAACTAATTTAAATTTATTTCATTCGTGTAAATTTGCCAAGATGCTGCGGCAGGCAGAAAAACATTTTTCGGGTCTTGCTCTCTGGCATGTTCCCTTTTATTTTCCAAACAACACAAACACACACACACGCACACCCGATCTTACTCTCCTACTCTGCTTTGCCTTATGCCTAAGTCTCAGCGTTCAAGGGGTTAATAAATAAATAACGTAAACGTGCACATAAATTGTTGCTTTTGGGCGAAGCCAAGGTTCACAATGCAAAGAGCTTTGGGTCAGGGGTAAATTAAGAGAGAGCGGCCTGAGCGGTTCATGATTGGCAGCTATTTGTGTGCCGAATGTGCCGTTAAATTAGCCAAATTACGATGAGATAGAAATTCTTGGCTTATTTGCTTAGTTTGCGGCGCAGTCAAACAAGAACAGCAAAAAAATATGCAATGAATTTTTCAATTTGTCACTTTTGCCCATTATTTTTCTTATTCTTCTTTTTCTTTAGCTAAAACGCCTACTGCTGTTGTCGCATTTTTAATTTACCACCAGAATGGCAAGAAAAAATAATAACAAAAAGCTGGGAATATGCATAAATATGGTATTCGTAGCAGCAATAAACAACCGATAATAACTAAAGTCCAATCGTTATTAGCAGAATGTCAAGCTAAGACAAAGAGCTGAGCAAAAGTAAAAAAGTAAAAAGTTATTTGTTAACAATATGCTTTCGCAATATAAAAAGAGAGTTCAAATACTACTTTGTATGGCTAAATTGTTTCATTTGCTGACCAAGCTTTTGTAGAAAATATGCCAAAAATAAATATAAAAAAAAAAATGTTCTTTTTCTTTTGTGTAGCGTGACACGCACAAAAGGCGCACTCAAACGCTTAACTATGCAAATAAAGCATTAAAAGTTCGGTTGCGTTGGCAATTTAATTAAATATGAGGTAAATACATTTGTCTGCTTACCATAAAGAGACCATGCACAAAAACTGCATGCGACAGAAGGCAGACACGACAGATTGCTAAAGGGGCAACGAGAGCGGGCGGGGGAGGAGCACAGAGGCCGGAGACAAACAAGCCAAGCAAATAGACAAACTAGTTAAAGTGTATGAGTGGTAAGTTGTTTTATGAGTGCGGGGTATAGGGTGTTTTGGATAAAGCAAAAGGCAGCAGCGAGTCGAGTGGCAAGTGGCTGGGAATATGGGTGGTTAAAATGGGGGCATAACCCCAAATGACACAGACAGTTAAGTGAAAGCGTTGAGCGTTGACACGCAATACGCCAGCAACAACAAGAACATGCACGTAAACTGTAACTGTAACAACAACAACAACAATAACAAGATACAGTTAAGCCTGCCATGTTTTTTTGGCCAGACTGAGTTCCGTTTCACATTTAATTTCATTTGGCAACTTTGTCGTGTGCGTTTTTGTGCTTTTCCTCACTCTCTTTCTCTTTTATTTTGTTTTTAAATCGAATTGTACAAATTGCAAATTGTAAACATGCAATAAATTAAACAACTTGCAAATTAAATGAAATTTTACACACACAAACACAATCGCACACACACATTCACACACACTACATGCAACTGAATGAATGAATGAATAGAATGCCGTTGCTTTTAGCCACTGCAGATTGCCAGCTGTGCTAATGAAATTTATGTAAATTATTACAGCCTACCGAAACATGCTTGGGCGTCGCATTGGGCAGGCTTAAAGTGTGGGCGTGGCATAGGCAACGTTTGTGCAGTTTGTTGGCCCTCAGCGAGAAGACGCATTAAAACTAATGCTGATGCGACGTCTGAGAGAGATCGCAAAGATGAACACATGAAAAGTGAGCGGAACGGTGACAAACAGACTCAGGATGAAAGCTTATGGACAAGTCCATAAGGCCGCCCGTTAACACCTTGTAGCAGCCACGTCCACGTTGCCTTATGTCAAAGCTCAGAGCCATTGCCACAAACTGTGTCAGCAAAGCAATTTTTGTTACCCTGCAAATAGCAAAGTGATGGCGAAGTGAGTTTGATGGTCGATAACACAAGTTTTAATCAATTATCATACTCTATCATTATATTAAGATTAATATGGTTTGCTTTTACTTTTTACTCAAAACTACAGGATATTCCTTGGTCGAGCAGTCGCTTTTGTTCTAAGAAATTTGTACTTGTTGTTGTATGTGGAAATGCCAAGATGCTACAACCTTTTACAAGTACGGCAAACCCCAGGCGCACATACACACTGCCATGCTAGCGGTCTGGAGTTGAGTTCGTGGCACTCTGACTGTCCCACGGGGCAGGCGAGCAAAGAAGGGAAGGCACACACAACTATCTGGGCAGTGGTAGGCAGTGTGGGTGTTCGTATACTTGTATGTGTGTCTAAAAGAGAGAGAGAGGTAGGGTGTCTGTGTGTGTGTGTGTATTTGTGCTATGTAAACGTGTTTTTTGACAGTAATAGTTTGTAATATAAATTCACACCAGCACGCCAATGCCAAACGCAACAGCAAAAAACCCAAAAGCAACCCAAGCCGCCCAAACAGCTACTCTTCCCCTACCTCACACACACACACACACACACACATACAGACAACAAAGTATTTTGCTACGTGTAACAAAAAAGCCATTTAAGCATTTTGAGGTTGGCGACGCCGCCAGCAACAGCGACGCCAGCTGTGCTGCTGCCTTTCTTAACTTACCTTGCGATGGGGTAAGGGTATGTGGGGAGTGTGTGTTGGTTTTACGAGTATACCCTAACAATTTTATAGCGCACACTCTATGTTGCCATGTGTGTGTGTGTGTATGTGTGTGTATGGGTTTTTTTGTGGGTGTTATATCCCTGATCCCTTTTAATATATAACCGAGTGTGTGTTACCTTTTGAGCCAAACTTTTTTATGGCTTTAATGCCGCACAAAACAATTTTATATAAATTAAACTAATAGAGCAGCATTGCTGCTGCTAAAAGTATTTTCTTTTTGGCCTGGTCTGCTATCCTTGGCCTTCTTTTATGACAGACGGCAAGCCAAAACTCTACAACTTACAATTTATTTCATTTGCTGCATAATTGAAAATTCTTTGCAAGCGTCTGGCCGCGAGCTTATTGCATAATTCCTTTTTTCATTTTGCACAAGTGATTGCCTTTAACACACAGGTACGGTCAACTGGGTTTTTTTTTGGGCTCAGTTAGTGTCTGTGTGTGTGGTTTCCATTGTTGATGATGCCCGTTTCAAGTTAATGCAATTAAGTTTTAATTGTTGATCTTAACGCATGATTTCATATTTATGCGCATTAATCCGAATCGCTTGCCCAGCCAATGTCGTCATGCTCATTTTGATGTTGTTGCTACTGTTGCTGCTGCTGTTGCTGTTGCTGATGCTACTGTTGTTTGTTGGAACGTTGGACACATCGTTGTCATTTTAATTGCGCCTCGATAAACATTGCAGTTAAATGTCGCATTTATTGTAATTACACAATTTTGTTGCAATCATTTTTAATATGCATGCACATCTGTATCATCTTTTGTTTGCTTTAATCAACTTGATTAAAGTTGCTGACACATACAAAACCAAAAACAAATAAGAACAACAAAAATAAAAGAATAATGCTGAAATGCCTTTTGTGCAAATCCAACATTTATTATATTTTTGTTGCTCTTCTTTTGTTTAAAAACTCATACACACTCGTCTGACACAATTGACAGACAATGAACGATTTATGGTTGAGAATTAATTGCCATTTATTATTTAATTTCTTAAGTGGCAAAACCAATTTTGTCGTATATACATATACATAAATACATTTCAATTTGAAATGAAAACAGAAATCTACATTTTGTAATTATATAAAATACTTTAAAGTAGTCGCAAAATATGTTGCCAAAAATATTCAACAAAGTGTTCATGTTTTCAATTAAACGTAAATGAATTCCATAAATGCTTTCAACCTTTTGCTGAATGACCCCTAATCAATCTTCAATATATAAATTGCCAATTAATCAATCTCAACAGCAACTCAATATTTTTGCCATTGGCCTAATTACTTTATCTGCAATTTGTAACCTTTATCTAAAAACTGCTGGAAGATTTAACATTTTTGCTGTAGCACTTTGTGCTTACAGCGCTTCATATATTTTCCTTAAATTTCTCATAAAATAGAAGCATTTTTAATAAAAACTTACCGCACACACACACACACACACATATACACTCTCGCAAACTCATGTGGCGTTTACTTGCACACACAGACACACGCATTTTGAGACTTTGACAAGTTTTCTTACACAACCGCAGAGAGATTTTGAGTACTTGTTTTGGCTGGCAACCTGGAAACTCTGGCAACCTCACACATTTTTAATACTCTGCAACAGGGTATTCCGACTTAGTCATAAAGTTATGATAACGAATGCTCCATTGGGTAAATGGAATACAAAATCAATACCAATTTATCTTTAGTCCATAAAACAACATCAGTTATAAAACAATTGTATTGAATTCTAGAGCTGTTCTCTTGTGTGTTAGGGTATTATCGTGTGTGGTGCGCTGTCGATAGTTATTCATTGTTGTTGCTGTTTTTGTTTTTTTTTTTTTGGTTGGCCTTCTTTGGTGCTGCCGCATGCAGCAAAGTCAAAGTTTTCAATCACATGTCAAGCGTTGAGTTTACTTGGGTGCGAGGCACGTCGCCTCTTGGCTTTTTCGACAGTTGTCGCACATGCCTCATAAATGTAACAGCAACCGCACACCCCTTCTCTCTCTCTCCCTCTCTTGAACACCTCTTTCGAACCTCTCTTACATTTTAACCACAAACCAAAAACCTTTGCCTGCCACAATTTATGTTTCAAGGCAGTTAAAAGTAGTTGTTGCAAACAGGAAAATGTCGAGTACGAACATTTTGGGCAGCTACAACTAGTATTGCTATTGTGGTTATGGGGCATAAAGATTTGCTTAGCATGTGATTAATCGTGTGGGCAACACAAAACAGCTGCCTGAATAATTAAAATTTCGGCCAAAAATCACAAGCAAATCTGTTTAGTCTGCCTTTTGAGTTGGAAAATCAACAACAGCCAAAAGCTCAAAACCCGAAAAAGGGGTCCAGTTAAAATCATCATTACAGTTCTGGCCCAAATTAGTGTTGAAATAAAACAATTTTTGGCCTATTCGGTTTCTGTAATGTGGATATTGGTTTTTTTTGTGTAATTTTACGGTTCAGCAAATGCCAATGGAAATAAAACCTAATGAAAATAACACAATTCCAGCGTTATACAAATTAATTTTAAATGTTATTTTACATGTTTTACATATTTAACAAATAACCTCTTTTTTTCACTGTGGAGTATGGTTTAAAAAAATGTTAGTATCCTTGGTTTGGGTAGCCATAAATTGACTAAACTGTTGCAAATAATAAAGCAAAAACACACAGTGTAAATATTCTAGCATTCAATATTATCATGTGATTTCTGCTCTTGAAATATCACTCCATCAGTTTTCCCAAGCGCTATAAGGTGGGGTTAACAAAAATGTACTATTAGCCAAATTTAACTTCGATGAATAACCCATGAACGACATGTGGAATTTATTATCTACTAAACTGATTGCTGTTTCGATTGCAGTACATAGCATGTACAAGTTTTAGAGCTTGTAATGAGCAGCCATCAGCTGCATAATTAAGGGTCAGTCCTTGAAAAATGTTATGTTGCATGTTGGCCAATGGTTGTTGCTGTTGTTGTTGTGTGTGGTATGTTGATACAAATCAAATAATCAGGTAGCTGCAGGCGCTATCACTGTATGAAGAACTTCAATGTTGCTCTCTGTTTACCTCGGTCAGTTAGTCCCTGTTGTCTTGTCGGCTGTTTTGGGCAAATATGGTTGGCATAAACATTAGTTAGGCACTCGGTTGTGGATCTTACATATATACATACGTAGAGTTAGGGCCAAAGCAAGACAATATGAGAGCCATCAATGCATAAACCAACAATTGCAGGCCAAACACAGTTCAACACACTAAAAGCCTGCCTGCACACAGACAGATAGACAGTCACACAGTCGGACAGACAGATAGAGAGGCGAACTGAAGTTGAGGCAGTGTATCCTGCATATCCTTGCCATTAGGTTGTGCTTATCTAAGTAAGTTAATATGCCATTTGAATGTTGTGATTGGACTTGTCTGCCCTCAAACCCAAACAATCATACTCAGACCCAATGAATTTTAATTAATTAAAGTTTGCTTATGTCGTGCCTAGCACTTGCCGCAAATCATGGCAAATGTAGAGAGATACTTTTTGCTGCCACTATGATTCTAACTGATTAGTCTTGTAGTTGTTTTTGTTACTGTTGTTGTTGACCAAAGCAAAGTCAAATGTTTATTAGTCAGCGGCTAAGCAAATTTTCATGTTGTTTCATTTGCATGTTTTGAAGAACTGTGTTGTTATTGTTTTTGTTACTTCTGTTGTCATTGTATGCACACTTATCTGTGGCACTGTGTCTGTCTGTCTCACTGCCTGTTTGTTTGTTTGTTTTGCTCTAGTTTGTGTTTGTCTGAAGTGTTGCTTGAAACAAATTGCAGCTGCTGGTAATAACAGATATTGTTTTTGTTAAACACACAGCATTGTTGATGCATTGATATGCATTGAACTTTATTGAAATTTGATTTGCATTAATTGTGTAATATTAATCTAATGCAATTGAATTCCCTTTCAATGTTCATTGTTATTTTTCCATCTATCTCTCTTCCATTTTCATTGATAGCTATGCCCAATAGTGTATTTATATTCTTGTTGTTTATTTTCATTTGCATTTATTCCAATTCAATTACAATGCAATCTTAAATTGTGGCTTTCTGATTGTTGTTTGTAATTTGCTTTTGTTATAAATTTGTATTTTTCATATTTTTGCAAACCAAATTCTATCACAATCTAATTATTAGAAACGATTGCTGATTGAAATTATGGACATCATTTTCAAAGCTTTGAAGATCTTCCAATTCTAGATAGTTCTAAATATTTCTCTTTGTTGTTAGACGCATACAATGTGACAGTAAACTTTAGTTCTGCTGAGTCACTTAAAAGTGCTTTAAATTACGTGTAGGTGCTTTGGAAACACACGTCTTTTGCCTACTTACTTTGAAGCGGCAAACTCTCAAGGGAAGTTCAGCTCGTGCTCATATTTGTTGGTTTACGGCAAACACTTAACGGCCAAAGTTCAAGTGAAAAGTTAACAAACTACATACTTACATATGTATGTGTAGGGGAGTAAGAGTTGTCAGTATAACATTGACCTTATATCATTTTTGGAACGCTGTAAAACCGAAAAATGTACCAAGCTGAGTTGCACGGTTTTTTTGTTTAGCATCTGTGCTCAAATGTTTTTAAAGTTTAGTATCAGTGTGTGTGGGGTGTGTGTGTGTGTGTGAGTAGGCAACAACAATGTTGGTTCCTTACCAGTATGGGCATAATCTAACATTTGCCCGGTTCTGTCTGCCCGACAGCTTACAACTAAGGGAGGTGTTGGCCGGGCATCATCATAAACGTTTATTACACCCATAAATAGGTGAGAAATTACCGTTTGTTTGGCCAAGTAAGCAGCTTGCTACTGCAATATTGTTGCCCACGTCTTGCCATTTGTGCTTCTCCATCTTCTTCTTTCTGTGTTCTTCTTGATTATTTCTTGTGGTTGGTTTTCTTGTTGGGCAAACGTCAAAGGTGAGACGCTTAAATGTTCCAAGTGCTGTTCGCCAAATAGTTTTCTGCCACAGCCACAGAATTGGCAACTTTGTTGTTCTGGCCCCGCATGCCTTTGGCTCTTTTACGCAATTTTTCGAAAATATTTGCAATTAAAATTTGCTTATACTCACTCCAAGGGCAACAAAGTTGCGTTTGGCAACGGCAACGGCAACGACAACGGCTATGGCAATGGCAGCTAAAGCAACTTAATTAAATTTTCTTAGATAAAAGCAACATTGGCATCTGATCGAAAGGTTCAAACATGTGAGGCATGCAATGAAGCAAAAGCTTAATTCTAGTCTAGTCTTATTCTTTGCTATCTACTAATTTAATTAGGTGTGCGTTTAATATTTTATTCGCTAATGAACTAATTTAGTGTTGGCTAATATAAATAAGCACATTAGTTGACTGTCAACACTCTTTCGTTAAGGCGTTTCATAAAAATTTATCAAAGTGCGTACGAATTTTCCTTTTTTTTTCCTTTTTCATTTGACTCCACCTCATTCCTGGACACATTTCGCGGCACATTTGCAGCGAGCATAGATTTTTCACACTAGTGGATTAGCAGCGTATGCCAGTGCCTGGATGGAGAAGGGAAAGGGAAGGGGATTGTAGGGGATTGGAGGTGGCGTGACAACTTGACAAATGCTCGGTAATTTGTTGCGACGTAAATTTGAATGGAAGCGCCTTGATTGCCACTTGAGACATTTGTGAGGCAACAGCTGCCAACGAATAAGAACTTTTTTACTCTCTCTCTCTCACCCTCATTCATCCGTCTCTCACACTCTATCACTTCTTGCCTTGAGTGCTGCTGTTCCTGCTGGCTTCTGTTAGCCACTTACTCAATTTTCCGACCACGCCGGAAATGCAAATTATAATGATATATTGGCTGTGAAAAAAAATGCGCGACAGCCGCTACTGAAAAAGAAGAGCGGCAATTTTACCGTACGCCTAATGGCAGATCTGCCTACTAGACTCTCGAGATGCATAGCTGGGTTATATATTCAAGTATGTGACACAGGCAGAGATAAAAATCACAAAATGCTGTAAATGCTAACAAATAACAACATTTTCAAATTTTGGATTCTAATCAATACAAAAAATGTTTTATAATAATTTCATAGGCGTTCTTGTGTTACTTTTTGCATAATTTAATTATTAGGGTATCTGATAGCTTTGACTTAAGTATCTTTTCAATGCTCGCTTATTGCTTTTGTTTCAGTTGACGCCGTCGTGGCTTAGGATTACCGCTAACGGTAATAAATAGACCTGCCACGCGTGTGTAATTTAGAGGGGATTCAAAGTCGGTACCATTAGGGCGCCGTCGAGGGAGATTTGTGGATGAGGAGGTGCCGCGACGACAGGCGACCGTTGACAGTAATGAAATTATGACATTGCTAATAACAGAGTATTTTCGACGGTCTTCAGCTTAAAGATGTCTTCTTCAGCGCTCTGTCCAACCCTACTGGGTGCCTGGTCTAAAGTCCTAAAATATGATTAGCTGGCATTTAGCTTGTCCTGTGCGCAGAAAAAACCCTTTTCAGAAGCCGTCAACGAATTTCAAGCGAATTTTTTGCGCCTGTTGTTGTAATTTATTTTAATTAAACTTTGCGCTGATGAAATGCCGTTGATTAGACTTGAAAGACGCGCGCACACAAGCCAGCAACGGGAGAACAACAGTATAGAAACGTAAAAAAAAATAAATAATAATACAATGAAAAAATACGCCAATTTATTGCCAGGTCGAGGCAAGTGGAAGAAAGCATCTGAACAATTTTCGATTAACTGCAAAAAACAAACTGCACTCTATATTTCGATATATTATTGCTTTGGCAGACAATTAAAGTGAAGCACAAAATACGCAAAACTTTTAAGATTTTTGATTGTTATTTGCAAATAATAGAAATATAGTATAGTTTAATGAGCAGAGCTCAGAATTAAACAACACTTAGCTTAAGTTTGTTGCATACATCTGAATATCTAAACGTATTCTAACAATTCTAAAATTGTTGCACAGATTTAGAAAACTATACATTTGGACACATTGCAATTTGAGCTTACCGATTTGAATTGATACTCCTTTTTTGTTGGCAATTCTCAACAGACACTAAAATGACATCTGTCGGAAGCTGCAGTCGTGTGGACACGTCTTCGACTGCCACATTTATGTGCATATATGTAAGGTATGTGTGTCGACAACAAGCTATCGATTGGCCAAATGCATGCGGCCTCATCATCAGCTTATGATTATGTTGATGAAAAGCAGCAAAGTTCCTGCTGAAAATGAAACTGCTGCAAGCGGACGCGATTCGTTTGAAGTGGCAGCTTTTTCGCCAGCGTGTTGAGTGCTGCAATAAATCACTGAGGGCCATTTTCTTTAGGTGCTTGTCCGTTACAGTAGTTGCGCTCTGAAAAGAAAACACAATGTAAAATATCGAATGAGTATTTTTTCTCATCATTTTTAAGCTTTAATGAATTTCTAATTTGGTATAATTGGTTGAATATCTTCAATTGTAATATTTTTTTATTTATTTGAGAGACTATTGTACTTGTTACTGGTTGCACCACCTTCAGTTCGTCTTTGTCTTCAACTTCGTTTGTTCGTCTGCGTCTTTTTCGTTGTCACTGCGTCGTTGCTTATGTCTTTTGCTATTATTTCGCTTGACATTGCGCTTGTCTTTCATGATGTTGCAAGGGGCGTCGCTGTGCATTTGTGTCAGTGCGCGCATAAAGCAGCTGCCTCAGTTACTGCCTGCAGCATCGCAGTCACTGCTGTTGCAGTCGCTGCTCTAAACCGACATTGAGTTACATGCAACAAACGTATTTTGACAAGTGAACATGCGCCGGGCCAGGCCAAAATCCAAGCTGAAACTGAAGCTAAAGCTAAAGCTAAAACTGCAGCTGCAGTTTCAAGCTGGATGGCTGGAGTCATATGTATATGCGGGCAGGCAGGTTCTTTCATGTCCGACATGACAACAGCGAGAGTTATGGACCCACTTGCCATATGCGATTGTCTATCATTCCCCATACCCTCTTCCTCTATGTCTCTGTGTGTGTGAGCGTGTGTTGGTTGAGTTGTGGCATGTATGGAGATAAGTAACTGCTAGCATCTTGTCTGGTTAAGCTACTTCAACTCTGAAAGGTTTCGCCCACACATAACTTGAACAAATTGCTTGAAAACTAAAAAATAAATGACGTATTCTTAGTTTAGAAATCTTATATTTATTAGCAACCTAACAAATATGTATATCAGTTCAGGGTATTTTTCTTTATTATTTGTAGACCTTGTCTTGTGCTTAGTCGTTGACAAACAACAAATTATGTACACTTTGACTGTACAACGAGTGTCTATTGTACACGTAGTATTTTGCATATTGCGGCAATATTAATGCTCTTCGCTTTGCCACAACAGTTGAGATCATTAATCTTTCTTAGTCGCAGTCGCAGCAGCAGCGGCAGGGCTGAGGCACACCAAGGCCAAGGTCCTGGACCTGTCAAGGAGACCGCAGCCACAGGACGTGCTCTAGCTTTAGTTGCTTAGGCGCCACGATTCACAGCAAATTCCAGGAATTCCTTGAACGTTGTCACCTGAAAAAACAATGAAAAAATAAAATAAAAAGCAAAAGCATGACAATGATTAGCAGTTGAGCTAACAGCTGACCAGATTTTGATACACAGTTTCTCTATCTTTAAATTCTCTATCATTGCGGCCAATTGTCTGTGTGAACAACTTTGTTTGCCTTCGGCGATGATAAATGGCAACACAGTGTACTCTGACATTGGCTGTAGGTCAGTTATTGGATATATTTCTCTTCGTGTGCATATATGAGGCATATAAGTTGTTTGGTTTGATTGATTGCTTGTGGACTTTGGCAAATTTGTTTGATTTGTTGTGCAACTTTAAAGCTATTCATCTCTGTGGTACAATATGAACATGTTCTGTATGGCATAAAAAGTAAAAACAAACACACACACACATACGTCTTGCCTATTAACAGACCACATACAGGTTTATGTTTATTTTTTTTTTGTGCTAGAGGCGCCACACCTAGCTCCTTTCAAGCTTGGGACCGAGCCCTGGCACCACATAAGTAAATATGAAAATATCATAAATTTTCATTCAATTTAATGCCTCAGCAAACAATTTTTATAGTCAAGGCAAGAAACTGTCAGTTTGGTAAGGGCGTTTTCCAGTTTCCGTACCCCAACACTCAATGCAGTCTGTTTGTCTGCTGAGCTCTGAGGCTGAGCTGCTTGGCAGCTGTTTTAACAGCTTCTTCTTTACCCCGCTTTTATTTTGCATACTCATACGAGTATATGCTTTATTTAAAAATATATACAT
The DNA here is from genome assembly GCA_035044725.1 of Scaptomyza caliginosa. NCBI lineage: Eukaryota > Metazoa > Arthropoda > Insecta > Diptera > Drosophilidae > Scaptomyza > Scaptomyza caliginosa. Next base: position 257,071 of record JAWNNR010000923.1, on the reverse strand, counting down.
ATATTTTTGGTTATCTTTGCTTTATGCATATGACCGTAGCATTTTTAAAGCATAAATACGTGGATGTATGCGAAATATGTCTGTTATGGCAATACGCGTTACCTTTGTGTTTAGAAACAATTTATTGGAAGCGGTAAAATGTTTTCTTTCTTTACAAAGCATAGAAATTTAGTTCAAGTGCTTAAAAGCAACACTTGCATGTGATGTTTACTTTGAAAATTATATCGAATGTCTGTACATAGTTACGATACATTAAGTTATTAGTTACATCTGTCAGTGTTAACTGCAATTTCTAACAAGCAGCTTTCACTTTATATTAATATTCGGAGAAAATGTTTCTTACTTTTATCTACAAATGTTTCAAATAAATACAGACTAAGTTAAATTTACAATTAAATAATTCTAGCAGCATTGTGGCTCACAAGATTTATGGCAACATTAATTAATATGCCTGCCAAATTAATGTTTAAGTGTCGGCTGAAAAATATGCAACATTCTTCTTGTTACCGTTTGCTCCGAGTCTTTTATGGAGTGCCGTAATGGTCATTTGTGGATTTCAAGCGTCCTGCCCGCGGCAGCATCTTTGCTTGCTGCTGCTGCTCATAAATCACAAAATTAATCCTTCTTGAGTTTATTAGCGGGAATTGACGTGTCTCGTTATCTGTGTGCCCAAGCGACCGAATGCCCGAGCGCCCCCCCAACAGTTGCTTACTTGCCTGCCAGATCCAAGCCAGGGCCAGCGCTACTAGACAATTGGGGCCATCAATTATGCGTGCATTGATGCTGTCGCAGCAGCGCTTTGTCTATGCTTAACAAACTGTTTTGGCCCAATTCGCAAGTGTCCATCTAATGCTAGCCGTTATCAAAGCGCTGTTAATGGCCAAAACATTGGCTCGAACACGTTTTTGTTTTATGCTTTGCATTTCGAATTTGAACTTGAAACCTGTGGTTCATTGCACAGCCTTAAACCTGGCTGATAAAATGCAAATCGAACACTCCTGTCTAGACGTGTTGTCTATTACCATAAGGCAGCAGGTGGTAATCACTTACCAGTTGTCAAGAGTTATGGCCAATATTCCAAGTAAAAACAAAACTGAAAGCTTCGAATGTGTTTAATCTCTGTGTACTGGTACTCAGTAAGTGCTTATGTTCTGTACTATTTACCGGAAAGGTTATAATCAATCTGTAGATCATAAATTGCGGCTGTCTAAGAGAGTTGGAAACACTTATTACCTTACATGCCTTCGAACAAAAGGGAGAAAGACTCAGATTTACATGTAATGTATTGAAAGCCCTGTATCTCAATGCTACCTAACCAATTATAATCAAATGCATAACATTAAAAGCCTCTCATGTTCTTGAAAATTTCAATTGAACAGCAATTGTGTATATTCATAAAAGTTGAGTGCCATTCGGCAGAGTTACATATTTAATGGATATTTTCATATTTCTTACATCATGCAAACGACGCGATATCTTTCTGGTAAGGCGTAATAAGCTCTAATGAAATAATTTACTTACGACTAAATAAAAATGTCTCTTTTTTGGTGCAAAAATACGCCAAAGCCAAGGCAGAAGAATCGCAAACAAAGCCATCGATGCGTTAATGGCTCCATGTACAAATAACAAATTGAATTTCAGCGGCGAATTATTTTCGAAACTGATTTCAATGTGATCAACGGTCCATGGCAGTCAGTTTAAAGTACGAACAAACTGCTGAACGTGGACGAGCCCAAGGACGAGGGCAAGGACGAGAGCAAACAGTTTGAGTCACAAGCAAGCAAAAAGTAACCGAGTCGCAGTCTCAACTCGGCTTTGGAGGAACTTTTTAACAGTTGTTGTTGCTGTTGTTGTTCTTGTTGTTGTTGGATGTTACGCATCCCAGTCACGTGTTGCCACAACAACCGCCAAAATTGTCAACAGCGAAAAATTGGGCGGGCGTGAGTGTGGGCGCGCGTATTTTTCACTGACTGTGTGTGTGTGTGTGTGTGAGAAGTGGGCGTGGTCGACTACAAATGAGCATGAAAAGCTGTACAAAGAAATTTCCGGTAGTTAAAGCGTTGCCTCTGCTCCTTTTATATATATATATACTTTTTTCATCTTGTGTATAGCATATTTTCCCATGCGCCTTGTTGTCCTTTCAAAAAAAAAATAAGCAAAACAAAAATATGTAGGAATTCAAGGGAATAGCTAATGAAATAAGCACTGCAAGGCAGCGGCTGCTTTTGTCCTGGACAGGCTGTAGGCGTGGTAGTGCACACACACAAACACGCCCAACCAAAAAATCAGCAAGTTGAAGTGTGCGCATTCCGTGGCCGCAAAAGGAAGTCATACAAATATATGCGAACGTAAATAAATAATAAATAATATGCAAATGTAATAAACAAAGCGATGATGAAGACACAACAACAACATTATCAACAACAACAAAACAGTAACAATAACATAAATAATATTTTTGAATGAATTACCCTGCACCCTTGACCACATTATACATTGGTCTAACACAAAGCTTTTAATGCATTAAAAAATGTTTAAATATTAGCTTCATGGCAGCTGACAAAGCTCAAACTTAAAAATAGGATTTACCTTTTTTTTAGCACCTATCACAATTTATGCATGTATTCGCATTTTTTTCGTTTGGAGCACTTGTGGCTCGCTGTCAAAATCACAAAAACTCAACGAACCAAAAACTTGAAATATATATGTATTTATATATGCATACATATATACCAAACCTTTGGCCAATAACTAAATGTGCTATGCGTGTTCAAGTCTGGAAGTGTGGGCTGCTAAGTTATGCAAAATGAGCCCACAAAACTACTCGGGAGTACGAAAACGACGACGCATTCCATGCAAATGCTAGCAAAACAGATTTTTTAACCAGCTATTTCTCGGCATTTTTTTCATTTCTCCGTTTTTTTTTCTATGTTTAATGCGAGTGAGCTACATACATTTCTTGGCGGGACGTTGGCCAAATCTGCCTGCCTTACTGGCTAGTTAGCCCTCTACCAAATTGGCTGCCAGCCAGCTTATGTAGATTTCGGCAAGCCAAACACGTGCCCAAATTTTTCGTTGAGTTTCAGTTTTCTGTTCTGTCTGGCTTAAGAGGTGGGGGGGACGAAGTTGGCTTTGGTGTTAGGATAGTCCTGTGTGGTAGTGATGAAGGCTACAACTTGGCCAGGCTATATTTTTTCAGATTTACATAATTATATGTGTGATTTATGGATTTAAAAGTGTGTAACTATGGAGCATTGTGTTTAATTTATTAGTTTGTTATTTTTGTCTTAAACTTTTGCGCATAATTAACTTAACTTAAGCCAGAATATCCATAATTTGCTATGCTATTATTAAAATAAGAGGAATATAATTTGTTTTGGTTTGACACAGCTAAGAATTAAGTCTACGTTTGTTCCTATTTGTACTCACTAAAAAATTTTTTTTTTAAATGTGTATGTATCATAAATTGTTATATCCTGACTTTGCCCTATCTTGCTTCTAATTAATTATATAATCTAAATATTGTTATAAATGCAGAAAAATTGCAGTTATTTGCCGTGGCTCTGCAGAAAAAAGACATAATACAAAAAAAAAAATTTAAATGCAAATAAAAAGAAATATTAATCACAGCTCATGCCAACGCAATAATTTCAATTTGCTCGCCAATGTGACAGCAACAACAAAAGCAAACAAAAGCAGCAGCAGATGAAAAGCATAAAATACAAACACACACATACGCATGCAGCACGGGCAGCAACTGCATTGCATATGCAACATGTTCAACTGCAGCCAATGGCCACGCCCCTTACTCACCCACTGTACTCCGCTTTCCTTCTGGCGCACCCCTTTGCTTTCTCTCCTTAACGCTTGTCGCTGCTATTGAGATAAGAAAATTTATTGGCTGCGCATGTTCTTTGTGACAGATTTCGATTTATGTGCCTTTTATATGTTTGGCATGAGCATTTTTTATTTAAATTTCCTTTTGTCTACCAGCCACCGATGGCATTTCTGCAGTTGTCCATTTCCATTTCCATTTTCATTTCACTTCTGCTTTAAGTGGTTATCCTTTAAATGTAGCCAGTAATGAGAGAACACCGTATCTCAAGTCCTCTTAAGCCATTATTAATGAGCGCCAATTGAAAAAGCCGGCCACTTGTAAAGGGATATTTTGAAGGTGAGAATGGTGACTGCGAAATATCCTTTACAACTTATTAAAATAATTAACGATTAAAAGACATGATAGAAGCTTAATTTTATAGCTTAGTTCTTGTAAGCTTTACTATATCCTTTAAGCCACATCAACTAAAACATTCAGACTGTACAAAATATTTGTTCTTAAATGCAGACTTTTATTCATGCAAAATGGCATTGGTCCCGTAGCCCAAAAAGTTGTTGGCGAAAGAAGCAAATTGAAAGAACTGTGCATGTGGTTAAAGCCCATTTGGCATCTGCTTTTGCCAGCCATGTGCTCTTCGATTTGCACTTTGTCAGACTGAAACCAAACCAAATGGATAGTATAGAAGTGGCAAGCAGAGTGAGATTGTAAAGAAAATGGTGCAGGAGACTCTCGGCTCTGGTTCTTACAATCCCATTTAATGCTGCAATCAGCTTTGCTTTTTGAGCCTTCTGCTACTTTGCACTGTGTCTGTTTCTGTTCTTGGCTTAATGTAAATCATACGCCCCGTGGCCACTACTGCCACAGCTTGTTGCATGCTTTAATATGCAAGCCTTGAGCGCATCAAATTGACTTTATAGAATCGAAAAAGCTTTTCAACTTCATGTACTATGCTCTTAGATAATTCATCTTCTGAATATATTTTATTTTTACTCGAGCTTTGCCAATTTTATTTTATTTAGAAAAGCTTTTCATTATTTTAAAGCACATTTAGTTTATTTGATGTTAAGAATTCTACCATTTTAATGATATGCTAAGGAAGGAAGCTTTATGCAAATGGCCCAAGCTACAAATTGTTAGTTCAACTCGATTGAAGGTTATTAATTAGCGTTGCAATTAAAACAAAAAAGTTAGTCAGGTGACATTAACATTAACATTATTATTTCTACTTTCGCATTTATAATTTCCATTTCCATTTTCCTTTTGCTTTTCTCTTTTGCATGGTTTTCATTGACCATTACCATCTGCAGTTTTATATGGAGTGACATTCGTAGTGTTTGTTTATGCCGTTTGACTTTCACTTGGCGAACGAACGAGGGAACGTAATTTCACTTACACTTTGGACTTTTCTTGGGCCACACGTCACTTGTCAAAGTTTTGGAAAAGTTTGTTTGTCATAAATGAAAAGCAGCGTGGCTGTGCAAAAGTGAAAACAAAAACGCAAACAAAAACAAAAACATTAACAACAAAACCAAACAAACTGCAAAACTGACGAGCGCAAAAGTAATGAAAAACCAGCCATAGTAGGCAAAGCGAAAACAAGTAGCAAATAAAACGAAAAAAGAACAACATAGCAAGTAACTTTTCTTGAAAAGTAAAAAGCAACCAAATTACAAACGCAAGTCAAGTCTTTCACAAGTTCGTTCCAAATACTCGTCGAGCCTCAGAGCCAGAGAGTAATTGAGGGAGCAAAAGACAGAATGAGAAAAAGTGCCACGTTAAAAGGGATCAAAGTTGTCTTTTGGCTTGCCGTTCCTTGTAATTTAATTAAAGACCTTTGCTTTTTAGGCCTCCCACTGCTGACTGATACACACACTCTTACAGTCATACTCACACTCACTGAAATGACCAGCTGACCAGGCTAGCCAGTCCGACTGACTGACTGACAAACCCACTTAGCCAGCCAACATACAAGCATTCAACTATCCATCCCTACGTTTTTCTCCCACCTTCTCGCTAACTCTCTGTCTGTCCGTTCATCAAGTGGGTCTGTTTGCTTGATTTTTTTTTCAGCCTTTGCTCTTCGTCTTACAGTTTCAATTTCAATTTTACAGCCATCAAGTTGACTCTTCACTGTTGTCTTTTTATTCTTCTTCAGTTGTTTGATTGTTCTTGCTTGGGTTTCTCTGGGTTTTTTTATTCCTGTTGCCTTAATATTTGTATCATATTAAGTGGGCTGGTTGACTTTTGGGACATCTTAATTTACATTGAATTAGTCATAATGCCAATTCGCTGGCTCAAAAGATTAGCTAAGTGACGTTAAAGTCCTTTCGTCATTTTGATTTAATGAAAGTCTCAGACGACCTTTAATATTATGTTAGCACTCTTTAGTTTTTGATTGCCACTGTATATTTAATTTATATTGTCGTTTGAATGACTTGAAGTAAGCAATTTCATTACATTGCGTTAAAATTTGTTTTCAATTTGCATTCAAGTTCCGATTCAATAAGCTTAAATATATTTATGTCTATCTGATTGCTTTGCTGGAATTGCTAAAGAATTATGACCGACGATCTGGTGCGATTAAGAGATTTAAGACGTTTGTCTTAGAACGACCTTGTCAAGACAAAAGCACTTTCTAATTACGCAAATGGCAGAACAATGTTAGCTCTTAGATTGCATAAGGTGTTAAAAACAAAGCATAGACAGCTCTGATAGCTTTTGGCATTAGGTAAACAATTGTGACAATTGGCCAAGTTTCCTTTTGGCTCTTTGTCTCCATGTTGTTGTTTTCATTGGCCGCTCAAGTGCATTTCTTTTTTCTTGTTGTTGTTGCTGTTTATATGTTAGACTTTTTTATTTCCCCTATACACCTCCATTCCTCACATTTGTTGTCTTTACGTGAGCTTTACATTTTCATTTTGGCATTGGTCGACGTCGTTGTTCTTTGCCTTTGCCGTTGCCGTTGCCGTTGCCGTTGCCGTTGCCATTGCCATTGCCTTTGCCTTCATCTCTCTGCCCGGCATTCGTTTCAATTAAGCAAATCCCCTTAAGTGCCAAGGCGTGTACGTGCAAGGGGAGGGATGTGGTGGAAGGGTGGTGGGCCCCTTTTCGACCACTTTGTCAACATAGACGGGCGAATCTGACAAGGACTATAGCAATGAGTCTATGAGTCGAGAGCCCTACCATAACCAAAGAGCGCTGGCTGCGTTTAACAATTAAGGGGCTGCACTTGAAATGCCATCACGTATACGTCGCGTAAACAACACGCTAGCCGGCTGCTAGTGAGAGGCAAATCAAAACGCTTACCCATAGCCATACACAGATAGACTGAAGAGGCGAACCCAATGCAGACTAAAGACTTTGGTTGGTTGTTGAGTGTTTGATGTGTGTCCCGCATATGGCATCGACATCGACATCGACATCAACATCGAGGCACTCTCTATTTGCATACATGCGGGCATTGCTTGTGCCTCAAAGTATGCAAAGCGTCGCAGCTGCACTGCGGCTTAAAGCTGCACACAAACGCCAACGCACACATACACACAAAGTAAAACTAAACGCCACGGATTTGATGATTTGACGTTGAGTAAAGATGATGGATTCATCAGCGTATGCAAAATGCTGTCACACGCTTTGTCGTCGTCAGTCGTCAGTCGTCCTCGCTCTCATCCGTGTTCCACGCTTTCCCCGTCAGGCTGCTAGCTCATCAACATCAACATCATAGTCAAGCATGATGCCAACTCCGACGCGATGATAAACGAACGTGATTTTGTTGTTGGCTTTCTTTCTTTACTGCTCTCTTTGCTTTTTTTTAGCCAAATCCACATCGGTCGCTTGTCACCCCGCATTGCATTAGTTTTAGTGTGCGGCACATAATGAAAATTTCATGTAAATGAGCATAAAATATCTTTTTCATTTCATTCCAAGTCAGCCAGCCAGGCAGCAAAAGCACAAGCAGCAGCGGCTGACAAGACAAATGTCAGCTTATGAATTAATATGCCTTATGATGCTGATTTTCTTTTTCTTATTTTATATGTGTATCAGCAATCTGTTCTCGTTGAAGTTTGCTTTGTACTTGGACAGGTTTTTTGCTGTTTCTGTTGGTCATCAATGCCAACTGATAATTGTGTATTATCTGTGACATTTTTAAATGACAAACAAGATAATTTTAAACGATGAACAATTAAATTATATTTTAAGTTAAACACCCACATACTAAACAACATATTATTATTTAATGCTTTGTACTATTTAAAAATAAATATTAAATTTTAAGAAACTATACCAACTTAACATCAACCAAATGTACGCTTAAAGTAACAGAATTTCTCTTTTATTGTATGAATTTTTCTTCAGGAAATAATTCCAAGAACACTTGTAGCTTGTGTAAGCTGAGCTTATTTTTTGGCACTTTGTGTTTGTCAACCCAAAGGGGACTTGCCGGCAACTGGCTGGGCTGTGCTGAGTGGAATGAAAGAGAGCTGCGGGGCAATGGTGTCATTTCTCGCTGCTTGCGTCTTGTGTCGAAGCACTTGAGCAGCCTTGTAAATGCAAAGGCAACCACTTGATAATGAGCATGTCGCAATAATACCTAGAGCGGACGTCACGCCCACCGCTTGTGCTGACCTCTGGGCGGCCATTTAATCACTAATTACATGCACCGCTGCCTTGGCGAACAATCAGCCAGGCAGTCACCTGGGGTCATAATTAGTGTAAGCAAATGTAGAAAAGAAATCTAAGACCTAGCTAAAGACAGCCGAAGCAAAGGCAACAAAAACGAATAGACAGAGCAAAAAATAAAATGCAGAAAAACGTGCCATAGAAAAAATGTGATGAAGAAAAACCCAAGACTCAAACTGTGCACAAAGTTGCGGCTGCGACCAGTAGATGTCTCGTTATTGTTGCTGTTGTTGTTGTTAATGTTGTTATTGCTGTCGTTGTTGGTTGCTCACAGCATCTTCACAGCGCATTTGCTGGCCAAAAGGTGTGAAAATACAAACAGTTAGTTGCTGATGCTTCTCTGCTGCATCTTTGGCGTTTATCGCCTTTGTGCCTTTGCCCTTTGCGCCCCATGCGAAATTGTAATTAAAATTAATTGGAGGCTTCTCTTGCGGTCCAACTGAGCGCGCTTAATTAACGCTACAGTCCAGCTAAAAAAAGAATTTGATTCTAATGATTTTTTTTCTTTTTTTTTTGTGCGCTTTAAAATTCAAACTCTATTTCGGTCGATGTAGATGCTTCGGGTTGTCTTGTTTTTGTTTACTTAGCCACTCCTAAACTTGAGCGCTAGTATCCCAAAAGCGCACTAAACAAAACAGTCAATAAATTGTTTACATAGCAAATTGATCCCATGCGTGCATTAGATGAGAAGAAATGAGTTGCCTTTGAGTTAAAATCCCAACAACAACAGCCAAATTGAGAAATGTGTGCGGCAGCATCACCGCCAAAGAATAAACAACAACAAGTGAGGGCAAAGGCGTTTTAGCTTTGGCGCAGCTATGGACATTTGGGGCATTCATAAATATCTAGATCTGTAACTGTTTCTAGTTCTGTTCCTGGCAAGCAAGCAGTTTTGTATTAAATCTAAGTTGCTTAAATGATGAAGTAATAGGGGAATGGAACGGAAAGCTTTTTTTTGTTAATTAGATGCATTGAAATAAGAATAAAAATGGATTTCCTCTTAGAGTTACATAAAACTCATATTATGTGTTAGCTAACACATTTGCAGCAGCTGCAACATTGCACAATTGATTTTTATAAAAACTATATAAAAATGCTTGCCCAAGCGACAGTACAGTGCGTATGCGTATTTTTAATTGATTGCCAACTTCCGCAGCTGGTAGTGTGTGCATTAAAATGCACTGTTAGCCGAAACTCGTGCAGTTTTGCGCAATATTTAATTAATTATCAATTAATGTGTCACACACCGCAGAGGCATTAATTTCATACGCCGCGTTGCACAGCCGCAGACGAGGCCGTGGCAACAACGGCAACAATCTGCAGCAGCCACCGCAGTCATTGGATGCATGTAAATCTATCAGAGCATTGATTATTATCGATTTCTTATTAAGGCTCAACTACCTGCTAGTCTGTGTATGTATGTGTGTGTGTGTGTGTGTGTGTGTGTGTGGGATGTGCGGTTGTTTGCGTGTGTGAGTATGCTCTGGTTGCACTTGGGCCGTTAGCAAATAGACAATTTGGCGGGTGTGCACATAAATATGTGGGTCAAGCTGTGAAAATGTTTGTGTTTGGATACAACCAACTGCAATGTAATGAACTTTAGAATGATTTGTTTTGCGTATAAACAGGGCAATATGAATCAAAGTAGTTGCATGTTTTTAAAGTTGAAAAGATTTAATTGAGTGTATATATATTTACCCAAAGTTAGGACATAAAAACTTTCGAGTCGCTGTCTAGGAATTGTAAGAGCAACCTAGTTGCTGAATTGCTGACTCAATTTAAGGCAACGAAATCTGTCGGTGCATTCAATAATGCACTTAATAGTTTCAATTCGACTTGTGTCACGCGATTTCCAAAACGCTGCACCCCAGCAAATAAGTTTTTGACATTTGCCCTTGAAGTGCTTGGTTGAGAATGGACAAAACGCAATGACAGTTTGACTGTCCCTTTATCGATTTGGTGACACATTCACATGTGCATTAGCGTCATAGCAATTTTTGATGCCCAAAGCCCCATTGGTGCTGGCATTGCCATTTGCACTTGTCATCTGCACGCTGTGCACTCAGAAATCCAGATTGAACCCAAAACTCGTAACTGCAACTGCAATTGCTTTGCCAAACTAATGACAGACTGCAAACAATTTTCCATTTGACTCGAAATGGCCTTGAAATGTCCAGAGTTTTACCTACGAAAGTCAAGTCGCAAAGATATAAACAAAAGGAACTTGGCATAAGTTTCAGTTTTGCGAATTTTACCTTCTTATACCCTTTACGTATTATTATTGGGCAAGAGCGTTTTAAAGTTATCAACTCTTGGGTTTTTATTGCCATAGCTGTGTAAAATCTATTTACAGGGCATCTTTAAGTCGTTTCAACTTCTCTCTTCTGTAGGGTCTTATTCTTTTCGGGAATTTGTGTCGTTGCATATTTAGTGAGCTGGCAGCGCATTTTATTTTCGGCTCAGCATTCCCTGCCCATACTGCTGCATGCCTCAGTTTCAGTTACAGCTGCTGCATATTTGCCATAGCATTCGTAGAGTATGTGTTTTGTTTGCAATGAAAAAGTTAAAATATATCTCATATTTTACGTTTGCTTTGGGAGCCACTCACTAGGTCTCGCTGCAACCTCTATTCTACATCAAAATTTTGTCTCTGTTGTGTCTGCAGCATATACGTAATATGCACTTTCTGCCGAGTGCAATAAAATGTTTTGCGCAAAACTTTTCTGCTGTTTCGCCTGCATCGTTAAAGTTTGTGAAATACTTTTGCTCATTGTTATTGTCGAGTTTTTAGTTAGATTTGCACTTTTGTGTTGCCTTAGTTTTCTGTGGCATGATACTCGTAATTCGGATATTGTCCAAAACTGTCGCCCAACGCCCCATTAGACACTTTGGCATCGCTAGCAATAAATGATTGCCAGCTGGCAGATCAAGTTTCTGTGGCGATTATTTCGACACAAACTAAATCAATAGTTGTAAAATACTTAAGACATGTTAAAATACATTATGTTATGCTTTAACTTTCGTTTCTTATTAAGAATTTCACTCTTTACAGAGTGTTTTGTAGAAACATGGGTCGACAAATTGTTTCGATCCTGCTTGCCTTTAGCGTGTTGGACAAATTGTTAGCTGGAGTCGCATGACAAATGCTTGCTGTCAAACTCTTGCTGCCATAAAACTCGAAACGTGGTCGCATTTCTGTAAGCTAATAAGACATGCAGCGGAGACGAGAAACGAAACGAAATGAAATGAAACGAGAAGCAAAGCAAACAGGAACTTCTTTCCAGTTGTTGGCTAATAGACCATTAGTTAGCCAGTTGTTGCGAGATGTAGCATTTTTTGGGGTGCTGGTCATGTTATTTGAATATTTATTGCATGCATAACTGTTATTTATGGCCCAACATTTGTCAGCTGCGCAAAGCCTCTGTGCAGAGCTCGAAGCTTTTTAAGGCCGAACAATTTGGCAACGTTTCTTCTGTCATATGCGTGATATTAATTATGTCCCTTTAAGTAAAAACCCTACCGGGGTGCGGGTTACGAAGTTGACTTCAAACACATTTTGATGGCGAGCAGCGACGTATCTATATAAAACTGCTGCTAAACTTGATGGCTGATGATTACGCTGATGACATTGTTGTCAGCAGTCTGTGATGTGCCCATCATTGTCAGCGTTCGCAAAAATGCAAAAAATAATTCATGGCTTATAGGACGGCAGCAGAGGCACCAACAGCATCAGCAGCAGCAGCAGCAGCTGCCAAACAAAAGCAGCTAAAGTCAAAGAGCGATGCCAGTATAAAAAATGCACGCAAAAAACGGAGCAGCAAGCAGCAACGACGAGTTGAGAGTACATTGACAGTTGACAGCAGAAAGAGTGTGTGTGAGGAGTATGGCAGCCTGGGAGTAAGTTAAAAGTTAGACTATATATGCATACGTGCAGGGTTGGCAGACTTTGCTCTTTCTGCTGCTGGTGCTGCTGTTGTTGCTTTGCAAAATTGCTTGTTTTCTTCAAAGCGTGCAATTCTTGTAGCATCAGCTGCGTCAGGGCGCAAAACAATGCTGTCATTTGGGCGTCGCTGACACACAACAGCAACAGCCAAAGCAGCACCAGCAGCAGCAGCATAACAACAACAATAGCAATAATAACAATAAGAGCAACGACGATGGCAACAACAAACAATAAGTAAGTGTTTTGTTCACCAAAAATTTTCTTGACTAGTAAATACCCTGTTAGCAGTCGTTACCTTTATGCGCATCTAAGCCTAAACTAATTAAGTTAGTGCAATTTGAATCAGGAATAGTAAAATTAAACTGCTTACACTGCTTGCTCACACTGCTTTCTTTTGCACTGGTTCATAGCAACCCTTTTAGATATTTTTATTATATAGAGCGTATAATAACAACAATGGTTCCGGCGCAAAGTGTGTGTTGAGTGCATTTGCAGGCGCTGCATGCACATGAGCCGCTGCTTGAGATTTGCCTTTGCACCGTGCCTTGTGCGGCTGGGTGGCGGATATTGCAACGGAAATTGATTGAAAGTTGCTGCTGCTAAAAAATAATGGTAATGAGATTGTTTTGCTTCGACGCTGATACGACACACAAGCCAAGTCAAGTCGAGCACAATTCAGCACCGATGTCATTTACCTGCACAATAATCCCATTCAACTCAACAAAAAAAATCCATTAGTAATTATGAATATTTTACATACGGCGCCTGCACTTGCTCTCCAATGTGTTTCACATATGCATTTTGTTTTTGTTGATGCGCTGTCAAATGTTATAAATGCGAGCGTATTATGCGTTCAGAGTTTGATGCATGTGCTCCCGGACAACGTTGCATGCGTTGCATAACAAATGGCCAGCAGATATCAATGGATGAGTTACGCCGTTCTTGCCAAGCAAAGCATTTTGCAGTTGCTCTTCCTCATCATGACAGTGATGGACAGCTGCATCACTCGCCGATTGTTGGTGTACACCAATTTGAAGTGCAACTCTGCAACTGATTTCTCAATATATTGACGAGATGTTTTTTTAACTTTACTCTTTGGATATGTTAAAAGAAATAATAGAAAAGTTGCGAGATTCAAACTTCATTGTCAGATAAACTAGACAAGAAGACAGTACAATGAAATACATATAATAGATATGAAAAAAAAACTATCATTTGCCCATTCCACGCATTTCACACTTAAGTTGACGCACATGGTACATGCCTTTATGCTTACCACAATGTTGTCAATGTATTTTTAATAGCCGTGCTCAAGTTCTACACAACAACTAAAAATGCACAAAGTACACACATTGATAAGAAGACAGTTAATTGAGCGTACATTTCAGATTTTAATTTAAAATCAGTCGCCTGTAAAAACATCAAAGCTGGCACATAAATTACCACCAGACGTATGAGGGGAAGTGATGGCCAAGAAATAATGTCTGGAATGTGACATATGAGCAAAGAGTGCAACTGTGACCGATTCAGCAACAGCGAGAGACGTTCCTTTGCCAGAAACTCGTTATATGCATTTGCAGCAATGATTTCTCATAGTATGTTTTCCCCAAAACTCTCTCCACTTCACTCTGTCGCTCACTCTTTACAGTTGTGCTGTCTTGCAGTGTGTCAATTTAAGATTCCTCTTCTTTTTTTTTTTTAATTTCGACCAGCGTGACAAAGTAACGCATCAGAAAGAAAGTCGTAAAGCAAGCAACAAGGAAGAATGTCTAAGAGGGAGAGAGAAAGTAAAGTAGTAGCATGAAAAGTTGTCAAACATGACCATTTGGCATTGTCGTTGCCATTGCTGGTTTTCAAGCCACAAATCTAAGTGATGTCTGTGCCTGCTCTGCTTTTCATTTCTTTAGATCTACGCCTCAATGCACATGCAAACGGTCATCCCCAACACCCACTCTACACAAAAAAGTAAAAAAAGAAGAAAGAATGCAACATGGAAAAAGCCAAATGTAAGAAATGTTCTAACATGTCTCTTTTTTATACACACATACACATACTAGATAACTCATACGCCATGTTTGCACAGACAGAAAGAGAGGTACACACAAACGTTGATATGTTGCCCTCGTCCTCAACCGCATCCTTGTCCTCGTAGTCGTCGTCGCTAGCTGTCCTCGCTGTGTCCATTTGAGTGCACAATTTGAAAAGGCTATTTGGCTCCGGCTGCCCTTGAGGCAGAAAATGCAGCAACCGCGACACAAGACGTTGTTGTTCTTGCTTCTGCTGTTGATGTTGTTGTCTATGTTGCAGGCGACAGGCCCCCTGTATGTATGTGTGTGTGTGTGTGAGTGCATTAAAAATGTTGCCAAATGGCAACTGGCCCTAAATGGCCAAATTGTTGCAACAAAATATATTTCAGCAGCCTTCTGCTGACAATGTTGTACTTGCCTTATTCGATTTTGCCATTTAAGCGAGTCCTCGACTTCAACAACAAATTGCTAACAAATTAGGCAGCAGCATAAAATACAACTGAATAAATATAAAACACTCGTCGCTTGATTTCTTTGAATTTTTCGAATTTATTTTTGAATTTATTTAGTTTTTTTTTCATTTTCAGTTTGTTTATTGTATTCCTTGTATTTTGGTTTGGGGGACTTCATCTCATATCTCATATTTCGCCTTGGATTTAATTTTCTTTTCAAGTGCTTAAAATAACATACATTTAAATCTTTTTGTTTTCGGCGATTTGTTAAGTTTTATAATTAATGACTTTACATTTAAATTAATTTATTATCAATTAGCTAAAGTTACTCCATCGCGGAACGCTTACATACATACACTTAGTCCATTTCTGATTAATTTTGTTTAAGAGACATCACTTTTAAAATACATACATTAATTTGTATGGCTATAAATTTTCGTTTTTTCCATAATGCGTCTCGACAAACAGTATTTCCAACAGTTTTGTATTTTCTTTACAAATTAGCTTAAAAATTTTATTAAAGATCTTATATTGTATAATTTTTAACGCAAATTTAAAGTTGCAACAATGAATGTACAGGGTGCTTGAAGTTACATTCATAGATTTTTATTTGATATAAATAAATATAATACACATATATTTTTATTTATTAAAAATGCAATTTACATATGTTTTTTTTTATAAATTTGTTAGAGCTCGTAACAAAATGCTTTTTTTAAGTTTTTAGTCTTTTGAGTTTTAAACTTTGAATATGCAACTAATATACATTTACCTATGACACATTGATTAAAAAATAAAATCAAACAGTTTCCAATTTGTTTAATTGTTTTGCTATTTACATACATTCTGAGATACTAAATATTTATGCTAAACTAATTGCAGCTAACTTGTGTATGTGGGAGTGTTTATGTGTAATTTCCTTTGATTCTTCATGGTGTTTATTTATAGTTGTCTTTTTGCTTAATAATTTTTTGTTTATTTTTTAATTGCCAAGAATTTGTTTTAAGTGTAATATTCTTTTTCGTTCGTTTGTGAGCTTCTAGTTAATTTTAATTATTGCTAAATTGCATATAGAGCTTAGTTGCTATTAATTGATGTTACTTATTTTATGATGTTACTATATAAAATGGTGTTTAAACATTTACAAACATTTAAAAGACAAATTGGAAAGTGTTTGCGTTCTCATTTCAATATGTAATTCTAGTAATAAAAATATTATTCATTTCTTGCTGTCTGCGGCTGTTACGTTGTAGTACTTACTGTAAGGAAGGAACCTTTTTTGTGATGCACTTTTAATTGGAATTATTTTCGGCTGTTTTAAAGTTTGCAAAATATACAAATTCAAGTTCAGTCAATGTCAGTAGGGAAAAACTTTTGCATGTCCAATAATTGTATATTGTTTCATTTGTTATTGTATAAGCTAGCATATTGCATAGCTGGTAGTTCAAAAAAATAAGTTACCAAATTTACGTATTAACTCTGACCTTCAGTTTGTGACATGCAAAATATTGTTTGCCTTTTCTCTTTTTATTTAACTGTTGTTGAATAATGTGAGAGAACTGTGCATTGATATCTCTGCGCTTAAAATGTTATTTTGCATTAATCAAAGTTATATTTCACAATTTGTTGCTTCTATCAAATTTATGGTTAGCTCTTGAATATTTATACGCACGGACATTTATAGTTACATGGATTTATATGCTTACTTTATTTGTAAATGGGAAACTCGCAAACGGCAAATTGCCTTTTAATTATATAGATGTAATTCTAGCTTATTTGTTTTTTCATTTATGTTTTGCAATATTTGTAGTTGTTGTTTGTTTGTTTGTTTTATACAATTTATAATTTAAGCTTTCAATTCGTTTTGGCAACGCACTTAGCCTAGACACAAACCTCAAAGAGCTCACATTATTTCACAGACACAATTAGCGAACTGCTGCAACTTAAACGCAGCTCTCCTGCTGTGAATACATTAGAGGCGTGCGTACTGTGACTATTTCGCGCGAATAGGACTTGCCCACGCCAGAGAGTCCGGACAGTGAGCTACTGGGACTGGTTATGGCTGCCGTTGAGGCCAGACCACTGCTATTGCTCGAGACGAGCATTTGGCCATGTGCCAGCTGCTGCTGCTGCTGCTGTTGTTGTTGCTGCTGCTGCTGCTGATGCTGCTGGTAGGATGGTGGCATGGGCATGTTGCCAGCTGGATGATGCTGCAACTGTTGATGCATCATTTGCATCATGGATGCTGAGTTGTGCGGCTGCTGCTGCAGCTGTTGCTGCTGGTGATTATGCGGCAGTGTGTGATAGCCGCCCGGATGCGAGGGTAACGTATACATTTGCACCGTGCCCGGCGACACGGTTGATGGCGTGCCCTGCGAACCTGGCGATGAGACGCATGGCCCAAAGGCAGCACCGGCCGCAGTGTCCACCTGCATGGCAGCGGCAGCGGCTCCAGCTCGGCTCTTATATGCATCTATCTGAGCGTATATCGTTGGCTCCTCAAAATAATCGTATGTGGGCGGCGGTGCATGCTGATGCGGATGCTGCAGACCGCCCGCATTTGGCTTGTGGCGCTGCAGTGTTGCCGTTGCCGGTATGGTCGGCAACAGCTTTCTCATACTCGAGCCATGTGGCAAAGTGCCACCCATAACTGGCTGCTGCTGCTGTTGCTGCTGTTGCTGCTGCTGCTGGGACGTCGACTGCAACTGTGGCTGTTGCTGAGCTGTTATTTGGCCAGGTTGGCTCTTTTTGGAGCTGCTGCATGCGGCGCTGTTGAGCGAAAGTTCCGCATAGTGCAGCTCATCGTCCTACGGATAAGAAGTAAGATAAAGGTAATATGTATGCTTAGTAAAGTATCATTTTATATCTTTAAAAAACCTTTAAATTAATTTATTTAGTTAGCATTTTATTTGCACTGTGTAAAATTTAACCAACCATTTTTGGGGTTGACATTATTAGCCTTGTGCTAACGATAACTTACCTTGCTGCTCTGGTAAGCGCCACTGTCCGTTGAGCAGCCGGCGCTGACGCTGGCGCCAGCTGTGGCGCCAGGTTTGCAGCTGATTTCCGCCTCGCTGGTTGTTGAAAGATGTCCCGATGGCGTTTGTGTTGCTGATTTTTGTTTATATTCGCCATCAACTAAATTGTAGCAAGAGCAGGAAAGAGAAATAGAGAGGAAAAACGGAGAGAAAGAAAGTTGGTTAGTAAAAAGTTTTTAGCTTCTTTATGCTGCTTTTGTTGCTAAGTGGGGCAAAAGGGAAAAGTTTTTTGCTGCCCAACATGGCTGGGAGCTGCCTACTATATACCCTAACTATACTAAACAGAATGATTGATAAATTTATAAATTAAATGTTATGTTACATGTCAAACCATTATGCTTATATACATCCTAACAAAAAACTCATAAGAAATATAGTTTTAAAGAGTATAACAAATTCCATGGACCTTTGCTGTTTTATTCTATCTGATTGGGTTATATCTGTTTTTGATTTGGCAGGGCGCAACGCTCAATTTTCTCTTCGACTTCCACAGTTTTTCCCATGAAATTGTTGTACGTTAAGAAAATTGATTAAATTGTTTAGCTGTGCGAGCTGCTGCTGATTTCTTGATTGCCATTAATCAAGCCAAAACGTGTGCACTGGGTAAAATCTGTGTAAGCTTAAAGCGCTGCAGGCCGCAAGGCATTGGCTGGTAAGTCAGGCTAAAAGGGGGCAAACACTCGACTGCAGACATATGAGCAAACAAATACAAGCAGGAGTAGAAGCAGGTCTGGCCTGGCTTTGCTGCCAGCAATTAGCTGTCATTTAAATATTTCAACACTGGCACAAAAATGCAACACCCACCATAGCACCTTTTACAAACACGGTACCAACCTATCCTATTCGTCCCTTCCACATACTCTTGAGTCATGGGTGTGTGTGTTTGTTTGTTTGTTTGTGTTGCCTGTTTGTCCTTAAGCCCTTTTGCTAACGTTCATAAATTACACACAGACACACACATACACATACACACACACACACACACTAAGAACGCATTCATCTTAAGGCAAACAGGAACTAGGAATGAAGAAGCCTGAAATTGCAATCGCACTTACCCTCATTGTAGGGAACGACATCGGGATTCTTCTCGTCGTACATCTCCTCAGAATGGCTCAAAGGCAATGAGATTTTATCCTTAATTTGCAAATTGCCTGGACGTGAGAATTTCGCATTCGAATGTGCGAACTTCTGTTGCTGCTGATGCTGATGCTTGTGTGAGCGCAGCTTTAATGCCGCAATGGTGCCGATTCCAATGCAAACCAGAGCCACCAGTATGCCCACAAAGATGCCAATGGATAGAATGGGTGTCAGCTCAAAGCTGTTTGCTCCCTGAGCGCTGCCCTTGTACGAGGTCAATGCAACTGTGAGAAAGAGCAAAATGAGAGAAAGCACATGAGAATCAAGTTTAATTTGGAATCATTTTAATGCCCAATTAGACAAAGCGTTAGCTTATAAATCGCCCAAACAGTTGGCCATAAATAAAACAGCTAAATGCTAATTATTTAATACTCTGAAGGATATCAGAGTTACATTATTTTACAAGGCAGCTGCTAAAAATAAGATCAAACTACCTAATTATACATTTTTCGTATGTTTGTTGTGAAGCCTAAAAGCTGAATCACATTTTATAATTAGAATTATTATTTATTGCTAGTACAAAGTATTATTTTTGTAACGAATAATCTTTGCATAAGCTAGCCAAGGGTATCAAATATTCATTGTGTACTTATGTTCCTCCCTTTTTTGTTTCACTCATAATATTTCCTCATTTTCTTTTTGCACTTTTGTTTTATTGTGTCTTTATGAAAAATTAAAACGACGACTTAAGTTGTTTACCCAAAAATGTGTCTGTCACTGCCAAGTACGTCACACCCTCGTACCATACCCTTCGACGCCTCATTTCGGCCAACCATTGGAAAAAGAAAAAAACTCTTCTAAACTTTGCTTTACGGCATTTTGCCTCAGCTAATTAGTATTACAATTTGCTTTTGCTCAACGTTTCCCGTTTCGTGTCTCGTGTTTTGTGTCAGGCAAAAACCTTCTAAAGACAATTCATTAATGTTAATCATTTTATATAATTTCTTTCTTTCTTTAGCTAGCGCTTTGGTGCTTGCATAATTTTGTTCTTTATATTCTTCTTTTTTGTTCTTGTTTTGTTGTTGGAGCAACTGCAAGAAAAAGTTTTTATGTAACACCAGAAAAATTTACAATTCATTGAGCAGTTTAACGTAATTAAATTGCGAAACGGCATTACAATAAAAGCCAACTTAAAGAAATTCCTAGCCTTACTTTGTGCTTCACCTTCTTTGCGTATGTAGGTGTATAGGGAAATCTTATATAAAGTTATTCAACTTGTCAGAATGTTTCACTCTCTTTGACTTTTGTATCGCTAAGAACTATTCATTAATAGCAAATACACATATAGAAGCATTATAAATTCATAAGTCTATTCTAAATACACAGCCTTATATTACCTTAGTCCCCTAGTTTTCTTGATTTACTTACCAGTTTGTTTCTCGGCGGCCTTGAGAGTATAGCCATCGACGGCCACCGCTTCGCTGCGTCCCCGTCCATTTACAGCATAGATATAGATACGAAATAGACGACCTGCGTCTAAGCCGCTTACGCTGAACACCGCAAACTTGGCGCTAATGTTGGCCTGCAGCATACCGCTGTGCTGATCAAAGATTTCCATAAGGAACCATTGACGCATGCCGCCATCGAAACCTGCAAGTGGCATATACATAAATGATGAATGCATTAGTTATTGAGCAAAGTTTAAGCTTTAAGATTACTAAAAAATACGCTTAAAGCTGGCCAAGTGTTCATTGAATAGTTTACAAGGTTTAGGCAGCGCTTTTTCAAATCCCTTTTCTATTGCACATTCACAACTAAACACCGTAATTAAATGATTAAGACTGTTATTCTGGGTATTATCAATGTAAATGTTTTGTTTTGGCCAGTCCACTTCACAACAACTTTCACCCTCCTCCGCTCAAGGTTGTCCCAAGTGGAGTTAACAAAAATACTTGGAGTAATCTAAAGCTACATTTTAAACGCCATTTAATAACACCACAAAAGAACTGGACGACCACTTGAGAGGAAGATTGTGTGTACCCCACCTGCCTCTCTCTTCCGCTTGCAAATGTGGCAACCTTTGCCGAAAAATAAGCGGCTAAAGCTGTTGTTGCTGCTGCTCAAATGGTACTTCGTTCTAGACACAAAAGTCGGCTTAAAACACTTGCGAAAAATGTTAAAATATTTTGTAATAAAGGCGGCGTTTGAAAAGGTTGCTAGCCCGACTCCCCTTTCTAGCAACTACTTCAGATAGGGGAAATTGTTGTGTAAAATGTTTTATATGTTGCTATGAATTTAGCTGGGCATTGTTGTACATATTATTTTTGGCCGGCTGCTGCTGTTCTCCTCGGTTGCGTTCGGTTCTGTTATGTTATGTTGTAGTTGTAGGTGGTCGCTGGCACAAAGGCTGCGCCGGATTGGCCTGAGCACGGAAATAGAGTCAAAAGAATGTGTTTTGCCTTTGCTTCAAAGGGCTTTTGTGTGTGGCAGCACATCATTGTTTGTGGCCAGGGGTCGGTCGTTGTTGTTGCCAGGCCATATAGCTAAAGCATTTTGTGCGCACTTTAAAACGTTTAGCTAATGAAATTTGCCGCAGCATTGGGCCAAGTAAGCAAGAAAGCAAGCAAGCCAGCAAGCAAGCGAGCAACATGCCAGTCAACCAGCCCAGCTACAACAAAAACTTCATTGTAATGGGTTAATTTTATTTACTTGGACCAGGCAACAATGGAAATTGCGCAAGTCGAGTAAAAATAATAAAGCAATGGCGGCGGCGACGGCGACAGCGGCAGTGGCAGCAGCACCAGCAACACCGAGCAGCGAGCAAAATGTTATAAACTGAAATTTTATTATATTAAACCGACGCTTGATG
This sequence comes from Scaptomyza caliginosa, assembly GCA_035044725.1. Taxonomy (NCBI): domain Eukaryota; kingdom Metazoa; phylum Arthropoda; class Insecta; order Diptera; family Drosophilidae; genus Scaptomyza; species Scaptomyza caliginosa. The sequence goes on along the minus strand of JAWNNR010000923.1, from coordinate 235,147 downwards.
AGTTTGGTTAGTTGCTTGCCTGCCAGCCTGCCTTGCCACGTTGCTTTGTTTCGCTAAAGAAAAGGCAAAAAGAAAGAGGGGGAGAGAGTTGGCCAAGAGGCAGCGGCCCTCAAGTTGTCTGGTGAGCAGCAGCAACAGCAGCGTACAGCATTGAATTGAATTCGAGGCAAGTTCTCTTTCTTGTATTCCTCGTTTTTGCAAGTTGCCCAAGTTGCGTGCTGGCTTATTAAAGTCGAAACGTGCAGCGACCGCAGCTTAAGTTGAGTTATTATAAAAAAAACAAAATAAAAAAAACACAACCTAGCACAAAGGGAGTGAGAGAGTTTGAAACCAGGGAGTTTTTCCTGCGGGTGGGCGTCACGTCATTTGCTTTAATGTAAAGTGCAATATAAAAAGTATCGCGTTTTCTGCTGTTAGTGTTGGTGTTGCTGTTGCTCCTGCTGCTTACCAAGTTGCGTTAAAGTTTTAATGATGCTGATGACTATGATAATAATGTGCAGCCACTAAATTAGCAGGGATGCGGGGTGCAAATGACTGTGAAATGTTGTACATAAAATGCTTAAAGAGCCGAAGCTTAAAGCGTTCGCTTTGACTATGTAATCCGCAAGCAACAGCAAGTTAAAAATTGAGAGAGTTTTCGCTTAATATTACTTTCTTATGAACCTTAAATTCTTGGCACATACAATGGTTTTTAATGAGTTGCACAAATTTTTGTGGATAAGAAATAATTTAATAAAGTGTTAAATAATTATAAATAAAAGTTTTAAGATTTAATCAAGATTAAATAAAAGTACGCAATAGATTGCTTTAAATTAAGATTAACTTGTTGTTTTTTGATTCAAAATAATTTTAATATTATTTTGTTTTTATGAAAGACACAGTGGAGTAGCTAAGCTAAGGCTAAGGAGACAAGCGACATTAAGCAGAGCTAAAGCTAAGAAGCGGGTTCGACAAAAAGGATAAAGAGGCACAAAGTAACAGGGAATGCGTTATTAAGTATGCAGCTATTATGCGCTTTTTGTTGCACTTTCAGCAGCCGCCTCGTTATGCCTCTGTTTCTGTTAGTGTTTCTCTTCTTGTTCCTGCTATTGCTGTTATTGCTGCTGCTGCTGTTGTTGGTGCTTCTGGTATTCGCTTTGCTTTGCACTCGAGAGCGTTTCGAGGGCTGCATAAATGCATCATAAACTCGACTCTTACAGTTGCAATTTGCGAGGACATTTCTCGACTGATGTTGTCCTCTACTCTAGCTTCACCTCCTCTCCCGGAGTTTCACTCCTCATCTCTTTACCCCTGTGCTGCCTTGTGTCTTGTGTCTGCTAATATGCAACGCTGTGATGCTGAACTTTGAACTCGGCGCAGAGCGCTGTAACAATTTGTGCTGCTTATTTTGCGCTTTGCGCTATCTTTTGCATTTCCGTAGCGCATAAAATATGCGAATTGAATTTGTATTTAAAGTTTTCGCCTTTAGCTTGTTGTAGTAGTTTGACTTTTACTTTTTAACTGCTAGCACAAGTTGCATAACAGCCCAAAAACATTTTGTATGTACAAATTTGTGCTTAACTTTTAGCGCTCACTGTGTCTTAATGCTGGCACTTCTTCCTTACTACGACTTCTACTTCATCATTTTATCCTTGTGCCTTATTTATTTTTGGGATAAAATTGCGAGCAAAGAGCTTTGGCCATTGGAATGTTTTCAGCAACATTTTGCCAAGCGATTTTGCCTTTTCCTACTCTTCCTACCCGTTTTCCGTCTATAAGCCACTACTGCAATATGCTGTGGAACTAAAGCATTTTGTGTATGGACACTGAGACTATCTCTCAGCGTGTTGCCTTTTCTAGTTTTATGCTTTCATTGCATTTTTATTATTCGCGTATACTGGTAGTACCCGTATCTCGAAGGAAGTTTTAAGCACACATTAATTCACACACACACACATACATTCGCATTCGCTTGCTGCCAAAGTGCACTTACGTTACTCATGTATTTTAAATGTGTATGAAAAGCGCTGCAGGAAACACAACATGCTGAACACATGTACCATGATTTCCACTTGTTACTAACACCAGCACCATAGATACATCAGTCGAAAACTCTCGTCTGGCCATTTAACTAGCTTTGCAGCATATTGCTTGAGTTGTGGCTAACGTATATTTTTTATACACGCTCATTTCATATATACATACGTAGACATATGTTGTATTTCTGTTCTCTTTTTATTTTGTGAACATTGATTGGCTCATCAGCAATTATAAAAGCTGGCAAATTGGCCAGGCCATTTCGTTTGCCGTTTGAGGCTGGCTACTTACCTTCAAGGCAATAAACCTCCAGCGAATCGGACGTTTGATTGACCACGGTACAATTGGTGGGCGCTTCCGGTTTGCCGGCAGCTATCAAATGGAATACACACGGCTCCTTTTGTTGGCCCACATTGTTGTCTGCCCAGCACATGATGGTGCCAAAGTCCATTTCCTGCAAGGAAACAATTATTTTTATAAAAAAAACTATGAATAAAAATTTCATTAAATGGCCATTTTGAGTGGTAATTAAACAAACTTTAGTCCATCTTCATTTATATCAGTTAATTATGTGGACTAATTTGAAGTTGATTTAAACAGTTAATTGTTGTGAAATATGTTGCTATTGTGTTAACATAACATGAACTTAATGCATTAAAATAATAAATAAATAAGTACACAACAAAGCATGTTAAAGCCCATTCGTCTTGCTGTGGCTCGGTGGCGTATGCGTAATGTGTGCTTGTCAGGCCGCCTGATTGATCGCAGCTGTCAATAAGTCTTTCATTAATATAATTTCATGTCAATAAACGCACACACACATAGACACACGCATAGTAAGTGTGCAGATGAGGATGTGGGAGAAAAGTCTCGGGCCAAGAAGTTTTCCCAACTTGGCAGTAAAAACAAATGAAGCATTTTGTGGCTGCCTATTTGAGCACATATTTCTTTGAGTCTGTGATTGGTAGAGGGCAAAAAGAAAACTATGTTAACATGGCTTTAATGTATGCCATGTGTCCAGGCATGTAGAACCTGATAAGTGACCACGCCTGCGGGCCCATTGTTGATTCTTTTTCGTTTGTATTTTGTGTATATTTGTTTGTATTGTGTCAAATGTTGTGCTAATGAAATCCTCTAACTATATTACGGTCAAATGAACAACAACATTCGAGACGATTGATTTGCTTGCGTACACATACACACAAACAGATACAAACAGACACACAAAGACACACAGGCAAACAGCAGTTAGCTGGGTTGTGTGTCTATTTACCTTGAGAATTGTTAGCTGAAAAAATAAGCGCACTTAATCAGCGCTAGGCGTCTTGAACTCATTAAAATTTAAAATCACTTTCCACCAGCGTCCAGTACGCTTCAAAATGTCAACGCAAATTGCAGCTTATTTATCAGCCGGAGCGCGTACTTATTTAAAACCCCAATCCTCAAAGAACCCGCCTCCTATTGCCAGCAATCTCAAGTTAAGTTAGAGCAGGACGTTTTTGTCATTTTAATTAAGGCAGCAAAAAAAAAAAAAAAAAAAAAAATACAAACGTAAAACAAAAACCGAAACAGAACAAGAGACAAATGTTCAAAGTTTTCCCTAATTTAATAGGCGCGCAAAGCAAAGAACAAAATGTTTGACTGAAGGGGAAAGTGTCTAGAAAAACTATGAAAAAACATTGAAAACCCAAGAAAGAGATTCGTTGATTGCGGTCATAAATGCAAGTCAGTTAATATTAATATAGAAAATCTGTTTTTGAATAAAGGCTTTGCTGCTTGTTAAACTTTGATAGGATTTTGTGTGGTTTTTATTCCAATTTTACATTCCCATCTGTTTTTTGAAAACATAAAACAACTTGACATATTGTATTGTCCATAAAAACAAAAAGTTGACATCTTAAACAGTTTAATTAATTATTGATCGGCCAAAGTTATGTTAATTTAACATATATTACAATGAAAGTGTTGAGAGTGGGCTGTGGACAAACGAGTTCTTGTTAGTTAAGCTCGTTTATGTCAGTTGCATGCAAAGTATTTATGCAAATTTATGACAAATTTATGAAAATGAAAACGAAAATGAATACACAAATACAATACATAGTATGTGCACTCATAACGTATGGTATTTAGCAAACTGTTGTCACAAAGGCGGCAACAGCTGCCAACACTGCGCATCAACACCTACACGCACACACATACACACACACACAGACATGAGTGTGTGAATGTAACCTCAAGCAACAGCTCAGACTGCATTTTAAGTAATAATAAATTTTCCGCATACGCATAGAAAATGTCTGAAAACTGTTGGTAGAATAATGCATAGAGTAAAAAGCATAGCATATTTTTTAGGGCCAAACCTTGGCTGCTGATGCTGCTGCTGCAACTGTCAACAAAGAAGATGCTTAATAAATTTACAGTTGCCAGAGAGCTTTACCGAAATTTTACATACACTTATTTCGTTTATGTGTACGTTGTGTAAATTTATGCCCGAGTATATGTATATGCATATGTACATATTTATTATCATTATACTCAGTTGTTTATATTATTTTAATGTTGCCGCAACTAAGCGTAAATATTATTACAGTTGTACAAGCTGGCAGCGCACAGGCAACAATAACAAATGCCTAAATTGTTGCAAGTATAAGAACATACACACATATACATACATGTATTTAATTTTGCTTAAGGCAAAAATCTGTGATTTTTCGCCTATCCTGTCGAAAGCTTTGGCTTCGGTTTTGGTTTCGTATCTCCTGTCTGCATTTTTATTGCATTCTTGTGTAGTGCTGACAGCACGCAAAATAAATGTTATTATTTATGTGTTTTAATTAAAATTTTAACGTTTCAGTGACATTTTAATGAGTTTTTCGGCCACCGTTCTTTGTGTGCAAAATTTTCAACAAATTTTGCGAGCTATTTTTATATCTGTGTGTATATGTGTGTGCGAGTGTATATGTGCGCAACGAATAATGTCTAGCAGAAGACAAGCACAAATTTCCACACATGCAAAAGAGCTACAGACAGACAGAGACACAGAGAAAGAAAGAGAAATGGCGAAAAATTAATGAGCTGTTGGCTGTTCCCTGCCTTTAAGCAAATCAAACACAAAAAAACAGAAAAAATAAATAAATAAATATATAAAGAAAAATATAAAGAAAAATATCAAAAAATAAAATGAAAGAAATATCAGCTCAAATGACGACAATGACAGCAACGTTGCTTGAGCTGCGGCTACGGAAACCGGAAACAGCATATATGGCAACAGAACGGAAGGGATTTTTCATATTCAATTGAGCTAAATGATTTATGTGTGTGTGAATGTGTATGTGAATGTGTGTGAGCACTAGTCTTAATGTGTCTGAGAGACTGTATGAGCGTGTGTGTGGGGTGCAATCAGCCTAGCTCGTCTGTTTGTGAACGGAACTCATTTGAATGCCGTTTGACAACTGAAATGTGGGCCTACTGCCCAGTTCTTCTGAAGATACACTCCAGCCGATGTCTTTTCCGTAGCCACAATACATAATTGTGGGGTAGCAGTAGCATTGGGGTGTTGGTGACAGTCAGTGTCACCTCTGGCACTGGCTTAACAGTTACGGTTGTGTTTAACTGGCACGCCAAGTGTTTGCGGACAGTTATGACAAGTTCTAAATAATTAAACAAGTTTTTGGTCAGACAAGAAATAAGAGAAAATAAAAGAACTATGCAGTATGGTAGAAAAGAAGAAATTTTTCATCGGGGGATAGAATTTTTGAACACAATTTAAAGCCATAAACGGTTGCATTTTAATTAAAGCTTAAACTTGTGTTTGATCACAATCTGTTAACCCTTCCATATGCTGGCAAATCAATAGATTCGTAATCAAAAATAGCCTTGAGCTAAACCAATTGTCTGGTCCATGATTGCCGCATAGCATATTCCGTTTTGTTTTGGCCAAACCATAAAAGTTGCCAAGAGCAGCAGATGCCGCAATTGCAATTGGAAAACCATTGAGGAGTTGTTGTGCAAAGGGATAGCGGCTCATTCGGTTACAAATTTCTGGCTCATTGATGGGGAACTCAGCTCATTGATGGCCAATTTAGCCGCTCAATTGGCTGGGAGGAAGTGCAAGTGCAAAACGTCAAAATGCAATCGAAAGAGCAATCGCAATTGCAATCTCAATGAAGCTATATCGATGACGATAATGTTGGACAATCTAAACGAAAATGCTGGCCAATTGTCGAGTTAAGGAGGTGAAACACAAAAACGGCAAGTCAATTGATGTTGACTCGTTGTCTTTCTTAAAACCAAAAAAAAATAGAAAGTAGTAGCTTTAATAATATTAACTAACCTCTGGCCTTTGTTGTTGTTACCATTAATGCTGCCAATGGCATCGCTTTTTAATTAGAAAGCAGCACTAAAAGAATTTTTAATTAAAAATTGCTCATGCGCTGGCCAAAAGCCAGTGCAAACTCCCCATCCCAAAACGCTCACCCGGCACCCCTGCGCTATCCCCACGGCCTTTCGTCTGACCGTGTTGGTTTTACATTTTGTTTGACAACGTGACACGCACATGAGCCACAATAATAACAACAACAATGAGAGTAGCAACAGCAACAGCAGCTATTAATTAAAATTTTGCCATTTAATTTGTAGAGAGAGAAAGAGAAAGCCAAAGAGTCAAAGTTTTGCTGTTCGCTACTTGCTGCTAGCTGTTAGCTGCCATTTGGCCAAATGTCAAATATGTCAATAACAATTTCACATCAAAAAACAGGAAATTAAATTGTAAAACCAGCCGAAAATCTAGCCCAAAACTCTAGACCACACCAAAGCGTTAGTTGGATGTGTGTGCGTTGAGTGCTCCCTACACTCACATATACATACATACACACATACAGATGTCACATTTGTGATGTTGTGTCGGTTGTTCCCATGTTTAGCATTTAACGCCATGTAGTTTGTCATTTTCATAATGCAAACGGAACACGAATCAGACAGTCATATACCATGTTTGTATGTAGGTGTGCTTTCGTATTATAGTCGTTCGGGGGCGTGTTCACTGACATCCAAGTGTTGGGTCATCAATTGGGTCACGTAAATTTCAATATATGACGACTTCTATCAAACCGTTTGTATCAGTATCCGTGTCTTTTGAACTTTACTTACCTTAACCGGGGTATAGGTCAGCGTTGAGCCCTGAGCAGAATGGGGTCGAAAGCCGCTTTGCGGCATATCGAAAGTCTCGGCGGTGTTGTTGAACGACCACTTGAAGTTCTCGGGCGGCGGAAAGGCATCCACTTCACAAACGATTTCGGCCGCTTCGCTGCGAGCAACGCCGTAGATTTTCTTTTGATCGGGCCGGCAAATTGGTTTATCTACAGCAAGAAAGAGAGAGATAAATAGAAAGAGAGCATAAGTTAGCAAACTTTGATGTTTTCGAGTGCATTTTGATGTTAGTCGGCTGGTGATGCTGCTGCAAATCAATAATCGCATTGCTTGCCACAAAAACTTAATGCAATAAAACGCCAATAGTTCGAGTGAACATTCTCTCTCCTTGCCCATTGAAGAGCCTCGATGGCTGACTGAGTGGTAGCTGGGGTTTTTGTTTTGCATGCGCCTGAAAACCGCACTCAAATCCTAAGTAGAAAACTTTGCGAGCAAAAAGCAAAGCAAAAAGGCTAGAGAGAGTGAGTGAGAAATAAAGAGTGAGAAGTGGAAGTTCTTTTTGCATCCAATGCAGCCGCATGAAGGCTTCATCTTCTTCGTCGTTGTTGCCCATTCAAGCAACTAACTAAACATAGTCCGAAACAGCAACAGAAACAAAAAGCTGTGCGAAAAGAAAACCAATAGAAGCAAAACAACGCAACCAAAGTTAAGTGAAAGAAAAACTTGGACGAAACGAAACGAAACTTTCGAGCCCTAGGAAAATTCAATTTCTTCTAATCCTTGGACAGGCAAATCTCCAGCTGCAGCTGCATTCAACATTGGAGCACAATTTATTGTACGATTTGACAACTACGAATTTAGTTTGCGTCATTGTTCTTGTTATATCTGCCAAATGGCTACGTCTAAAAGCAAGCTGAAAACAAATTTCCCATGAACAGCATTGAACCATCGAATAACCAAGCGACAGGCATTCGGTTACAGATAGGGTTTTTTTTCGCTGCGGCTATTGAAATCCACAGTAAAGTGGTAAAGTGAACTGGTGCTGCCACAGTTTTGGGGTGACGAAAAACGTTGCAACACCAAAAACAATTGTTCCAAAGTGTTGGAGAAGAAAAAGTGTGGTAGCGGTAAGGGACAGTGGGTGGATGTTTAACTTAAAACAAAGCCAGGCAATGTCAGAAACACATACAGCATAAGAATAAAAAAGTTCACTCAAGTAAAAGGCAATGGCATAGAAAATATAAACATAAGGGAACAACAACACAGTAAGAAACATTTAACAAAATTGAGGTGAGAATACAGATCTGTGTGCTAAATTGCTCGAAAAAAAAGCGGAAAACAATTAACAGAAGGTCTACTCTTATCGGTTTTAGACATTTCAAGCAAATTGAGCAGAAGTTTTCGGTTAAGGGATTATAACTGATGATTGGGGCTAACTTAGAGATGTTGCAATTTGTTGGGTTTAAAAGAGCGATCAACGAAAATCAAGATAGATTCGGTACCTTCTTCAAAATTACTATCATTATATTCATAAATTTGAGCTAAAACAACACAATTAGAGTTTGAAGCACTTGAAAATGTAGAAAACAAAATCCTTTATTGAATAAAATTTGTATTAGGCAAAGTAACGAGGTTTCCCTTATTGTTAGACGAGTGATAGAAAGCAATCGGAAATGCGTTCATTCAATAGGAAAATAACTAAATGTCAACAAAAGGCCGGAAGCCAAGAAAAGGGCTTTGTGTTGTGGCCTCATAGCACATACCTGACCAACAACAACAGCTAGTTGGCCAACTGGCTGGTTGGGTGTCTAACTAGTCTGATCTAGGCCAAGTTTTCCTTACTGTGTACTTGGTTGCCAGAAACCAAAGTTGGCAACCACAAGAGTGCGCTTTGCTCTGCACTAGGCCAAGATGGCAAAAGCTGAAACCAAACTGAAACCAAACTCAAGCTGCAGTTTTTACTTGCACAAAAGATTCCCAGCTCTGGCTCAGAATACAAAAGCCATTCGAGCAGGACACAATACCGGGGGCGTGTACGCAATAAAACTGCAAGTGCACCAGCCGCACGAGCGTACAATTCGCCACCACTCACTCTCATGCCAGACGCGCAACCACTCGACCACTCAATAATGCTGGCTTTTTGTGTGTCAAAAGGTTCTTAGTAAAAGCCTAAACAGTGCAGCCAAAGTAAAAGGAAATATAAAATGGCAATAACGTTGGCCAAACGGGATTCAGATTTGATTTAAAAGCCAGTTGGCATTTAAAAGCAACGAATGCTTGTTAATGGCTCAAACCCTGCGCCGTTTGCCATGTGCTAAAAGAATTGATGGCCCAATCCAACCAACGCGTTGAGTGTGCTCTTTTTATGATTCAAGCAACAATAACAATGCAAATCGAAAGAAAAACAAACACAAAAGCACACAGATATGTCAAATGTGAAACAAGCTTAAAATGTTGCGCATACGCGCAGCGTTGCATAGCACAGCTATAACATTCAGATTTGCTTTTGTTTGGTTTTGTTTATTTTTTATTTCTCTCGGTTTTTTAGTAAAGTGCTAAATAAAACTCAACACGTGCCCTATAAAACTTGACATGCGAATGCGCTCACAATTGTTGACAACAACAGAAAGAAAATCTCGCAATCAATTCAATGGAATCCTAAATAAATGGGGCACACTCTTTTATTGCAACTCGAACTCGCACATAATTTAAAGTAGCGAGCACTTGTAGTTGTTTATATATGTATTTACTTACACATCACTTTCAGCTCGACAATGTTGGAGTCACCATCGCCCTCCACATTTGAGGCGGTACAAGTGTAGTTTCCGGCCTGATGACGAGTAACACCCTGGAGTGCCAGATCTCCGCTGCTCACAATAACGCCAGCACGCTGATTATGTTGAATGATTTGGTGCTGCAAGTGGCATGTAAGAAACAAATACAAATCCCATATTATCATTAGCCATAAGTTATGAGTTTATGCATTCTTATTATTATGATTAACATTTTGCGCTAATGAGCAGGTTCTTCTTTTGTTTTTGTCTGTCATTCACACAAGCACTCATACGTTCACTTGTTATGAAAGAAATGTGCGAAGCTGCAGTGCATTAGCAAACAAGGCAAAGATACGCTAGTAAGGTGGTATTATATATGCGCTGCGTATATAAGAAGAGATATAAGCTGCTTAAGCGCTAAACTTTTCACATTCACATTAAAATTGCAAATCCAGCAAGGCTAATTAAAATTTTATATTATTATTATAATATAGTCCATTAAAGGTTGTATGCAACTGATTCAAAACAGCAGTAAAAATAAATATTTAAAATAATCGGGAGCTAAAAAGTATACTCAAATGTGAAACACACCCAGATTTTTATTACAATTTGTTGTTTACCACTTGCCTGTTGCCATAAATTTAAAATAGGCTTTCAAGCAATACTTCTATGCTACAAATGGTGAAGCACAAAAGCAGCTGAATAAGTAAAAGAAATTGCTTTGCAACCCTAGACATTTGGGCGTGCCTTTGGGCGCAAGGTCAGCACCATGTCCATTTATTATAGCCGCAACCCTCTTAAAATTCAGTTTGCTCATAAACGCGAAGCTCATACGCGAGACGGCTTCATTAGAGCGTGTGTGGAACGTGTTTGGCATTATTAAAATGCTGAAAAGCAGCCAATATTTACTTAAATTTCCAACGCACACATTCACACGCTTGACCTCTACGCTATATAGACTAACACATTTACAGTATTGGCCAAGCCTTATGGCTTCTGTTGTTCTTGTAGTTGCTGTTTTTGCTCCCAATGCGCTGGCACTCGACAAGATTTTGACGCATTTCCCCAGAGCCTTGTGCCATTTAGCAGCAAAACAAATTCGCACTTTGGCCCGCACAACAGCAGCAACAAAAGTAGTAACAACAACATTGCGATATAAATAAAAATGTGTGTGTATAAATTGTCGACAAAAGTCAAAATGCCAAACCAACAACAGCCGCAGCCGCAGCAGCAGGCGAACAAAGCCGCTATGACCTTAGCACATAAACATAAGTATAAACAACAACAACATAAAGATATAGTGAGAGCAAGTGAGTATATGTGCAAATAGCATACAATAAGCAACGGTGCGGTAGCATTAGCGAGGGGGAAAGAAACAATGCAATGTGGCAACACTTTGATAATAGTGTTGCCTACTTTCCTCCTACAACTGGGCCACAACTATGTATGGCTCTTGGCTGACTGTATGTGCTTATTTGTGGTGAGTGTGCGTGTGTGTGTGTTATGTGTCGTCGCGTCTTTTGTCTGGGGTATCAGCTCTTTCTGGCCGGCTCAAATCATGCTGGCAATGACAGTGGGCTACAACTGTGCGTCACAGTGTGGGGTCGTCACTCATCATAATATTAACGCCACCCATACATATTGTATAGTTATATATTATGTGAAAGTATGTGTGGCAAATCGAAATGCTCTTTGACTGTTTGCACTTTAGATAATTGTTTCCCCTGCTGAGTACAGCCAACTGGGCGTATGCTTAATGCTTTATAATGAGCACACTTTTAAGTCCAAACGCGCAACTTGTGTCGTCTCAGGCCCCGAGGCAGACAAATACATATACAAATACAAATACATAGACGTCATGACCTTGAAGCCTGCTTAGCACTAAGCGTACCCTCCCAGCAGCCTTTACTATTCCCGTAGGGTTCTTAAATAGCCCCAAAGATGTTGCGCCAGCCATTTGCTGAGCTCAGCTGGACCCAAGGCGTTGCTGGCATTGTTATAGTTCTCACTGTTGTTGCTGTCGTTGTCATAAAACAAATAAAAATGTCGCCGGGCACACAAAAGTAAATAAAGTTCAAGGTTGTCACAGTGAACCAAAAGAAAAAAAAACCGAAACAGAAACAAACAAAAAATAAAAGTAAATAAATATATACCAGCAACAACAACAACAACAGAAAAAAGAATTGGGCTTTTGCTTCGTTTGGCTTGAGTTGAGGATTATTTCAAATAGTTAAAGGCACATCCGCTGCAGCTTTTCCGCACTGGCTTTTCCGCCAGGTTCGTTGCCTGCCTGCCAGCCGCACAACCCTTTTGCCGCTTCCAACCCCCCCACACAGCCCCTTAGTCAAGCCACAGTCAATGCTAATGGCGCATTTTATGCGCTGCCATTTTGTTTGTCTGTCTGCAAAGACAAGCGCTTTGACATGTTTGTATTTGTGTGTTGGTGTTCGTGTTTGCTTGCCACTCGCTGCTGTTGCTACCTCTGCTGCCGTTGCTGCTGTTATTTCACCGTAGCCGGTTACAATAAATACCCAATTAGTGTTGACCATTTCTTTAATGGTTTGCCTGATTGCGTTGGTTTCTCTTCGCCGCCAGCACATCAGTTGCACATTTATTTTGTATTTTAACTAGATTTACTTTATTTATAAACTTTTGGCCGCACGCTCATGCAATATAGACATTTTTGAAAGTTTTGAGAAATGTTCTTATTCCATGGGAATAGAAGACGAGCTCGTCAAAAAAACAAATGTATATAAAGCTGTTTGAGAGATAGACCTTCAGCTAGTTTAATGTTTCAACTATTATATTTTATTTATTCCATTCAATTTGATTAAACACTTTGAGAATTAAATACTATTGAAGCAGCGACTCTTCAACTTTGCCTTATAACAATTCAAAAGCCTTATTGCTTACAAAGGCTAAAAATGTTGTCTGAGTGCCTTTGTTAGTGTGAATTGAATTATGCATCTATGTTTGCTATTTTAGCACTTCTATTACCACAAATAGAAACAGTTACACACACAATCACGCACACACACACACATACACATGCTCTGATGTCTTAAATAACTTTTGCCGCCAGCAGCATTCAGAAGTGGGTTTTGCTTGTTTACCCTCTACGCAACGATTGCGGGTCGGTTGCGTTGGCAACGTCTTCCATCAAAGTTGTGTTTTCAGCTTCTTAATGAGCATGCAAAAGTTTACTAGACACACACTTACACACTACACACACTTATGCAAACGCACACACACAGGCATAGATGGGGTAAAAGTTTTTCATGCTATATGTCTGCAAGTTTAATAAAACTAATTGTTAATTTAATTTGCCAGCTCGTCGTTAACTGTTGGCATGCATAATTGAATAATAACTGACAAAGGCGAAGCAAGAACAAAGACAGCAATTCTACTCAGTCGTCCCATGTCATTGGTTACACACACATATACACGCATATTTCAGTACGTGTTGTTGTTTCTCAGTTTAAAGCCTTAATGGCCGCAACAATTTCACAGTTAACGTTGCACAAAATACCTTGAGGTTAAAGGCTTCGCCATTAATTAGTAGAAATATATACAATAAAGAATATAGTATATTTGTACTAAGATAATAGTTAGTTGCTAACCATGGGAAATGGTCTTTAGTAAGCATAAAAAGCCGCAAAAGTGTATTTAATTAAATTCGTATTTTAATTGCATTCAAATTGTTGTTGCCAATTAACAATTGACTGCTTACGAAGGACTATCTCACACACTTCACTTGTTTTTGACATTGTCCTTGGCTTTTATTTTTCCTTCTCGCTCGCAAAACGATATAAGCTTTGCCATTAAGCCTTGAACTCATTACGCATACGCCATGTAAGACACAACCACACATTGTGACAATAGAAGCATGCCGAACTGTATCGTTGTCTTTTCTATCCCTGTCTATCACTTGTCTCACTATTTCGTTTCCGTTTCGTTTCGTTTACGTTTTTTGCTTTTTTGCTTGGCACTCAACTTTTATTGTTATGACGTTGAGCAAGTCAATTGGCTGGTAAATAACTAACTGTTTAGCTTTCTTGTTAGCCCCGTCAACATGGACATGAGCATGCAATTTGCATGTGTGTGTGATTCTTTTATTGAGTTTTCTTGTGTGTATTGCTTAATGTTTGTAAATAATACTCACTGCTGCAAATGAAAGAGCGATTAATATCCTTTTAATATTAAGTAAAATGTAGTTCAATGTTCTATTTGTCCCACTTTTTAGCTCATTTGTATTAAATATTGAAATTTTAAGCTTGTGTGCACATTGATTGACAACAATTTCTATTTCTGGCTTTTTCATTTCAGTCATGACATCCTTTTTCAGTTGATTTTGTTGTTTGGCTTTGGCAATACATTGTTTGCTTATAGATGTACTTCTTGCTACCTTGTTCTATCAAGTCAATTGCCATCTCAGCTTGTTATTTGCCTGCCGGTGAACTTCAAGTTCTTTGTACATTTGTTTTTCAGCGACTTTTGTGTGCGTGGGTGTCTTTGTGTGTGTGCGTTCTGCTTATGGAACACAAAAAGTTTTTGGCCTGTGTTGTTGTTTATTTATTATAATCATTTGGCAAAGTTATGCCTGATTGTTGTTGTTGGTATAGTTGTTGTTTAGTTTGTTGTTGTTGTTATTTTTGTTTCTATGTCTTTTAATGAATTCAATTAGCATTCATATTATTCATACACTTGATTTACTTGCCTTGACTCTGGCGCATTGAATAACATTTATTTGCTTGTTTTTCTCATCAGCTGTTTTTTGTTGTTTTCTCTTGTTTTTACTTTTGCAATTCGGCCAAAGTTTTTTCTTGTGTGTGTGTTTGTGTGTGGGCAAAACTAATAAACAAATGATTTGGCCACGCAAACTTTTTGCGCACATTCAACCGCTTGAAGTGGCTCTTTGGCCACTTGACTCAATTGCCTTAAAATAATTGGCCAATAATTCAGTAAAAATGACCACTTAATTTTGGTTGCATCATAATTTAGTGCTCCTCTGCCTTTCAAAGCCCGAATACACACACACCCAAAAGACACACACACACCTCAAGCACGCCATTGCCTGGGGAATTGCCGGAAGTACAAGAATCGTATCCGTATTCAAAATAGTCTTAAGCAGCATTTCAAGTATACTTAAAGGTCAATCTATTTTGAACATCACGATTTATTCAATAAAAATGAAATAAAAAGTCAAAATGTAAAAAGGAGCAGAAAGTTACCCTTTATAGGTGTGTGTAAAAATTGCTTACAAGCAACTTGCACTATCAACTTTTGAATAAATAATACACGTTTTAAGCAATTTCAATAAGCTACACTTAAGAAATAGTTTATCTCACGATTACACGCTCACAGACTCTCGCATTCGTTCTGGACTCAGTCGTCAATAAATCTTCATAAATAATGGATTTCGAAAGTGTTTTTTCTTTTTTTTTTTTTTTTGCTTTGCTACTTACATTATGCTTCCAGACAACTTTATAAGCAGCAGGATTTGCATGCACTTTACACTCGAAATAAACATCATCGCCTTCCTCGATATCCTCCGGATTTAGATTTGAGCCCAGGTCCAGTTGTAAGGTGGGTATAACTGCAACAAAAGATAACAAAACAGACATGACTTACTGTACATACACATAAGTTTTATATACTTATTTGCATTTGCATTTTGTTTTTCATGCTTATGTATGCTGGCTATTCTTGGACTTGGCCCAGCCTATCAAGTGCAATTTGTTGCTTTGTTTCTTACCATAAGCCAAGTTTAGCACAGCCCCAAACAACAAAGAGAAAAGGGGCAACGCAAAGTAAGATGAAACAACGCATAAACAGAGACAAAAAAAAGGACAGGAAATGGGGTTAATCTGCGCTTATCTGTGATTAGTGTCGCTTCTTACTCCTCCAACCCCGCTGCCTCTTTCTTACTGTTTTTATTATGTTTGTTACTGCCAGCACCTTCCCTGGTTTCTTATTATTCTACGTTGCTGCTGCTGTAGCCTTGTAGTTTGGACTTGGATGTGCTTACTGTTTTCTTTGCCACGTTTTCTAATCAAGTTTCTTTAAGCCGATTTCGCTCTTTGCAAAGACTTGTTAATGAAAAGGGAAATCGCTTGCCTAAACCCAGCGAATGACAGCTAGCTACAGAAATTGAGCAAAAAACGAAACGAAATGACGGTAAAACGACGACAACAACAACAAGAACAAAAGTTGTTTGCTTAATTTAAAGACCTCTTTTTTAAGACTGCTGCTCTGCCTGCTCAACAAGTTCATTAACGGTTGACTTTAAGCCCAGTTTGTAGCCCGTACACAATAGTACATTGCCTTTCTGAGCATGGTTAAAAAGTAGAGTGGTAAGTAGAGTTTCTGGCCAACTGAATAGCTAGCTGGCCACCACACTGTTGCGGTTAGATGGGCTTAAGTGGTAATAACTGTCACTGGCCAAGCTGGTCAGCAGCAAGAGCAGCAGCCCAAAACTAGCCAACTTTACTTGGCTAATGCATTTTATGGCACACAGACACACACACACACACACACACACTTGCACGCACAGTTCAACTGCAACAGCAACAGCAGCAGCAGCACAAAAGCAAAGCAAACCCGAAACCCGTAACCCGTAACTGCAGCTTAACGTAACGACTTTTGAATGCCGCCGCCACATTTTGTAGCAGACGTTGGCCAATGTGCTATAGCTTTTTCCTGCTTAGCTCTCACCCCACATGACCCTCTTATATGTGTCTGAGTGTGTGTGTGCAAGTGTGCGAGGCCTGTCATTGTCTGTTGGGTAAAAAGTTGAACAACAGCTCGTTAGCAGCCCTTAAATTGATTCCATTCGCTTCGACTGCTGCTGCTGCTGCTGCTGAGTCTATTCCACTGCCCATATAAATTACATTAACTGAAAAGTATTTCTGTCCCAACTCGGCCAAGTGAAACTGAGAAAAATTGGCTTAGAGTTAAATTAACTGCAAATGGCAGATGTGCAGCAGCGTAAATAGTTTTGAAAATAATGCTCATCTGAACTAGCACTAAACTCCTGCGGTGGGTATAATGCATTATGATGGCTCTCAAATGTTTCAAAAAAGAATTTCTAAGCAAACTTTTCTGACTGTTGTTTGAAAACTATGTGCGTAATGTTCATATACATTTAACTAGGTTTTAAAGCCAACGTAATTAAAAAATATAGCTTATTGCAAAACTGTAATCACTATACAAAATACTTCGTCTCTTCAATGACCATTCATATATTATTTCACCCTGTCAGCACATGTTTGAAGTCAGCTTAAACGAACCTTTTCTTCTCATGAACTTCCCTAGCTTCCCTTCCTGGGACGTTGTCCGTTTTTTGCTACCTTGTGAGCTCGTTTATCGGTGTGGGTTGGTGGGTAGGGGTTTTAAAAGTAGCTGCGTCACTACTTTTATTGCGGATATGACTTTAATTCTCAGTGGTTTCCGTTTCATTTAATTTTAAATGTTAATACAAGTTGATTGTGCGGAAAATAAAATCTTTTGCTTAGCTTTCGCTCTTACATCTTGCGTTTTCGGGTCAAGGTACAAGCTGCAACACAGTGTTGTGAAGTTTAAGAGATAACTTTGCGTTTTTATGACCATTTTTATATTATGCAGAATAATGACACAATTATTATTGGCTGCTTATTTTGGTGGCGCACGCAAGTGAAGGGAACTTTTCAATTTACCCTGCCAAACAAACGACGCTTAAAGAAGACACAAAAATCTTGCAAGGAAAATCACAGGAAGCCAAGGGGGAGATGGCGAAAATATTTTAAGCACGCTATAAACATGTAAATGAGCATGGAAATTGAAATTGTTATCTAATTTTTTATATCAGCAAGCGAGACGCGTAAAATTGAGAGTCTGCTACGCGGCACCCACGCAGAGGGCTTCTACAGCTGCTTCAACAGCTACTGAAAGGAGTAAAAGTTTCCATGGCAATGGAGGGGAAATATGCGCCAACAAAAAACACGCAAAGAAAAAAAAAACCTATAGATAATAGACGTGGCAACTGTTTGCCTAACGACAACGACAACGTTGGCAAAATTCCTGAGACTATTGAAACATAAAGGCTACATATACACACATACTCAGCACGTGTGTGTGTGTAAGAAGTATGCGTATCTATAGGGTCAAAGTCTTTGAGCTGCCACTATGCCAAAGAGGCACTCTCGTATACATATATACATAGAAGCGTATTGAGCGCAAGTTGCCTTTTTAATATGTCCTTACGATAGAAATTTTATGAACAAACTTTGAGCGCACATTGTTGACTTGGCCCATAAAACAAACGTTTGACATTCAAGCTGTGAAAGCCGCGGAAAAAAGCCAAAAAAGCAAGAACAAAAAAAAAAAGAGAAACGAGAAAAGGAAAATGAAAATCCTCTCATGTCTACGAAATTTATATGCAAATCAGTATTGATTCCGAGGACACGGGTGATAAGCGCTTAGCACACTTTATGGCTTGACTTCTTCCCCTGCAGACACCCCAGCTAGTTTATGTGTCACTGACAGCCATAAAACAAAGCGTATGTTCAACATGCGTGTAATTATTTGACAGGGGGAAGGATAGCAAGCACCTCCGATGTGTGTTGCTTGCTAGTTTTATTGACTTTGCCTTCAACTGGGGAAAGGTTATCGCATTCATATGAATTGAATAATATGTAAGTAAATGCAGGTCAAGTGACTGTCATTCATTTGCATCTACACTTTACTATCTGACATATAAATTGAATAGAACAAAATAAACCAATATTAATGCATTGAGTACTTATAGCTGTCAGCTTGCTAATAAACAAAGCTGTGCAGCCTTTTGAATTCTACTTTAATATCTAAGCAAGCAATATTTATTGAATAGCCAATAACAAATATTCTACGACTATAACGTATCTAGTTGTTGATTTTGACAACGTATTCATATTGGTACTTACAAAACACATTCAGCTTCATGGCTGTCTCCCGTATGCCATTGCGAACCAGCTCGTTGGTGGCACGGCAGGATAACGCTTTACCATGATCCTCTCTCGTTGGAGTGATTGACAGAACGGAGGTGCTGGCATTTCCATCCTCGGATACCTGCAAGGATGTAAAGTGTTGGGTTTTGCTGTGTGTCGGTTAGTTGATCGGTCAGCTAGTCACTCACCTTTTGACTGTGGCCATGCATCTCTAGGTTGCCCATCCACCAGGTAATCTTTGCCGGTGGCCTCGAACCAATTGCCTGGCATTCAATCTCGTATTTACGGTCAGCCGACATTGGCTGATTGTTGAAGCTGATTTCCACCAGAAGGGGACGTACTGCGAAATGAATGTATGTGCATACATTAATATTTATAGTTAATTTATGTGTTTAAATGCCGTTTAAATATTTTTTTATATGTACATTTTTTGTTTTCTTTTTCGTTCTGTTTGTATTTAAATGTGCTGCTTTCCACCGTTAGCATTGCATTTTTGTCTGTTTATTTATTCAAATTGTGTGTGAAAAATCGAAAACGCAATAAAAATGGACAAGCAATGCAATTAAAATTAATTGCAGCGAATTACGACTGCGGCACTCGTTGAACAGATGTACTGTGGTGCATAACAGCGACAACAACAAAATTATTACGGTGTGCAACAATAATAACAGTTTTTTTTTTATCAATTTATCGATCCAACTTTTTAAAATGTGTGGGTATAGACATTTTTTTTTATTTATTTAGTTACCTTATCAATTATAAATCAAATGTGAGTTTCCAGTTTTCTAGCTGCAGAATTTCAAACGTTTCTGTATTGATTCCTAAGCAACACTTATTTTATTATTCACTTACTTCACATAGATTGTTCAATTTCAATTAAGATAGCTTTCCAAGAAAGCATACTTGACCTACATCGAAAACTAATCTCAGAGTTTCAAATTGTTATAAATGAATGTTATAAATGAATTAAGGTTTGCTAATCAAAGCCAATATTGTAATGCAAATAGTATATACGAATGCAGATTGGCAAATACACAAATGCCTTGGTTAAATGGTGTTACTAAATACATATCGAGAAACAATTGTTATGCTGTCAATTGATGTTCAATTATTTGGCCGTCACGTTCATTGTGAAAAATCAAAACAAATACCATATGCATGTGTATCTGCAATATACATCTATATCTACTAACATATGCATATTTGGCGCATAATTTAAAATCTTGTTAATATTTATTGCGGCTGCAAATTGTTTACATGCCAAATTAAAAAGCGCACACACAAATATTTACACACATACATGCATACCGATCAATGTGTGCGTGCATTTTGTCTATGTGTATAGACATATTTGCTAAAACCGTCCATAAAACAAACATAAACACGGTCACGTAATGCGGCCAGGTTCATTATCGAGTTTACACATTGTTGCCATAATATTAAAAAGAATACAACATTTTTTTTCTTCAATAAGTTTTTTCTTTTTATATTATAAATAGCAATTTGTTGATTGTTAGGTTCAACGCTGAATAAATATCAATTAAAGGTCGTATGGAATGTTTGCATGAATAACATGAAACTTTTTTATACATACAATTCGTTGTCCTAGAAATAAAAGCTTAACTTTATAAAATATAAATTTTACCGAAAGCGCTTAAATTGAAAATAATAATATTGAAAATGTTTTCACACGATATAGAAAAAATTAGAACATATCGGCAGCATATATTTAAAGTGACGTATTTGTGTTTAATCCTAACTAAATCAAACGTATCTGATTTTTTTTTTAGACTTTTGCACACAAACGAAGTTATTGTTGTTTTATTATTTTTCACAATTGCTGTTGTTGTTGTTGTTGCATTAACTGCGGTTGGCCGCGTATTTTATGCATTAATTTAAAGGCATGACATTTCAGTTAAGCCAAAATGCAATAATGTAAAACAAAATACAAAAAAGAAAAAAAAACATTGTGTATAATAACCAACAACATTTTATTTATTTAAACCGCATTTTTATGTATGATATATATATATATATGTATATATATTGTAGGCGTGTTTTTGATGTATCTTTATTATTGTTTGTTATTAAAATAACACTTGTGTGTGTGATGGGGTTTTGGTTCATGGTTTTTCTGTTTTTTTTTTTTGTATGCAGTTACACTTGATTGTAATTAAATTAATTATGCCCATTTGCATTGAAAAGGCATTTAAATGTTTAATTTAACTCACTACAATAAAAGTAACGCATTCAATCCCTGAGTATGATTATTTATGCAAACGATCGTTTTAAATAATTAAAATAAACTGAAATGTCAAACTATTCTAGCTAAGTACGAAGTTAGTATCAAAATATGAATACTGACTGAACACAACAAACTAAAATCTTTAAGTTTTTATTCGAAATAAATACATAAATCATGTACTTGCTAATTGACAGCCCATCAGTTTTTTTTTTTAATTTCATTGCTCCCTATTTCCAGGCGAGTTACTTAAATAAGGCGCTAATGAGTTTGATACTGTTATTTGCCTCAATGTGAGAGTCGTGTGAGAATCGTGACATTAGTAATCTTCTTATTAGAGGCCATAAAATTACCTAATTAAGGTCAAACTTATTATTCAAAACTTTTTGCCCGCCTGGCGTCTTGGACTGTATGACACGCACAGAGCGGCAAGCGCCAAGAGCAAACCAAAATTTTGAGGAACCACGCAACAATGTTCCATTTGTCGCATTCTCTCTCTCTCTGTCTCTCTCACCCTCTTTAGAGATACACTCTATCTCCATCTCCATCTCCATCTTCTACATGGGACAAGGTCAAGCGCTTGCTCATAAAACTCACATAGCTTGGAATACTTATGAATGTGTATGCACACACACTCACACATACACATATTTATGTCTCTTATATGGCTGTTGTTTGTCTCTCATATTAATTAACACAATTCGAAAAGTCAATGGTCTGTGTTTTGTTTGTGTATTGCTGTTGCTTGCCACATTCTCGAGCTACATTACCCAATAATTTCAGCGCTCTTATTATTGACGTGTTAAATTTTATGTCTTCTAAGTGCGACATTCCTTTAGCACGTGCACAGACATGCCTACACCCACACACACTGTGGGCGTGTGTGGGCGCAATAATATCAAATATGCGCATCACCATCTGTTGTCGCAAAAACATTTTTACTTTTATTAGCCCAGGCCTAAGTAAAAATTGACAGCAATTGCTTTTTCTTTTGGCGGCACTGCGGCAGAGAATAAGTGAGACTAGGAGGGAGAGAGTGTGAGAGAGGCGCTAAAGTACCATAAAATTCAATGGCCAATCTTTAGCTGTTAGCGCAATGCCTTGGGCATAATACTTGGCAATGGAATCGACTGAAGCTAAAGCAATGCAACAGGACCTGTGCCAGTGCTATGGGTATTGTTTTGCCAAAAAGTTTCTATATTTATTTGACAAAATAACGACACTTTACATAAAATTATTATTAATAGACGGCCATTCAAAAATGCCAAGGCGCGACTATAGAATTTGCATTTGTAGGCGCTTAGCCAAGCTAATGATTAAGTAATGTATTGTTGGGAAAGTTTAGGAAACCATTAAAGAATACAAATCATAACTTAAAGCTACTTGTGAAAGAATCAACTTAAATTTGTTCTTCAATCTGAGGATGAATAACAAATAGCCATAATAATAGCTTGCAGATGAGAATTAAATAAATTGTTATCAATTAAAATAAAATGATTTTAGCGAATACTTTATATAATTCCTATTTAACATATTTCAAAAAATAAAATAAATCTATTTTCAGAAATGCTTCACACTTAGTTTTAAGCTTACATTCTTTAATTCTTGTAGAATATGTAAATAAAACAAGTTTGGAAATCAATTAAAATTAATGTTATGCCATATGCTCAATGAAAACCCAATTGATGCCGTGCAGTTTGTGAAAAACTTAATCCGTCCGCAAAATGCAAACAAACAGAGTGGAATCATAAGAAAATGGAATATCGAAAATAGTTGGAAAATTGCACAAGAGTAAAATTCACATCAGCATTTTACATTGAACACAGCTTTCTCTGTGTCTGCATCAAAGCGAGTAAATACTAATAAGGCTTACAGGATCAAAGCCCGAGTTGCCACACACACACACACACACACACACACATAAAAACATACAAAAGTACACGCATACATTTAAATTGGCTGCAATTTAATTCAATTTTACAATTTGCAATGCAATTCAGAGTCGCGCGAAAGGCCAATTAAAAAAATGTTCACAAAATAATAAATCCGTTTGCAAATGCATACATACATATCTATGTGATTGTGTTTTAGTGTGCGTTAAATGCGACGAATGTTTTTCCAAAACAAAATATGTCCAAAGGCGTTGGCAGTAAGAGCAGCTGTAGCCACGACATTTATATGAACAGGATGACGCCATTGAACAGACGATTTTGAAAACTGCATTTGTTATGGTTGCTTTTGTTGTATTTGTTGTCGTTATATACTTTTTGTTATATTTGCATAAGCCATTTTATTATCTATTATGCTTTTTTTCGTGTTGTTGTTGCCGTGTATGGGTTTTATCTGCACAGCTATTTGTTAAAACTTTTATCGCAACGCTTAAAACCATTCTGTGAGTCGGGTCAGCAACAAAAGCACACACACAACAACAACAAAACAAAAAAAACTGTATTGTGAATAAACTGTTTGGCAAACCGTTTTTAGCACCATATTTTGTGCTGCTGTTGGCGTTGTTACTGTTGTTGCTGGCATCTGCAAACGCTTGAAACCCAATTTGATATTTTCAATTTAATGCATAGTTGAAAGTAACTCAATTCGAACTTCAGTCATCAGACACATTCCAAATCGATACAAAGTTTAAGATAAAATCAAGCACACAAACACATACGCTAACAGTTATAGATAGATGTTATATGTAATAAAGATAGCTGGGTTATACTCACGATAGAGCTCAATCGTTATATTGGTGGCCACATATTTCTTGTGGAAATTGCTCGCCTGGCACGTGTAGACCGCATGCTGGTGGATGCGTGACAAGTTACGCACCACCAATTTGCTGTTGATGGTGCCATCGTATGTGTAATCGACAACGCTGTTCTGAAGTTGTCCATTCATCAGCCAGGTGACAGTTGGCGGTGGCGAGCCTGCGGGAATATTCAAAGGAGAACAAACATGTGTACAAACAAATGAGTATGCTTTAAAATTGCTATAATTTTTATTGGAATTACCATCGAGACAAAAAGTGTGAATTGTTTGTGTGTGTTTAATGTGATTGGTATAAATTGGGTCAATCACTTAATAGTAGTATTACTTTATTAATGTTAATAGTATGCTCTGTAGCTGCTAAATATTTAAAACGAATTCAACGCACAACATTTATGGATAACAATGCCTGCAAAGCTACAATATGCCTTGCATCTCAGAGTTTTTTTGAAAAATTAATAGATATCTATTTAAATATTGAGTGTAGCATATTATGTAAATAAATCATTTATTACACTAATTTTACTGCAATTATTTATTGTTGTTACTCTTTTGGGAACCAACACAGTCAGTTAGTTGTATTTGAAAGTCTCTAATGTAGTATCAGTTAACTAACTAGACGCTTACAATTTTGTCGTTGCTGCTTCTTTGGTGTGCTTCTTGGCTGGCATGGCACTTAAATCAACACACATTACTCATACGCAGCGTGTGGCACTTGGCCAGTCTTAACGACATCAACTTAATCAAGCACCGAAATTAGCTTTTGTGTGCGTATATGAGCGCACATTAATTTAATAGCTGCGGGTTGGCCAGCTCTACGAGCCGTAGTCATAGCACAGCAAATAATATATACACTGCACAAAAGGTAGCTCAAGTCAAGGATTTGTTAGTGAAACCACTGAAGATACCCAACAGTGAGCACTTGTTGTGTTGTTAGCTGTAATCGCTCTATAATTAGCTGTGCTATCATTATGATCTTTGTTCGCATATGGTCGAATATGTTGTAGCTCAAGCTGTACATCTATTAACAAGTACTTTAACTTTTCACAGGCAATCCACAACTGTTTCCCAGGCTGAGCTGTAGACATTTTGAAGCGTGTAGCTAAGTTGAAAATGTATTAAGCTGCGCTTCTTGTTATGGTATTCTTATTTTATATACATATTTTTTACTTATAAATTTATTTCATTTGCGAATTATGGCAAACTAGATTCGTTACTGTTCCTTACTGTGTTTCTGCCAAATGCCATTAAATTCACCTGGAAATACAGCAAAACTAACTGCACTTGATACCTATGAAAAATGCGACGCACACACACACACACACACACAAATAAACGCACATTACTTTGATTAATAACTGCCATTTGGTTGAGTTTTATGTTGTTTATGAAAATACGAATAGCATTCTATGCATGCACACACATACACACACACCCACATATATGTGTGTTTCGGGGTCCCTACATTTGTCTATATGTATGTGTGTGTGTGTGTGTGTGTGTGAGTGGGTAGATTAACGCATATGTAGCATGCGGCATAGCATAATGGTCGCCAGTGATTTATTAGCCTCGCAGAAACAGAGAAAGAGAAAAACAAATAAACGAGCGAAAAAAAAAACTGCAAACGAACTAAATTTGATTTGGCAATGCATTTTGTGTTTTTGCGTTCCAGCTTTAAGCAATTGTTCCACTTCAGTCTGAAAGTTGATCACGTGTTTTTGCAGCTTTGGGGCAATGTGCGTGCAATTTTCATATAAATTAAGCTTATTTGCCTAACGCTCGCTTTCGTTCCACAACTTTCGCTTTGTAGGCGAAAAATTTAATTAGCGTCCAGACGTTTACCGCTTCAACTCCAAATGCCCTCAAATCCCCTTTCCAGGCGTAGGCAAGCCCGCTTGCCATTGTCTTTTATGGCGTCCATTTGGCGTGTTTATTGCTTGGCTCAACTTTTCCTTTCACTTTAAAGTCGTGCAGAGCTCCACACAGTGTTTCTTATGTCAACACTAGGTGGCAACACACAAATGCACACACATGCACATGTGTTGTACACATATTGGTCGAAATACATATGTGCCTTGCATTGCAGTGTGAACAAACATACATAACGTCCCAGTGTTTGCTGTGTTTTGTTTTTTCTTGAAATATCCCTTGGTACTAACCTACAGTCGGGCAAAGTATAAAATATATTGTACAATATCACATTTAGAATATATATTTATATAAAAACAACATATAATGAACTACATTTCCGAACCCAGCTTGCTTATCGCTTACTTATCACAGAGTATACCATAGTCATGCATACTCCTTTATTTACTTAGTTTATATTTTCTTTTCCTTCATCTTCTATTATTCTTTTTGCAAGTGCAGCACCATTTTTTGAGCAGTCTAAAACGGGTTTTTGTGCCAGCAGCATCATTTTAACATTGCTTTGTCACGCCTAGTCCAAGTCCGCCACACCACCCTGCCGCGCGTCTCTCTGGCAGCTCTAATGAGCAGCCGCATTCAAATGCGTGCTAGTTTGCATCCATTTTTTTTTTTGCAGTACTTGTACTTTTCAGCTTTGGGCCAACTTAAAGCCATTGCATACTTTTGAGCGCTAGCATATAGTCGCTAATGCATGCGTCGGCTGGCGGAATTCTCGTTGCTCATTGTGCTATTTGCTCACATATGAGAGAATGAACAAAGAGAAAGCAGTTAAGCAAAGGGAAGAGTTACACACATGTGTGTGTCTTTGGACTTGCGTTAGTTATACAATGCTGAAATATTTGCTTGTTTAGTTTTGCATATCTTTGCATCTGCTGTGTGTGTTTGTGTGTCTGTGTGGGTGCACGGGTGTGTGGGGTTGTGTGGGTGACACATGTTGCAGCAGTGACAGCAAGCACACAAAGTGCAGGCAAACACAAAAAAAATATATACGTCTAAGATAAAAACAACTACAGCAACAACAATAACAACTGCCATGACTTCTGCTGCTGCTGCTGCTGCTGCTGATAGTTACAAAAAGGCACAAATCACATAAATATTTTTTATGCTGTTGTTTTTTCTACATTTTCACCAGTTCCTCTCATACCGCTGCTTAGTGGCATTTTTTCTATTTCTCTTGCCCTCCTTTGGTTTTTGTGTCTGCTGTTTGGCATTTGGATTTCGGTGCCCAACCAGCGACCATTGAGGAAGCTGTAAAATAAATTTTAAGACTGCTCTTGGCTGGATTTGCTTTTGCTTAAAGACAGCGCTACTGGGAGCCGAAAAGCGAACAAAAACAGGAACCAACTTGCATTCAATCTCTTCTTAAATTGCCAAGTTGTCGTTTGCTTTAACCAGAGGGGGGTGGGGGGAGGGGGATTCAACTTAAAGTGGGGAAGTGGTTTGTAACTTCTTCAGCGAGTGTTACCGCATTTTGTTAGAACAATAACATACTTCTCCATGGGGTCAAAAACATTTCTGGCTGCAGCGCATGAATTTAAATGAAAGTTTTCAGCTAATTAAAGAATTGCTTACTAACAGAAGGACCAACAGTAATAAAGTTGTCAGCACTTTAATGCATAGAAAGACGCATACTTAAAGTAAATGCAATCAATCAAACTAGAAAATTGTAATATTAATAATATACAAAATGCACTTGAACTGCCATCGTAATAAGTTCAAGCTTTACCCAGTCGCATTTTTATGAACTTCGGTTTTAATCACTCCATCTAAAAGCAAACGTCACTAAAAATATGTCACTAAAAAGATGCCACGTTCAAAAGCCTTCGTAATAAGTGCAAAATGAGTAAAAAATTATGCAAAACCAGCAGCTACAACAACTACAATAACCAGAAGAATTGCCACACAGTTTGTGGCATGCATTTTATAGTGAAGCTATTTTATTTTTTGTTTCTTGTTTTTAGTTTCCCTCAGCTTTGTGGTAAACAATTTCTTGCCAGGTTCGCCGTATTGTAACATTTCCGTGCTCAAATATGGGCAGAGAAAAAAACACAACACGGGAGAAATTTTAATAAAAATGCACACAATTTTGTAGCCAACAACCTGGCCACATCAACAACAAAAGTATAAAAGAAAAGAACAATTTTTACTGTGTCAGCCGCGCACTTTGGCAAAAGCGGAAAACGCCTGCACTTCCGTTTGACACACACACACACAGACACAATCACTAGTATATAAGCCTTTGTTATTGTTTTTGTTTTGGTTTTTCTTGGCAACTTTGGAAAGAATGTATGTTGAGGCGTTTTAGCTAGCGAAAGCCGCTGCGCCGCGTGTTAAATTCATGTCGTGCCAAAAAAGTAGGCAACTCGAAATATTATACATTAGTAGCCAAGGCGAGGCGAGTCCTTTATAGTGGCGTTGCCATCTAGTCACAATGCCGAGTGCTAAGCCTTATGATGCCTTATGGCTTATATATTGGATGGTGAGAATAATTTTACTTCCCCCACAGACTGTGCGGCTTTATAACTTTATTTCTACAGCTTGGCAGTTTTTTGGCCTCCATTGGCGTGTCGCGCTCATTTGCAATTGTTGCCAACTGTTGTCCACTGTTCCGCCCTATTCCTTACGCTAGCTGCAATAAAATTTAGTGCTACTTTGTCGATTTCACACACCCTTAATCTACCAAGCCAAAGCCAACACAAATTACTTGGCATAGGCGCACATTCATTGCCATTCTCATTCCGTCAACAACTCAACTGAAGTCAACTTCTCCACATTGACTTACTTCTGTTGATTGCACTTCTTAAAGTGGCAACTTTGTAGCTCTTATATCGTATGCTTTTTTGTTCTCTGTTTATTTATTTTTTCTCTCTTTCTTCATGTCGTTTTTATAACCCACACAATTGCAATTTTTGTAATGGACTTTGCATGTTGAGCGCCGGTTTCAAATTTGTTCTCTTTTTGTCCTGTCTTTCCTGATTGCCTGCTGAGCATAATGCCAGCATATTGACAGTAATTTATTTCCGCTTTCTGTTTAGCATTTAATTGCATTCATTTTCAAATTGACACATAAATTCAAACGTAACTGGGTCAACATTGGCAACGTTACAATTTGGCTGCATAGTGATTGAACATGTATTGGAAATATCGTTACATAGCAAAGAAGAAAAATCTAATCAATATATATAATTTGAAATTTCAATGTTTTTAAAATCAATTTTTTGATAATTTGTTAGGATTTCTGTATACATGAATATTGACCAGGTATTAACCTAAAACCAAAGCCACCACTTTAAAATGCTAATTATATATTATTTAAATATGAAAGCCAACATACATTACTTTGAAGTATAATTTAAAATAATTTTAAAATGAAATATTCGATTCATTAATATTTATAAAGTTTCCATTCGCTGCTCATTTAATATTCACTTTTGGGCCAACAGCAGAAATGGTTTTCGGCTTAGGTGTCAACAGGCTTGACCAACTACTTGTCGTTCAACTTTTGAACAAGTTTCAAGCACAGTTCAGCACTCCCCAAAAATCAACCCTTTGCGACCCTTGCGTTCTGTCAGCAACTTGGTTGCCTGGTTCTGTCACACATTGGTACATACATAAATACACACATTTGTGTATTTGGTATGGTCGTACATTTAGCAACAATTCTTGGCCCCGTTTAATTGGCACATACAACTGTTTGAGTACCCAATTCTTTTTTGTGGTTCTTGAGGAGTTGGGAATGGAAGTGAAAAATGGGTGGGTGGAGCAGTCCACCCGTTAAGCTAAAAACCCGCCCCAACAACTGCGAAAACTGGGCAATAGCCCAGTTGCCAGTTTTTCGAGTGCAGTTTTCTTTTGCTGGTGATTTATTTTATGTCAACGTTGACATGTCAAACCATTCAAAGTGGTTTCGCTTCCGTTTTGGGCCAAAGAGTTTCACCAGTCCGCAGCGATAAAGCACGCGATTGCTGTTGCTTGTTCACTTTATTGTTGTTGTTGTTGTTTTTGTTGCTAGTGTTGAGTGTGACATACTTACTGTAAGTGTAAGCCATTGTTGTGTTTGCTTCGACTTGAAACACAAGGCTCCGGTATTGCCACACAATGCCCAGCGTTGAGTTTTCTTTCACACGGTCGCCTGTTTTTTTTTTCTTCTCTTCTTTTTTTTTGGCTTTCATTATCAACAATTGACTTAAGTGTTATGTACACGTATGTGTATGTTGTAAGTAACTGTTGTCAGCTTGTCGCCCATGTTTTCGATGCTGGCAATTGCCTGTTGACTGCCTCTAGCCGCCTGGCCACCATTCTGGCTGCGCGCCTGCCTAGCCCCTCTTTTTATTTGCTTAACAATTGTTTGACTATGCTCAAAGGCAGCTTTTCCATTCTTTGCATTTCGTTTGCACTTTGTGTCACCCTACCCCACACCTACGCTCCGCTGCCCTTTCTCTCTGTGCCTTGGTAATTTTTAATCCTTTTGTGTACGCCGTATATTTGAGAAATTGACTTTTGCGTTTTCTCTTGGCGTTCGCTTTCAATTGGCTTTTTGTTCGTTGACTTTTGTTGTCGCTCGCCTTAGAATTCAACGTTATTAACCTTATTTATTATTTGTTGTTTATGCCGCGGCCCATTGTTTGTTTCTTTACCAACCCGTCTCACCCACCTCCCCATACAATAAACCCCATATTCACTTTCATTGCAATACGACAATCGAGCGAAATGTTTTTCATTTCTCAGTGCGATGTTAACTTCTGATAAGATTTCGTGCACGAATATTTTTGTTTTAACGATGCTTGTAAACTTTAATTGCATTTCATAAGGCCACAGACAAAGTTCTTTTGAAAAGTTCTTCCTAAGAAGTTAGATTCGTTTACTCACCGCCATAGACAACACAGGTGACTTCCAGACTTCCGCCCTCCTCGTAAGGACCCGCACGCGAATCAATTCTCATTCGTCGCTCGTTGTAAATATTTGGCTGCTGTGGGGGAACTATAAAAACGAAGGGAATACAAGAAAGAACATTTAACATGACATTCAATTGGCAACCAATTAACAACCCAGACAATGACCCAATTTGACATTATCAAACATTTGCTAGCCGCAAATCACAAATTATTTGTACATTTAACAATATCAAAGGGAATGAGCTAGCAATATTCCATTTTACTACGCAACTGCATTCACACAGACACAAACATAAAAATATTTACAGGCATAATGTTGCATATTAATATAAATGTTTTTGCGGCTAACCAAAGAATTATTTCAGCTAATTTATCTGTACAAATACATTAAATACAAATAACCAATAAATGTTAATGAAATTTTTGTTGTTGCCACGTTTTGACGTGTAAATAATGCAAATATCTCTCTCTTGTGGTATATGTTTATGTTCTGTGAGCTTATAGAGTGGCAGTTAGGTAACATATAATTATTTTATTAAGAACACATTAAATTTGAAAATATATTTGGTACTTAGCCGAGCGTAATTTTTTAACATTATAATAAATTCACTATATTGGTTAAGTGACTAAAATATGGTAAGCTCCAATTAACACCATAATTATAGATTGCATTTAATATGCCTAACAAATTATGCAAGCATATTAATTAATTTATGGCTTTGATTTAAAACTCATTATGTTGTTAAAATATTGACTAAAAAACACTACAACAGATATATTTAAATATTAAACTCTGTATTAGGAAACAAGTTAAATTTTAATACATTTAGAATCCAACTCTTATCTAACTTTAACCCTTTGTGGTCTACATAAAAATATAGCTTAGTTTTATATAGCGCCGAAATAAATAAATCAATAATACGTATACGCACCGACAACTTCCAAATTGACATTGCTGTTTCTGGTCTGCGATAGCTTAAAATCCACACGACAACGAAAGTTGCCCGCATCCTTTTCCTACATTCGGTTGAGGGAAAAAAACATACAAAAAAAATTCAATTATGGAATGTTGTATTGTTGACACTTTAGCTTTGGCCATGGCTATTTGGGTTTGCTTACCTTAACCGGATTTATAATCAATTCCGCTGGCTCCTTGTGCGTGCGAAAGACAGCCCGATCCTCGAGCACCTCCTCATCACGCCAATGCGAAGGTGTGCCAGCGTGGGCGCCACGTGTATCATAGCTGTCAAGTATGTGACAAAAGCGACAACAATAAGTCTGAAGTCCAGATTGAAGTTGAATTTACTGCATTGCTGAACTTACCTATAGATTGGCAAATTGTTTTTATACCAAACAACCAGCAGCACTTTGTCATCCGGTAAACTGGAACCCACATCGCATTTGATTTGTGCCGAATTATTGACAAGCACTCGCAGAATTTCACCATCTGTAAAGACAAGCAAATCAACATTGAGAGACAATAAAATAAGAAAACCAAGGAATATATTTATTTATTTTTAAATTTAAATCTATGCTAAATGCTGTGCTCACTTAATAAACTAAATTATATTTTTGTTTTTTGTCAAACTCATGAAAACTATTTAATTCGTTGACCACGTACTGTGTCCTTTTTCTAAACTGTGCTATAATGCGCGTTAAGAAGACAAAGCTGGCAATTGTGGTGCTCTCGCTGAAATAGTTTCATGTGCTTATTGTAGCCACACAAAGCCATAAACAGCCATGTATTTGGCTAAGCTTTAAAATATCGATCAAATGGCCAGGGACAAAAACACAAACAAGAAACAAAAAATGCGAAAAATAAGGGATAGGAAAAAAAACAGTGAAACAAAATCACAACATCTATAGTTGCGACCACATAATGCGCCAATGTGCCGCAAAAACCCGGCCAAAGCCGCCGCACGTTAGGGAAGCTGGATGAGGTGATTACCAAGCCGCATGCGGATTACAAAATGGCTGCCATTTTCATGTTTTTTCCACACGCTTTGTATGTGTTTGTGTATGCGGTAAAAATGCAATGCGTATAGCATGGTTGGAAAAAAAAATAAACTAGGCAAAGCTCCAGCAACCACAACAAGAACTACAGCAACAACAACTCCGAACTTGCGAGTGGTATATGGAATGAAGCAAAACTGCCAGAAAGCGCCTTGGGCTAGGCTTTTGTTTCTAATTTTGCACTTGTGTGCGCAATAACATCGTAAATGTCTACGCATACCACACTCCTACACACACACACACACTCACACAGACACACATAAATACTTTCATATAAATAGAGACAAACACTTATAGCCGTCGCAGTGTAATGCCCGGCAGGGCGCTGCGTCACTTTGTCCACAAACAAACGGGACGACCACATGATAAATAATCGATAAATTATGTGGACACATGTTTAATCTAGCATGAAATGGAATCATTTCCCTTCAATTTGTTGTTAGCCAACCAAGCTGCCAAGCAACACCAGCAGCAGCATTGGCAACCAAACACACAACAGATGTGCATTAGAGGCCATCGAAAGGGGAGCAGAACAAAATAGAGAGAGAGAGAAGAAAGGAGACAAAGAGAGAGAGAGAGAGAGTTAGAGTTACGCCTATTTAAATACAAACAATGAGCAGATTATAAATTAAAGCAAATATGTAGTCTGTGTTGCTGGCAGCTCAAAAGTGCGTTTTGGGTTAATACTAAACGAAATTATCGCGCATACGTCATTGACCGCATACAGCAACTACATTTGTCTCCTCACCTTAACATAACGATAGATTTATGATTTGCCTAATTGCTTGGCTTGCAGTACGACAAAGACAGCACTAAGGCTGTTTGCTACCTCTGGTTTTGCCTCTTAAAGACATCCAAATATGTTAATTAATAATTTATTTAATTAGCAGAGAGTATATTAAGCGAAAATGTTGCCAAAGATGACACCACAGCTTGCTTATATGCAATAAGTGTGTTTACTAGACACACACATGCACTTAAATGGGATTATGACGAGAATTCATTTCATTCATTCATTATTTAAGCATATAGCAAAGCATAATTGAGCCTTAGTGAAGGATTTCCATACATACATTTGATGAAAATGCAATAAATGTTAAATCGGGATTAAGAGCAAAACAAAATTATATATTGAAACATTTGTGTGCTTTTAAAGTTGATCTGCAAGCTAATTACCCAAGTGCAATAATTATTAACTACTAAATCTATTATTATATTTTAAGTTAAAGCTACACTGGAATGACTAACTTATACATGTTAATTAATGGTCCAATCTATGCTGCGCCACATTACTTGCCATTAGTCCATCTTAAACTAAGTCTTCGTCTTGCCCAGTTCCAACTTTTGTGCCAGCTCACTCTAAAGTGCCACTAATTACATTTATCTCTCGGTCTGTATATCTTACTCTGTTCCACTATCCTTCTTTTCAAGCCACTCCCTCTTTCTCCTTCTCTCTTTCGCCATCTGTATCTTTCTGTCTGTCTGTCGTTTTGCTTTGGCTTATCTTCATGCTGTGCAAGGATACAACAATGACAATGACAACGACAATAGCTCCCAAGTAGTGGCTGCCTGTTACAAAGAACCACTTGCTTTTGCTATTGTTGTTGTTGGTGTTGTTGTTGTTGTTGTTGTTCGTGCTGTTGTGTTGGTTACGCCATTATATTTGCGCACTATTGTTGTTGCTGGCTGCTTTAATGTAATTGAACATTTTCTAATTGACACTTGTCACTGGGAAAAAACATTTTCAGAACTTCATTTTGACGCATTTACACACACATTTATTTCAATTTCCCTAAACAACAAAAGCAGCATCAGCAACAGCAGCACCCACTACCACCACCAATACAAACACAAACACCAACAACAAGTACGACAAAAACAATAGCAAAAGCAATAGCAAACACGCATACAAATACAAACAAAATAAAGTTGTAGCACAATGCCGCTTGCCTGACAATGCTACACGAAACGTTGCTTGGAATTTATTGCAGTAGCTCCACGCGGACTACAATAGGGGAATAACAGGGGCCGACTGTAAGGAGAACAAAAAAAAATAGTGTTCACCCGCACAGAGC
The DNA here is from genome assembly GCA_035044725.1 of Scaptomyza caliginosa. Taxonomy (NCBI): domain Eukaryota; kingdom Metazoa; phylum Arthropoda; class Insecta; order Diptera; family Drosophilidae; genus Scaptomyza; species Scaptomyza caliginosa. The sequence continues at coordinate 200,329 of JAWNNR010000923.1, read as the reverse complement.
AACAGCAACAGCAGCAACAACAACTGGCAGTCAGGTATGCAATCTGGCCATGGCCATATCCTCATTCTCATTCTTCTTTGCTGCAATACAAAGACCACGTGACAATGTTTTCAGAGTAGCAGCAGCAGCAGCAGCAGTAAAAGTAGCAGGGCTGTGTACCTCAAATGGGATTTGTGAGAAGGGAAAAAATAAAAGACAAAAAGGGGCAGGCGAAGTACTACAGCCTTGTCTAGGGTCTATTGGGTGTTGCTTGCACAGCTGGCGGCAAGCAGAAAGCAACTTTGTGTCGCATTTGCCACATGGCAGAAATGAAAACCGCATTGGTCTGCATCAAGCCGTGTAAAAGTGCCTGGCAGAAACAGCAATAGCAGCTGCTTCAGGGAAGACAAAACGAACAGCTGACATTGGATAACTAGGCGAATGTGTGATAAGTTGGCTTTGCACAAAGTCAAAATGCTTGAAGGCAGTCAATGTTGTCGGCACTTGGAATAAGGTAATGCTAGTTAGCTATTAGCTTTTGAGATTGTAGATAAATTGTGGTTAAGGGTTCATATGTCTTATGTCTATTCAAATCAAAGCCATAATCCTTTCTGGTTCTACGGGCTACTTAAATATAACGACATTTGCTGCCGCAACATAATCAAAAAGTCGAGGACTCAGGCTGTCAACTGCAGCCAATTGACGGCTTTTGAATTTAGGCAGTTGACAGCTTGAGCAGTTAACCAGGGCTGCAGAAAATGATAACGTCAGCAAGTTTGGCAAAGTGTCACACAAACTTTTGCAGTAGACCAAAAATCAAAGTTTAATGCAGCTCAACAAGCAAGTCATAATAAAAATAAAATATTTATAATACATATATAAGTTAAAAATATCAATGTAAATGGCAGCTAGCAAAACAATAGGGATTGATGTATGAATGAAAAATCAATTGAGCAACCTTTTGCAAAGACAGATGGAAGACCAAGGGCTTAAGGTCCCGGTGACCGCAAACGCCACAAATACACACACTCACACACACACACTTACATATACACGCACACATAGTTTGCGGATCGGTGTGGCCACGTGCCTTGTTGAATGGAATTCTTTTTGAAAGCTCACGGACATCATTAGCACAAATTGTTGTTGAGTTAACAAGAGCTGTGCTAATGCCAAATGACGGAAACTAAACTTCAACAGAAATCAGAAAAAGAGTAAGTGAAATAAAGGTAAGCCACGAGCAAATGAAGTCAGCCAGCATTTCAGCAAATGAAAATAGAAGTTGACATGAATTGTTTAACTCTTGGCAACTTAAGGCAATAACATATTTAGTCTTTCTGAAGTCTGATAAGCTGGCACATAAATCACAATTTGGCTGGGGCTGTAAAGTATGCTACGATCGCGACACGTTTGCCAAGTTGCGGGCCAAATTGTTGGCCAAGTTTATTAAACGTCTCGCGACTTTGGCAATAATTTCGATTTCGAGGCATGCAATAAATTAGCTTTAATGTGCAATTTATGGGACACCATTTAATTAGTTTCAGTTGCTCAGGCCCCGCTCCAAATTGATGTTGACAGAGATTATTGGCTGGGCACGTAATGCCCGTGTAGCTGTCTCTGCAACTCTCCAACTCTCTACTTCCCTTCCATTTGCTCTATGTTGTTCCTCTGGCTGCGCTTTGAGTACGCTTTGCTAATGGCCCAAAGTTGCCGCTGGCATCTACTTTATTTGTACGTGTCGCTGGGTTGGCTGCTTCCCGGCCATAACTTCCGCTTTACGCCCATTGACCTCGTCAACATTTATCTAACGGCTAAATGCCCCACATGTGTGCTATATGAATCTCCCATACCCCCCTTACCCATCCTCCTTGGTGCTGTCTAAAAGTTTTCGGGTTTCGGTTTTCTGTTTGTTTGTATTTTTTGTTTTGTCCTTTCCAACTTGGCCAAGTTATTTGTGTATTGTAGTTGAAGTTGGCCCCGACATGTGTTGTCTTTTGTGTTAGTTATGATTATTGCCGTGTTTATTGCGATTGCTGAAAAGCCTTTATCAAGATTAATTGCCGGAAAATTTCTTTGCACAACCACAAGTGACACTTTCGCCTAATGCCAATTGCCATCGATTGTCTTCGCCGCATTGCCGCATGATATTTGTGGCCAAGCCGAGTTTTGTCAAACGGCATTAGTTAAATAGTCAATTTATTTTGTAGCTCACCCCAAGGAAAAGACGACAGTCCAACTATCGATCGACATGTTTTACATTATTCAAATGAAAAATCGTGTACAATTTTATGGGCCATCGCCAGTACTCGCAATTTAAGCGTACGACGGAGAGCGGTTTGATATGTTCCCCTTTTTTTGTTGTTCTTAAGACTGAACTCATAAAGTATTCAAGGAAATGAAGGACTACAAAGAACTTTGATATAACTATGGAGGGGGTCGCAGGAAACAATTAGTAGCATAGTATGTACAAAGAACAAAGTAAACAGGCGTTAAATATATGGACTTTAATTATAACTTTTAATTGAATTGTTTTCTTGCTATACTTCATTACTTTTTTATAGCAGGAGCTGTCTGTTAAAATTGTTCTATAGAAAATAATTTTGAAAAATAATAATTTTGGCGCAACAAAAATGTTATATATTTTTCAAATAAAAAAGTGTCAATAAAACGCAAAATACACTTTACGTTCAATACATTGGACTTGGTTAACACTGAAAGAAACTTCTCATTCAACCCTTTTTTTTTTGTTTTTTGCCCCCTATTAAGCCACTTGTGCACAGCTTTCGCATTTCCCAGTACTTGTTTAGTTACCCTACGAAAAATATATTAATGTTTCAGAGTGTTTTGCTATGCCATAAAAGAAAGAAAGAAAAAAAAAACTAAAACTATTACAACATGCAAATTATAATTGCACTATTAAAAATTGCATATTAAATGCGACATAACAAAAGAAACTACAACAACGGGAACAGCATGAAGGCATTAGCTAAAACAAGCGATGGGAATGTGTAAGCCAACGCCAAACAGTAACACGAACCGCATTAGGCAATGCAGCAACAACACTTTAAACCCCAAATGAAACAACAGCAGCAACCAGCAGTCAAAAGTCCAGCCAAATAGTTTTAAACATGATTTTACACAGTGCACAGCACGCACAAGAAACAAGTCCAAACTGCTGTGTGTGTGTGTGTGTGTTTTAGTTATTGTTTTTGCTGTTATTGTTGGTTTAGTGCCAGCAGGCAGCAAAACCTTGGCCCATAAATTATTCATTGATTAGCAACAAATGCCATTAAACATGCACCCAAAGTGCTTTGCCTGCAGCCAACTAGCAACAGGAGATTTGTGTGTGTGTGTGTGTGTATATGTGTGTGTCACGCACTTTAAACTGTCATTTGTTTGGCGGCTGCCTTTTGGAAATTGCCCAATTGTTGGCTACAGCTAATGCTACTGCTTCTGCTACTGCCCCTTGCCATACTCAACTGTACAACAGCCTAAAATCGTGCCATAAATTTTGCGACTGCTACTGGCACGGCTATCAAAGAGCGCTAAACGGCTTACACTATGCGAATATTTTGGTCGAAAAACCCAAACGCCCACAACCCCGCCCAACCTCCGACCAATGGCCACGCGCGACAATAACAGTTAATGCTGCCGCTGCTGTTGCATTTTGTAATAATACACTGCTTAAATAGGGGTTGAATGGCATTTATTAATTAACCAAGCAAAAATATCTATCAGTACAATAAAGCAAAACTGTTATTTCTTAATAGTTTCAAAAATATATATTCCTTATCATATACTCTTAAAACTCCAAAAAGTTGTATTGTGTTGCAGTTAAATATTTTTAAATGATCATAATAAAAATGCAATTAAGTTCCATAGAGTATTTAAAGTGCGTTATATTTGAGCGTTTTGATTGTTCTTCGCCATTTTATGTTGTGCTGAATTTTAATTTAAATGTTTTTGGCAGCCTTTTGGTTGCTTCCAACGAAAAAACACATTTAAAAATGAGAAAAAAAAAATTGAAAATGTTGCACGTCAACGGCTTTTAAGCGCTGATTTTCTGCGGAATTTTGTGAAGCAAGGTATAAGGAATGGAGGCATACAAGTTAAAGGGCTTGATAAAAATCGAAAAAAAAACCCTACCAGCCAAAATGAACATTTTTCAATGGCATTTCCTTTTTTTTCTTTTCAGTGTGGACCATATACATAGGTGACCCTGAGCTGCGGTTTTTTTTTTTATCACATACACAGACTTAGCTTCGGGAAATGGGCTACAAAAGGAAGCCAAACTTCCACACACACACACACCAGTAGATGTGGCACAGGATACACACATGAGTTATGCAGCTGGTGCTTTGTGTGCGGCTTTTAATTTGCTTAATTTTGCGCTTAGCCACAGAGCAGCGGCAACTGGCAGCAGCTGTGTTGGCGGCCACTTTGCCACAACTGGCAACCATTTCAACAGTAGCCCCTTTTCAATTTCAATGTGAAAGGCTTTCATCAAGGTCTTTGCTCCCTCTCCTCCCACTCATTCCGTCTACCTATCTCTTGCTTTGCGCCGATTGTGGCTAATGTGGCAACAGCTGTTGGCCATTTTTAAATTAAATTCTGCGGCTACACACATTAGTCTGCCTGTGCCCTTTGCACCGCATTGATAAATCGCACTTATTAAAGGTGCTTGAACTTGGGGCAACCCAAGCTAACTATGTCACACACACACATACAAGCCTCTTAACTGCACATACTATTGAAGCAGCCTGCAAGCGTCAGGTGACATCGGGCGAAAGTAACACAAATCTGACAGGCAACGGCCGTTCCATTCACAATTTCAACACACCTGCAGAATCCTGACCCAGATGTAACAATAGAAGCCATGCCTCACCTTAAGCCTATAGTTTATTGTATGCTCCGGCAACGAAGGCTGCACAGGGACTTCCTTAAAGTATGGGTTATTTTCTTGAAGTAGTATTCCTAACAAGAATCTTTAAAGTTCATATGGTTAACTTTAACATGCATCAAAATATCTTATGACATATTTATTTGTTTTAGTGGTATCAAGTTCTTAGAAATAAATACAGAATACATATTTCTAAAATATCAACTATTTGAATATGATACTATAGGCTTTCAATGCTTCTCTGTAAATTCGGCATGCGTTGCCCTTTAACATGAAATTGAATAGCACTGGAAAAGGTCAATATGAGTATGCCATAAGCATTTATCACCGCATGACCGCTGGCCAAATCGCTTCATAGGGATTGTTGGTTCACTTTGCATGCACAAGTACTAAGGGCAGTGGAGTGCTATAACCATAACCGTATCGTATTTTGATGTAATCGCACGCACACACACTCACACACGCCGCAGACACAAACACAGACACACACACACACACGTACGCATACACTCTCTATGTGGCAATGCCCTCGGCAATCTGTGGCAGCTTTCAGCTCTGTGCCCAAAATTGATTTCATCAATATTTCAAAAGGTTTACCTCACGCACATGCATATGTATATCTCAAAAGGGTGTCGGATGGATGCTGGAGTGGGTCAGGACGTGGGGAGTATGCTATTGGCAGCTTGGCGGCTTGTTCGCGGTGTCTGCGTATCAATTAACTTGCCTAACACTTTGTTGTGGTTGTGCCACGCCCAAAAAAGCAGACAATGTGCCACACTTGATTAAAAATATGAAAAATAGAATTTTTGGCGCAATGTAATGCATACGCCCGAGCGGCACAGGCGCGCAGTGAGTTGCCATCAGTTTGGCATTTTAATTGACAATTTTACGCGTTGTTTATTGTTATTACAAAAAAGCCAATAAGTGGGTTTTGGTTGCGTATATATATATATGTAAACACATATGTCTATTATTTTTTGGTTTGTGAAAATTGCCAAAATTGGCATAGTTATTCGTTAAATCACGTTCTGTGGTTGGCCAATCAAAAAAAATCACTTTAAAGAGCCAAAAGCCAACCGCAACTTTAAGCGTGAGCAATAGAAGGAGAACGGAAACGTTCGTTAGAGAAGCATTTTCGCTGACCTTGCAAACGGTGCTCAGACAGATATCCAAAGGCATTTGAAACTTGCTTACGCGGCAAATGTAGACCCCAAGACTTATGCATAGAAAGGAGACAAGTTCAACGCACCAAAGGACACCAAAGCCAGACAGCAAAAGCTAAGAAAATGCCGGCATGTGTATAAGTAAATGTGTTTGTGTTTGTGTATGTCTTGTCTTGTGTTTGACTTTCGGCTTGCAGCCAAATTGTTATCAGCTCGTATTTTAATAATGGCCAGCTTAAAGTGTAGGACAAGAAAAATGTTTGCCAACAAAGAAGCTGACAACAAAAGATGCCCAAGCAAAATGTACGAAAATCATTAAAAATTCTACAGATAAAGCCGAGATGGATATATCTTTATGGTAAGGTGAGTTCCATCCAAACCATACACAGACCGAGTATTTAGCTCAGGTTAAATTAATATGTCTGCACTAACATACACAAGCGGAAAGATGAATATGGCCCAGGAAAATGGCAGAAAACTTCTGTCCAAGATATATGACATTCAAGTAGATGTAAAGGTAGTTGAAAAAACAAACTTATATATACTAATATTCAGAGTTAAGCAAGGAAACCGTGAGAGCATCTGGCATGTTGTGGTGTCTGCTCTCACCGTTAGCTGATGCTGATGACGACTTATGTCACTCGAGTGTAATTTACAAGCACTAGAAAAACTGAAGGCAACCAAGGATGCAGCTGCAATGGCAATGAACAGACTGAGCCGGATGAAACTAAAGTGCTCGAGTGCTCCAAAGTCTTACAATGATGCTAATGAAGTGTGTCAAGGCACAAGTGTGTACATATATTCAAAACTATATTTATACACACTCGACTTACTGGCAACCATTAAAAATGCTAAAGTGGCATTTGTTGTCTATGAAATACATATATCAAGGATATATATGGTTGCATGCAACAGCTGAAATCAGTTTACAGTTGCCTCTGTCTTGATTTGTGCATACAACAAAATTACAAAGTCGAAAGGTGATAATTGTGATGAGAATATATCGAGGCTCCTTGTGAAACAATGAAAACTATTTTCAGCCGCAATAAATACGAATTTCTATAATGAGAAATTTAAAGGAAAGGCAAGTCCAAGGCAAAGGCAGCATCTGCTCTATTATATGAATAACATAAATTGTTTGTGAGCCAGTTGTTACCCATTCGGTTTCCTTTTTGGCAATAAATTTAATTGTGTATATAATTACAATTATTGAGAATAAGGTTATTACGTGAATAATATTAAGAGCCACAGTTGCACAACTTCTTAGCTTACAGCATTGACGCCATCTGTTTATTTAACTTCAATGGAAACATAAGCTCAATAAATCTCTGCAAATTGTTTAATTATTCAAATTTTCCCTAGTATTATAATATATGTATATATTGTGAAAACACAAATATATTGCTTTTGTCTCATATGCATCATTAGTTGTTCCTGCTAGAATTACATATGTCTAAGGCTCACATCATTCAAGTGAATTCAAAAAATGTGTTTTAACTTTAAGAGAATCGACAAATATTTGTTTCTTACTTCAACGTTTGGCAAAATTCCTGGGAAAAAATGTAACAATTTACTCAATGACTTGGCAAATAGGGCATAAAAAACATAGTGTTTGCAGCTTTGTTAAATTTGGAGCAGTCTATAGTTAAACATACCAACTGATAATAGAAAATGTTTCTTATGACGGTAGGTTAAATATAGTATCTAAGCTTGACCATCAATTAAAGCTGCCACTTAGCTTAGAAACATATAAAACAGACTGTGCAAGCAAAGCGGCTTGAGCGCCCCCTCAAACTCTCAGTTATCAGCCAAAACAAAAATAAAAAATGAAGCTAAAGAAAAAGGAAAGAAAAAAGTATAGATGGAGCACAACAAGAAGAAGATTGAGCCGATTTCCACGAAATACATACGTACATACATATATAGCGAAAAAAAGAAATGTAATACACAAAAATAAGTGTGTTGGAAAATTTATTTCATCAATTTAGAAGTAAATTGTTTGAAGAATACAACACAAGAGCAGTAACAGCAACAACAGCAACAACAACAATGCCACGGCTATAAACAGCTTAACTAATACAAGCATAGAACTTCACACAGATACGTAGTAACAAAAAAGAAGGGGAAAGAAAACAGAAAGTTGTTTGGGACAGCAAATAAAAGCGCCTGCGAGTAGAATTTGTTCTTGGTGTTGTTGAGGCTGCCAAGAGAAATCGATTAGGTTTAAATCTGTTGTTAAAGCAGCTAGCTCAAAATAGGTAAATACATAAAAGATATACGAGCAACTCAGAGTAACAGAGACAAATGGCAAACTGTTGTGGCTGCTGGTGGTGCGGCTACTGCTGCTGCTGCGGCTGCTGATGTTGCAGATGCAATAGCAACTTTAGCCACATATAACGCATACGCGGCGTGGGCAAGCAGCAAACATGCCGAGTTCAGGGCCAAGCTCAGCTTGCACAGCTTTTGCCAGATAAACGCAGTTGTTGTAGCTGTTGCAACCGAATACATGTGTAAATTACGAGTTTCGTACAAAAGTTGCAATAACAGCCAAGGACAGCTAACAGAATGGCAGTCAGGCAGTCAGGCAGTTGCCCTTGCAGCTACAGATACATATATGAAAGATACACAAATGCATGCTACAAAAGTGGCTAAAAGTGTACGTAAAAATGCATGATATATGGTAAATGTTTTGTGGCATTTTTGGCTTAGTTTGCAGCTCTCAACTGACGCTTCTAGTAGATGCCAAAGTGACTCTCCTTTTTGCTGCTTGCGCTTCCACTGCTTCTAGCTGTATCTGCAGGCAAGCATAATGCATACAAATTGTAGCATTTTGTGTATGTGTGTCTGTGTGTGTGTGTTGGTCTGCATTTAAGCATTGAACATGACATTTAACGATTGTCATTGATAAGGACATTTTGCTGCAGTGCATTCTCTCTTTCTCTCTCACCCTCTACGTGTATGCGATAAAGTTGTGTATTGCTTCAAGTTCAACCAGATGGGATTCTTGCCACGACTGTTCAAAATGCAAGTCGGGTGTGAGGGCAAAGCTTAAATATGCACAATTTATAGAGCTTAAGCAGAAAGTCGCATAAGCATTTTGAACGAAACATTTTCGGGCATCTTAAGAGATTCACATTTTGTGCTTTTTTCACCACCTGTTTGTTGGAACTTTTAGCTTACTGGCCCAAGGCCAAGGCAGCAACAATTGGCCCACTCAGTTTTTTGTACATAAATCAGGCTGAAAATTGAGCAGCCACAGGAATAAATATGCACATAAATAGACTCTGCCAGCAAGAGCCACAACCGCAGAAATCTTAAAAAGTCAGCGAGCGTCGTAGCTCGACAACTTCTGGGTAATAGAAATTGTAAACTAAAATTGAATTATCTTTTTGACCGAGGCACAATTTAAAAATTACTCGCTCGGAAAATTCAATCAGTAAACGGGCGGTGTACAACGACAACAACAACAACAAAAGAAACAAGAAAAGAGCTCACCTTTCACCCCAACTTAACGCTCGCTTTCTTAGTGTGGCTCGCAAGTAAATAAATAAAATAAAACAGCAGCAATTGCGGCTAAAAGCAATTTTTGTACACACACACACACACATACACTAACAAACTTACACAGAGCACCCCGAAAAAATGAAAGCACCTTTAAGAGGCAGCCAAAAATGCTTAAGATGCCACTAAGTCCAGACCAAAAAGCAAAAAAAAAAAGAAGTAAATACGTAATAAAATGTATACATTTTTTTCATCCCGTTTTAGCTTTTCACAAAGGCTTCAAGGAATTTTGGTTGGCTCATGGCACATGCTGGTTATGTTGACTTAAGCTTTAAGCTGCTCAACTGAAGCGCGTAACGGCAATTTGTGCCCGTTGTTTGCCAACGCTTGGTTGCCGCAGGCCATTCGCACGCATTAGCACTGCTAAAAAGGCAACGCAACGCAACGCAACGAAACAAAACTCGCAAAAAGAGAAAAAATCTGAGAATCATTTTGTGTACGCAATGTTGAATTAGAGTAAGGTCCAACTTACCTAAGGTGCCTAACAGAGGGTAACATTTCGTTTATTGGGATAGTACAAGAAAATGGAGAATGTATTATTATATAGAATATCTTATGAAAACATACACTTTCTGATACTTTATGCTACATACCTTCGTATATATGAAAAAGAGTATATAAAAGACAGGCTATATATTTTCACTTGAGATGTGTTTATGAAAAATTCTACATCTTAAACAGAAAAAGACATGCCAAACGTAGATGTACGAATAAAACATCTAAATGTAACAACAGATTTTTTATGCTATCAATATTTTAATACTTGTTTGTAAACTTTTTGTTATCTTAGATATATTTTCATTTAAGACTGTATATACTACAGTTAACTAAGGCGGCAGCAGAAAACAAAGGAAATCTTTGGCATAGCATGTTAAATGTTTGTTAGTTTAATTCCCACCCTCATTTTAACGCCTACACGAACACCAACGGACGCAGAGCAACAATAAATAAATGTTTATTAATCGAAATGGTTTATTTTATTTCGCTTCACACAACGTTCTTTGCAATCATATTCCTGCCACATGCCTCAGCAAAGGACAACGAAACTTGGCAACAGTCGAAAGTTCGTTTGCTTGTTTTTCTCTCGTTTATTTTTGATGTGCTGATATCCCGGGCAAAACAACTTTTTTGCGTATGAAAGTCTCATAGAGTTGGTTTTAAGCGCACTTAATCCTGCTTATTTCTACCGCAACAGCAAAATCAAGGGGTCCGCAACAAAGCGGGACTGGAGGTGAGTTAAAGTGTGTGTGCTCGCATTGCTAAGCTGTAGCTCGATCCCAAAAAGGTATGTCACACATACGCACACACTCGCTCAAATTCATTATATAAGCAATGTCGAGTAATGGCTTTGTCTGTAAGTAGCCTGTGATTGAATTGAGCCAAGAGCTAGAAACTCAACCCAAACCAGTTGCCAACATCTCGCTTGGCTCGCACGCATACACACAAACACACCTGGCAATTGTCGTTGACACTACGTGTGTAAATTTATCTGTGTGTGTTTGTGTGTGCTGTGCGTGTTAGCTGAAATGAAAAATGAAATCAAAGCATTTAAAGCGCCACATTCGCTGACATTGAATGCTGCCTGGGACAACGTGTACCCCTTTTATGCAGCGCTCTTTGGCGCTGCCATTGGATTAGCGCTTGATCCTTGTTATTTATGTGTTATACGTATGTGTGTGCACACACACACACACATACATGGCATGGCAAATGAAACTCCCGTGGATATGTGCGCACAATGAAACCTTTTCAATTATTTTTGTTAGCGTTGCTTGGGTTTTCCGTGCTTATATACATGTGTGTGTGTGTGTGTGTTGGGTCGAGGTGATTGCTTTGCACCCAACTCCCTTTTCTAGTACTTCTCTCCCATGTTTGTGCACATGGCAACCTGAGAGCAATTCATTCTAGGTGTAACTATGTTTATGTGTGTGTGTGTGTGTGTGTGTGCATTTGTTATATTGAAGTGGGTTACAAGCATTCAAATTTAAGCTCGTACTCATACATACTTTCGTGAATAGCTCTTGGGCTTGCTTTCATATACATGCTCCAAATTTGGAAGCTAATTATTTAATTCACTTTACAACTAAGAGAGAGAAAACGGAAATATATATATATAAATCCCAGTTTTTATTATTATTATTTCAAATGCCAAAATTGTAACATTTTTTGTACATTAATATACCCAATTAAATAGATATAAATTGTTTTTATTATAACACTTGATTTTTAGGATCTGCAAACTAAAATCTTATATGTCTAATATTAAACACGATTTAATATTATCATTTATTTAAGTGCTTTTAAAGTAATGCAAAAAAACATTATTGCCCTTATTACCTTTTCACCTTTATTCATATTATAACTACATTTCAATTTTACCGTCGCCAGTGACAATTCCATGGAAAGTGCAGCAGTTGTCACCTAAAAGCATTTCGTTGTAACTATTTTGCAGGCGCTTTCAACAATATATATATATATATATACATATTTGTGTATACACAAATGAACAGTTAAATATGTGGAACATTAATGTCTTGGGTAAACAATTTTAATTTCTGTATGCAGCTCAGGAGCGCAGAGTTTTGCATTTATAATTGACACAGACAGTGGTGCTGGTGTTGCTGGGGTTGCTGGTGTTGGTGTTGGCGGTGATGTGGGCTCATTCGAGTGCGACATGAAAACCACACTTGTATGCCATTCGATAAGAGTCGACAAACGATGGCGCATGCCAGTGTCAGTTGCCTCGAACCGAAACTGCTGGCAAATTATGGTAAAACATACAGCGACGTTGGCTAATAGCCGTGCCTTCAGGCCCCCAAGCAAGCTGGGCTGGTATTGTGGTAGGCGATGGTGCATACGAAACGAGGGCTTGGCATGCCACACAGAAAGACAGACAGACAACACAGACAGATAGACGGACAACAAGACAGACAGCGTATACAAACTGGCAGGGGGTGGGATGGGAGAGGCGGTTGGAGGCATGCCGTCTGGATTGCATGCCGCCTGGCAGACAATGCAAGTGACAGTTTATGGTATGCAGGTATGCAATGCATTTTATTTGCTTTCGATTAGACGACAAGCAACTTTAGCCCAAAAACCCCCACTGCCGTTGTTCTTTGTTAGACTTGTTTGTTAGACTTGTTTGTTAGCCTTGTTTATTGCGACTAATTTCGTGTTAAGAAATTTGCAAATAACAACAAAGCTTTGACATTGTCTATCCAGCACGTCGTATGCTGATTAATGCAGAGCAGCCGGATACATATCGGATATGTTTCCGGTTCCTGCTTCTGTAACTGCTTTTTACTGCCGCTGAGCGATTTTCATGTCTAGCCAAGGGTTTGGGTTCCTGTTTATTCATTTTTTGTTTTCGCCTTTTTGCCCCTGGGTCTGACTGTCAGCTGTCGGCTGTCAGCAACAGCTGTTGTCGATTTAAATATGCAGCACTCACTCACGATGAACTTGAATTTTAAATGCTGCCGCACCGCAAATAACATGTTGTATGTGGTCATTAAATGTCAGCTGAACAAAAACAAAATCCGCTCGCTCGCACACAAACTACATATTAATGCACCCCACAGGCACCCTCGATATGAGGGCATCCTACATAACTGTCAGTTTGGTATCTGCCCCATGACCGTTAAGCTGTCAAAATTGAGCAGCATATTTAAAGTCGTACATTTGTTTATGCCACATTTTTATTATAAAATATTTACTGTAATATATATCAAAGGGGCGAACGAACCCTCAGAAAGGTTTAACGCATTGCTTTGGGTGAGTTGTTTTCCCTTTGACAGCTTAAGATATATACGATAATCTAGTTTCAGTTGTCTATCAAAATGTCAGCTCTAATACTTTTACTTGCATCTTAATTTCAAAGTCAAAATGTTTCTCTGTGCTGCTTTAAATGTTTCTTTAAATTTAATTTAAAGTTAACATTCTCCAAATGCATTTTCACATGTGAAACACATTTTCTCAGGGTTTTTAAAAATGTGTTCTAACTCTGTGGAATTCAAGCGACATAAAGTTAGCATTGCATGCTCGTTGATGTGTGCCAAGTTTCAAACTGTTAAGCTACGTGCGTACCACTCGAAAACTATAAAATGCAATATCAACAATGCAATATCAACACGCAGCGAAAGGTGCGCACTTGATGATATCGTCACGTTTTCGCTGGTTGCAACAAAAAAAAAAAATAAATAAAACAAAACAAACACCAAAAAGAAAATAAATATGTAAAAAAATTTGGAGGCACAACAAAAACAAAAAACCCGTGCAGGTGTCGCACGATGCGTATGCGCAATTTGGGTACAGACCAGAGTAGCTGCAAAAATTGTTTTAGCGAATCGAGGCCAAAGCCAAATAAACATAATTTTTTGTTGCTTGTTGGTTATCAACAATCAGGCTAAAAGCCACGTGCAGGTGTGGCTGCCACTGTATGCTTATTTATGTGTGCGATTCGGTGTGTGTGTATGTGTTTGTGTATGAGTGGCATATGTAACAATGTTTGCTTGGCCAGATTCAGATTAAAAATTATGCTTTGTTTGCCAACTGTCAGCACAAAAAACAGCAACGACAACGAAAAAAAAAACTTTTTTTGGCCCACAATGACAACAACCCAAACAAAAGTTGCCAAAAAACTTTTCGCAGCGCCTGTTTGTGGGCGTATGGCTGCATGGGTGTGTCAGTTAGCTAGCTAGTGTGTGTGTGTGTGTGTTTGTGTGTGAGTGTGTCTTACCTTGCAGTGAAAAATATGTGTCAGCTGATGGTCGTCAAAGTCGTTATGCCATATACAATAATAATGGGGATCTTTTTCTCTGTCTAACTTGACGCAGGAGGCAGGACTCATCATAATCATCTTTTTTTGTTTTGTTTCGTACCAATCAGTTTTTTTTTCTTCATTTCTGTTGCTTCATTTGATTTTTTTGGCCGTTTTGCAAGTTGAAGTTTATTTTGTAAACATGCCACTAAAAGTTTTCCACTTTCCTCTAAAATACTCAAACCAAATGCCAACACCAGCGACAACGTGTCGCGTTCTTATTCTGTCTCACATCCCTCTCCTACTCTCTCTCTCTCTCTCTCTCCTTCTCTTCTGGCTGTTTTACTATGTGTGTGTGTATGTTTTTTTAGTTAATTTAAAAAGTTTTTCGGTTGCTTCTGCTTCTGCTGCTGATTCTGTTTCTTTGGTTTTTTATTTGCAATCTTCTTTTTTTTCTTTTTGGTTTTTTGTTTGATTTCCAGCAGTCAGAAAATTGGTAAACGATTCGTCGCAATTCTCTTCAACTTCTTGTTCTGCTTCCACATCTACTTCCTTTTGCTTTTTCTCTCTCTCCTCATGTTGTACAACATTCTGTAGTTGTGGTTGTGCTTGGCCTGAGAAATGTAACATTTGTGCGCCTTTTATTTTGTCAAGGAATTGCTTTTACAGTTTTTGGTTCGTTTACTCTGCTTTTGGCTGCTGCTGCTGCTGCCACTGCTTCAACTCTAAAATGTTTCTTTTATTTATGTGCTGTCACTGAAATTGAATTAGAAATCGCATGTTATGCCAGCTGCCCCAGGTAGACTCTATCTATCTATCTCTATTTCGACTGATGTATACTTTTCTGTGGTATTGGGTGTTGTTTTTAAAGCTCTTAAACATTTGGTCACCATTATGTGGCCAAATCCAATATATGTGCAAAAAAAACTTTTAGGCATTTTATTTGACGATTGTTCGTCATAGATTTGATGATTATATTTTTGATTTTACTAGAGTTTGAGTCAAGTTTTAACTAAAAATATTGCAAAGCTTTAGCTTTATTTAAGCATGCCTTCTAATATCGCTATTGTGCACTATTGATATAAAACTTAAACAATATTATAACCATTTATGCAAATTTTACAGGAAAATGCTGTAGCAAAATTGCTTTGCATGCGAGTCATTTGAAAATGTCACAAGCTTCAACTACAACTTACGCTGCACGTTTAGTGTGCGCTTTAATTAGATTTCATTTAGAACTGGTTTCAAGAGGCAGGAGGCAAGGAGCAGCTGCTGGCTGTCCTTTTTTCTCGGTGGCCAGCCTGGCGCCTGCCAACCTGAACACCGACACCGGCACCGACATCGACACCGACCCGGCAAGAGATAGGGACAGGGACAGAGACAGGGACAGGGACACAGACTGGCACAGAGACACGAACGTGGCCTGTTGACAAGAACGTTGTGTCTCTGTTGACTACCACCCGAAGCCCGTCTGTGCTCCATGTTCTGGTATCTGCAAACGCAAAAATTTGTGCGCTTTTTGCGTGAAAAATGATGGAAAATAATTTGCAAACGTTGAGGACTTAAAGCAAACTCTAAGTGAAGCTCGGACGTGCGTTTGACGTGGCCATTTGGAGCACCTTTTTGTGCCATGGGATGCCATCGACGCCAACGTTGCAACGTTGGTTAGCTGCTTCTGTTTACTCTTTGCCGTTGTGCTCTTCGTCTCTCCCTCCCTTTTGCCGCCTGGCTTGTTCGTGTGTATTTAGGTGAAATTTATTTTACTAATTATTATGTAAGCGCTCGAGCTACGAGCGTTTGTGTAATGAAATTTAAGCGTTTTCCTTCACAAAACAATGTCAAATGCACAGCAGCTTTAATCAGACACAACTGGAAGTATATAATTCGTATACTGACAACAAACTCTATAGGATAGTATTTGAATAACTTAATTTATCTTTACTTCATTTCATTTTTGTGAATTCCCTTGGTGCTTAATGAAATTGTGAACAGCGCAATAAATTTGCACATGTAAACGAAAATAAGAGATCAACAACAATGTGCGAGCACAAATTTTTATATAGCACTCTGGGGATAATCAACAGCAGCAACAGCAACAGCAACAGCAGCAGCAGCTAATGTAAAGTCCAACACAGACTCATAAAAAAACAAAAAATGAAAATTTATGCAGCTCGACAAAAGCGGCCACCGCAGGGATACAAACAGGAAGGGCGTCCATTGGGCGCCAATGAAGCAGGCGACGCAGGTGACGCTTTTGGATTTGTGACTATGAAAAAATGCAAACAATAATAACAAGAGCTATAAACAAGCGTAGCGCACATGTCGCATACCTGGACATTCTATAATAAAAAAAAGTTAATAATGAAGTTGCATAAATAGCATAATTTTATATTTATTAATTGAACATTTTCGCTCAGCGCAACTTTCGTTTATTTCCACACACACACACACACACAAGCACAGTAACAAATACAAAAAAGAACAACAAAAAACGATTACCACATTTTTAAACAAGAGCCATGGAAAAATTTTGTACTTCAGCGCATTGTAAAATGCAGTTAAATGCTGCATTTAATAATAACCACTAACAATTTAGTACAGCTTAAACATTTTTTTCGCTTTAAGGAATGTACAGAATTTTTTAATTGAGA
Organism: Scaptomyza caliginosa; assembly: GCA_035044725.1. NCBI lineage: Eukaryota > Metazoa > Arthropoda > Insecta > Diptera > Drosophilidae > Scaptomyza > Scaptomyza caliginosa. The sequence goes on along the minus strand of JAWNNR010000923.1, from coordinate 183,319 downwards.
AATCGTTCATGAAGGATAAATGAACGCAATGATTGTAGAAAAAGATTAAATTGCAATTCCAAGTATTGCAGTGCATGTAAAAAAGATATTTAAAATATGATTTCCTGTGAATTAATATCAGTTAACATTAAACACAAAAATACTATCAGTTACTCTATGGAAAATATTTAAATATATACGAGGTTATATGCTGTGTAAGTTTGAACTTACTAATAAATGAATTTTTTAGCATTTCAATTAATTTTTAGAGTGTGAAGAATAAAAAGTTGTTGTATATTAATGCTTATATGTTTTTCAAGCGCTCACCTATGCATATCAACAATGTGGACGGCAGCAAATTCTACTTATGGTCTCTTTGTTTTTGGTTATGGCAAGCGAAAAGGTCTCAAAGAAAGTTTCAAATGAGCAATTAACATTTTATGATGCTGCTGCATAATTAAATTAATATGCTAAATGCTTACAATTTGCGCTGTCAGCAAAGAGCTATATTCTTCAAAAATAAACAAAATAAAAACATATTCCGAGAGTACTTAAAAAAAAAACAATTCGTTATACACAAATTTTAAAGTGCAACCAAACGGATAATGCACAAGCAAAGCAAATAGTAAATGGCTTAAATTGAAACAAAAAATCAATTAAATGTTGTTGCACTTTGTACACACAGCAAATGTACATACACTGACATATACACATGTGTATACCCAATCAAATGTAGAACAAATTTTAATAAATAATTTTAATTAAAATGTTTTAAATATGAAGGCGCAATAAAAACGTTATTAAATGCGACAGTTTAAAATGCAAATACCCTGTAGTTATTCATATGCTATGCAATTGACTAACCAAACCATACCCTATATATTTCAGCTACTCAAACACATAATTAAAAAGAGAATAACAGTATGAAAGTGTATGCTTACCTGGTTTATATCCATCGCCATGCTCATGCGCCTCGATCCCGGTTAGATGCAGGGTGCCAATGATGAGGCACAAAATGAGTGGTGTGCATTTCAGTGGCTGCTTGATGTTGGACCCCATTTTGTTTTGGGTGTGTGTGTGTGTGTATTTATTGTTTAGTATATATATTGTCACTCTGCCAACTGGCAAAATTCAAATGTAACACGTAAATTCTCTATATATTGTACAGGTAGAGAGCAGCAACATGGGCATAAAAAATGCAAATAAATTTGCTTCGGTTTATGCAAACATCATTTCAAATATGCACACACACACGCGAACACACACAATGATTTGCTGGCTTTATGCGTGTGTGTGCTGGTGACAATTTTTGTGCTTGGTGTTGGTTTTTTTTTATGTATATGTTTTATTTTCGTTTGCTTCAATCCTTTTTGTTGTTGTTGCCTTAATTTTTTCACTTAATTAAAAACTTTTGCGCTGCACATAAATTCATTTTAATATTTACAAACAGTAGCCCTTTTTCAGCTGCGGCGGTTGTTGTTGTTATTGCTTTTGCTGTTTGTGTTCCTAACTTTTGTTGTTGTTATACACATGCATACGTATATATGATTTTTGTTTTCGTCAAAGCACATAACCGTTAAGATGAATTTTTAATGGAATTTGCCGAAGCGAAGAAGCAATTGTAGTGGTGTGCCTAACACACACACACACACGCACAAACACGCTCGTGTGTGTGTGTGTATGTTTATGTTTATAAATATTTAAAATAAAGCGCGCACGTGTTGCACATTTTCCGCTGCTTTCACTCGCACTCGCACTCCACGCAGCTGTTTAAAATTTAATTTTAAATCCTTTTGCCATGTTGACACTGGAATTATGTTATGCCACACTGCCTTCAAACGATGTTGCTGCTGCAATTAAGCAATATAAAAATAGAGATTCATGTGGTTAGTAGAGAATATTGAAGCTTGTTTCACTTTAGGGATTTGGGCTATAAATAAATGGTCATACATTTTGCCGGCCATTACATAATGCCTGCAGAGAGCGTAGCCAACACTGGATGCCAATCAATAATGATAGATTAGCTCCGTTCGGCCGTCATACACACACAAACACACACACACACGTTCGTAAATGATATACAAGGCCGATTCGATTCAAGCCACAGCAAATGAATAGTCGAAAAAAGAAACTTTAAGCACAGCCAAATTAATTAAGTCAGTCAAGAGTTTGTGGCCAGGCAGGCTGACTGTTAAGAAACAGCACGTACCATGTAAACATGCCATATATATTTATCCCAGCTATACGCAATCGAAATGTCAATAGGTTTATATACTCATACACATGTACTCATATATGACTTCTTGGCACACTCTGCCTTGCCAACTACAGGTAATTGACAAAGGAGTCATGAAAACTTTGGCTTGAAAGTTTCGCCACGTTTTTTGTTTAACACGCAGCTCAAACAAGCTGATAAACTTGCATGACATTCCAGCGACTGCCACGTCGCAACCTCAAGTTCGCCCCCAAAGAGCACCAAACTACCAACTCGAATCAAGCGTCGTCTTCAACGTTCTGGTTCTCGTCAGGTGGAGTGCTCAGCCCACAATCAGTTGGGTCTTCCTACCAAGTTGTTACCTTGACTAAGTTTGCATTGGGTAATTAAGAGCTGTGCAAGTGTTTATTGAGAGAGAGATTGCGATTGGAGCTACGAACTTGTGCTAAGTAGTTGTTAGTTGCTAACTAGCATCAAACTAGTGCTACTCATTTGTTAGTTCAAGCTTGTACTGGCAAAGTTTAACTAAAGCCACAAAATATAATATTTAACGCGATAATCTAAAGCACCCAAGCGATAAACAGCTGCTTTTAAGTTTTCAAACTCAAAAATCCCTTTTCTCATAATATCTTAAAGTAAATGTATCTACTATTTTTTGAGTAAAACGCCATAAACTTGTTACAAATACTGATAGCAAGTGCATTATGACTATAAATTAAATACTCCTGATAGATAGATTAAGTCATAATCTCACAAGATTACTAGGTAAATCAAGGAACTATGTTAGCTTTACAAATTATCCAGCATTTTGTTATTCATTGTCGTCTTATAACTCTAACAAAGCAATTATCCACAAAGTAGTCTTTTAAACTGTATATAAAAAGAGAGCAGTTTTTATTGACAAATTTATACCAGTTGCTAGTCACTGAACCCATTACAAAGCGCCTATTGAAGAGTCAACAAATGGCACATTAGACTTTTGCACGCGTTAGCAAAAACCTAGTCTAACTTGGCGGCAACAAAAACCATTCAATTATGCCGACAATATGCACACATTTCAGCCAACCGAGTAACACAGCAAAACAACAACAACAAAAGCAATAATAATAACAACAGCAAAACGATATTCATAAAACTATTGCAACGAGTGCGCTGCCTAACAATAATAAAGCAACACAAACACAAGTGCAGAATTGAAGTGAATGAACAGCAGCAGCAGCGAGTGGAGCAATGGAAATCGGGTGAATGTTCTTCTTGCTGCTGTTTCAATGATAGTTTTTTCTATTGCTATAAAGTCGCCTGGCTGCCTGTGGATGTGGATGTGTTTTTGTGAATGCCTTGTGGCGTTTAGCGTATAAATTGAGCGCAGCAATTTCATTTAAATGTGCACAATAAACTTAGTTCATGACCCCGCAAGCATTTTGGCTCTGATATGGTGTCATCTGTCTTTCTCTTATGTACTCTCTGTCCCACTCTCTCTTTCTCTCTCTCTCTCTCTCTCTCTTTCTTTGTCTCTTTCTCTCTTTGCACTACCGAGGCTCTGTCTCATCGTTTAAATCACATTAAAATTGCCGGCAAAATGCATAATGCAAGACCTTTAGCCAGGGCACCACAACTTACCACAGCTGCTATGGCTTTTACTTTGCTAGCTGTCATGCCGGAAGTTTAACACACACATACACACTTCAAGACACACACACACGCCCGCACATAGTTTAGCTTTGTTGTTAGCCGTTTGGCAATTGAATTCAAATGAATTGCGGTTGAGTTCTATAACAAAGCAAAGTCAGCGACATAGCAAAAAAGTTACCACATAGAGAAACTGAGAATAGCAAAAGCTAAGGAAAGTATTTTTTTTTGTTTTTTTTTTTTTGAAAAATTGCGAAATCAATAAGCGCAGAGACAACATTGAAGCGAGACAGACGAAGACTGAGTTTGTAAGTGCGAGCAGGACGGCACAAACGGGAATACAACGGTAATTTAGTCGCTTGACATGCTTTTCAAACTGACAAATGTTGCGATTTGTCATTGGTTTTTCGTGCTCCTGACGTTGTCTTGTTGAGGTTTTGCTTTTAGTATTCCATTCCCAGCCCTTACACCTTCACGGCTCCACTCCATCCAATGCATGGCATTTGCATGTGGTATATATATTTTTTGTAGTTGTTTTCTCAGCTTTTAGCTGCAACAGTAACCGTTTTAAATACAGGTTAAATTAATTCCGAGAAAAGAGTGGTTGTTCTACTGCTATTTTATTAACAATATTTCATTTGTAGGCCAGATTGGCAGATCAATTAATGAATTATCGAAAATATCATAATATTATTTACGTAATATGATAAAAGAGAAATTCTTAATTTTAAAAATAAGTCGGAAGCACAGCTACAGAGATTTCCTTATTGGCTTATCTTACAAAGAGTTTGCTGCGTTAAAGTTTACTGCATTACAAGAGTCTACCCTTGGGGCCACTTCAATTAAATGCGGCCCGCATGGCCTTCATCCGCAGTAACCGAACGCCCGTTTGCCTGCTTCACCGCCCACTGTGCCTGCAGCAAACCATTTTAAGCAATATTTTAAAAGCCTGTCTCTTGAATATTTCATGTTTTATATTTACAACGCCCCCGCGCCACGTCCTCGCAACTCAAGCATTTTGTCCAAAAAAAAAAATAAGGTACAAAAAATGGAGTGCAACGAAGAGAAGCGCCGAGAAAAATATCCCGAAACTCAGCTGCAAATGTTGCACCTGCAGCTGCAGTTGAAACAATTTCCCTTTTGCTCGCTTTTTCGCTGCTGCCTCAATTTCCGCCAAAAGGCCGACAAGGCTTATCCGTTGCCTCTAGCTGCCTGCCATGTTCGCCAGCGCCAGTGCCACGCTCAACTCCCTCATTCATTTTGGCTATACGCTTAAGTGAACTTCACTAAATAATACAAAATGTGCTCTCAACACAGTGTACTCCAAAAAAAAAAAACTAAAAGAAATTTTACCGAAATCGTTGCGTTCGAAATATTTCAGTACCTCGGTTACTGTTTTAATTTTTTTTTCTGAAGAAATGTGTTTTAAATTGCATTTTTAATATTAAGCGCGCAGTGCACAGCGACGATGGGCGTGGCAGCGACCTAAATATTTGCAATGTTGTTAAATTAAAAAAAAAGCGTAAAGTAACAGTCTGCGTTGCAAATGAAAGGGAGTGGGGAAGAGAGAGAGAGCAGTGCTGGTCTGGTAAAAGAAACGGAATGAAATCAACAATTGCCGTCGGCAAAGGGTCGCATTATAAAAATGGCGACAAACGACCGGAAATGGTTGCGGCAAAAAGCCATCACACACAAACAGAGAGAGAGAGAGAGAGAGAGAGACAAACGCACATATGAGTATGGAATATAAAAAAAGAGCTAACCAGCCGGCTGAGCAACGTCCTGACGCTGACTTCCTACCCGGTTTAAATATAGTCAGGCGAAAGCCAAAGCCAAAACCAAACAGTCGACACACGCCAAACGCACGCCAACAATGCGCGGCTGTAGGGGAAGTTGAAGTTAAGAGAGAGGTGTTGTGGTAATGGCTGTTTGGGTAGCTTGGGCTTTGCGACAATAAGGGCGCATCTATTGCTGGCGCATATAATGAACCAGCAGCACCGTGGCCGCGACATGGCCGTTGCTCATTTCCAGGTCGACGTAATTTGTCCATAATTTGTCTGCGTCTTCCATACAGACACACACAGGCAAACACGACTGGCTCGGAAAGAGGGTCGAAATTAGTGGGAGTGGGTGTTGTGTGAGTGTGTGCGTGTGTCTATGTCTGTGTCTCCGAGTTTATCTATGGCGCACTTAAACGCTATTTATGTCTTTTTATTTTTATAATATGCATCCGAGCGCAACTTTCATTTTTTTTTTGGCTCTTCGGGGTATTATTTGGTGGCTTTTTCGCGATTAAACCAAAAAAAAACAAAATACAGAAGCTTAAAATTATGAGTTTGTAACAATATCAGAATAACATGAACATGTACATAAATACAGAGAACAACAGCTGTGGAAATGGCGAACAGAGTCTAGCTGATAAGCGACATGCACGTGGACAGGTGGTATTCGTATAGACATGGCCCAGTTTTATGGCCATTAATCTAAGCTGCTCACAATTTTCTATGTCAGCCATGCGGACAACGTGCTAACAACTTTTTGTGTATGTATGTTTATGCAAGTGTGTGTTTGTGTGAGACTAATTAAAATGGACACGAGTTTATCATGTTGATTGTTTTCACTGATTGATTGATTGTTACAGTTTCAGATAGCTGTCATGCAAACTGTGCGCATTCACAATCGTGTCTGTTTTACGTGTCTTTGTGGCTGTTGTTGTTATTTGGGACATTTTTGGCTGATCAGAAATGACAAAGCGAATGAAATTTGTTGTGAAAAAATTTGCCTCTCGTTAAATCGCGTTTATTGTCTGTGGTAAAATTTTGGATAGGTATTTAATTTAAGATTTATGTATGACTTGGCGTAATATATAATATGATAATTAAGTAAACATAATATATATTGATCAATAAGCCATATCATTAAATCGTTATGCTTTTAAATATGTACTATATATGCAGCTACTTTGCATAAAATACATTTTACAATGAATAATGAATATCTATCGTTTAATTTGTATTTTCCATATTATACATGTAATTTAATCATAAACATATTATAATTATTTGTTCTTTAATCGATTGCTTTACAAAGCAAGGATGCATTGACTTTTTACATACAAAACTTTGCAGAGAATAGAGAAAAGAGAGAATATGAATTATGACTTAACAAAAAGACAGCAAACTAAACCAAATAAATTAGCAAATATTCAGTTTGGAATGAAACTTGTTTATGCATGCTTGGCATTTATTTATTGCTTTTAACGCAAATAATCACAATTTAAATAGCCATAAATTAACTTGGCGAATGCTTTAAATTTGACAGCGAGCAACATTAAGTGTTTTTATATATATATAAATATATTCATGGGGCTGGCATGTTGTCTCTGTTGCTTGTTGACATCGTGCTGTGAAAACAACTATAATAAAAACAATAACATCAGCAGCAGCAGCATCAAGCAGCCGGAGCAACAGCTGCAATGACAATAACTCTTGGCATTGCAGGCACACACACATTTGCTCACACCCTCGCAGTTACTCACATACCTATGCAAACAGCAGATGTTGCTGTCGTCGCTGCAGTCGCCCACATAAGTATGCTGCACTTTTGTATTATTATTTTGCAATAACAAGCAAAACTTGCGCAACGAAACGTGAACGCCGCTTGTTTTGTTTAAATCACTGTGGGTGTGTGTGTCTTGACTGTATTGTGTGTGCGTGGAGGTAGCTATTGCAAATGCAGCAGCTGCAGTTGCCACCCGTTTCACCCGTCACACAGTGTATAATTGAAAATGTTTTGTTTTAATTAACTGACGCGTTTTTTTCTGCGCTCTCACTCCCTTTTCGCCTTGCGCTCACTCCATATCTTTCTTTTTCTCAGACGGGCCTGCAATGTTGCGTGCTTGTATTGGTTTGGTTAAACGTTTTGCTCTTTTAGCTCGACTCGCCCATTGATTTTGATAGGTTTGTGTGCGTTTTTCGTTATTATTATGACACGCTTTATTGTCACGCGGTCGCTGCCTGCCACAAAATGTTCTTCATATGCTAGCCGCATCAAATTTATGTTTACAACGCAAGTGGCGAGCGCTATGAAAAACACAGAGGCACAAGTCAGACAGGGCCGGGCCAGCACAAGACCCAAGTCAAGATACCAGAGACAATGCCGCATGTCGCAACGGAAACGGAAACGGAAGCTGTGGCGCGCTTGAGTGTGTATATGTGCCTGTATCAAAATGCTTGGGTTATATGAAGACATAAACATAAAAGTGTTTTATAATAAAGCAAAGCGTGAAATAATTCACAGCACAGTGCTCAGAGAGCCAGCATCGAGGCGCACAGGCCAAGCTGACAATTTTTATAGTCTTCTACAGCACACACACATTTGTACATATATATATATACATACATATATACTTACAGGCTGACAATGATGTTAAATAAAATATTGTTTATATGTCAACATAATAAATGGCCAGAGCCAGCAAAGGACTCATAAAGCGCACGTTAGTCAACGCCATCAAACAAACACCTAGAACATTATTAAATCCATAGAAACTGTCAGTACACGTATACGTAACATAAACATAAGAGTTTTGTGTTTCCTACAGAAAATGACAATCATGACAGATGTGCGTTGAATGCAGTAGATATTTACTTTTATGGACTTTCATATTTATTTTTGCAAGGTGCTAAGTTAACTTTTTGATATTAAAACTAAATCGATATTGTACACAATATTGTTGGATTTATCTGCCTTCCATCGAAACAAATATGTGCATATTTATATTTGTATATAATACAACTTTTTATTGTACGGATACTTTTCTAAAAAATTCTAATTCGTTTAACTCAAACCTCTGCTGCAGTTTCAAATCCCAGTTCACTGTATAAGCCTGCAGTTACTTGTTGGCACTTATTTGCTTGTGAAGACTAAGCTTGAGCGAACTCACTTTTATTATTAAACTAATGGCTTTATTATTTGCTAATTGCCCGGGGAATAATTGTACAGCTGACCTAGTTGAGCTACTGACCAGATACTCTGCCTGTCATGTAATGTGTCAGACAGCTGTTGCTGCGGACAAGGACCTGGTTATGGACAGGATGGAGCAGCACAGAGCGCAGGCTGGACAGGACATAAGCTAAATCCTGAAAATGTGCCGAAAAACGAGCAGTGGAAAAGTTTTCTCTGTGTGTGTGTGTGTGTGTTGTGGCATTTAGTTTGGAAAATTGCTAATTTATTATTTTGCGCATTTAAATATTTTAAGTGTCCCGCAGGATTTTCGCTCACATGCATACATACACACATACATGAGGCAAAACTTGCAAGGACACTAAAAAAATTTGTCGCCAGCATTGCCTGTGCTGTGTCCCGAACTTTGTGTCCTTCGTGCTGTGGCAGCAGCAGTAGCACTAGCAGCCAACAGAAGCTGAGGCAAGCAGCAGCCACGTTACAAGTTAATATAATTTTAATGAAAATTAAAATGGAGCCTGGCACTTTTTGCCCCACACACGCTTTAATTTCCCAAAAGACACAGGGCGACACGCACACACACACGCCCACACACTCATGTTTGTATGCGTATGTGTGTCAAAAGGAGAGTTGGGACATGTGTTAGTGCTGGTTTATTACACATACGCTCCGTGTTAAGCGCATAGTTGAGCAGCCGCCTGCCGTTTAAGCTGCTTTCATTTTCATTTCTCTCTCTCTGTCCCTTTCTGACTCTCTTTCTCTTCTGTTTTCTCTTAGTTATGTAACATTTTAGTGTTTGCTTTCTGCTTTTTGGTTAATTTGTTGTTGCGGCTGCTGCACGTTTAGACGGTTGTGTCAAGTGCGTTCTCGTGTTGGGATTTACGCAGCTAATTTTTCGCATAGGCAAAATGCCAAAAAATTCCTACCCTGACTTTGATTTATAATAGCTAAAGAGTCCCTGGCCACGCCCCAACACACACACACACACACCCACATGCACACAGGCTCCTCCTTCCACCTGCCCGACCGCAGTTGGCAACGTGCAGCAATGTTATTGCTGTATGTGGGCCTTGACAGGCAGTAACAGCAATAGCAACAGAAATGAAACAGGTTAGAAGCCTTTGAAACTTAGCACGCGCTTCTAGGCTCAAATTTTGCATTGCTACACACACAGTCACAGAGAGAAACAAGCAAACACAAACGTGTTTTTGAAAGCCACTTTTGATAGTTAAAGCACTGAATTCTCATTATCAACATCGTAGTCGTCGTCAATGAAGCCGTTTGTCAAGTTTCAATATGTCACTGCAATTTGATGGTAGACGACATAGGATAGATGAATCAGTTGATATGAATAATTTAATTGGAACGAAATTGAATATTTACTCTGAAAATTGTATATATAAATGAAAAATATAAATGAATATATTCGCTTATGCGTACGCTCTAGTTTCTAAACAACAGTTTGCCCGTGGCTCCAATTTCATTTCAAACTACCTTGTGGTACAACAAATGGTAACTGCAATCGGTGGGAAAATCGAATGAAAATAGCCATCATCATTAATTACAGTTAGTTAGTGACACACAACGGAGAGAGCGAGAGCTGCACATAATCGATATGTAAATGCCAACGCACTCTAATAGCCATTTGGGGTCAGTTCATCTCTCAAACAACAAATGTCAACTTGTATCAATGCAGCTCAGATCATTAGTCTCATCCCAGCCCAATCGATTGAAGCTTCCACATTAAACCGTCGCATCTCAGCCTCAGGCCCTATGACACTCGTTTGACATATGTTGATCAGCCGCTGGGAGACAGCAAAATTTGCAAGTAGATTGTCCGATGTCCAAACGAACAGAAAGAGTGGAGTTCTTTGTTGCATAAATTTATAATGCATTGAGTCTATTTATAACTCTGAACGTATATTTTCCAAACTATTAATATCTAGTATTTTATCTTCAATGCGCTACTTATTGAAATGCTCATTTTTAAAAAAAATCTTTTCTTTTTGTCATATATATTATGCATTTGGCCCATAGTGCACACATTCACCGGTCAATGTCAATTAGTTAATACATTTGTGCAGAGTTTTATCTACAATCGCTAATAAATAAACTCTATGACCTTTGGCATTTTTGCAAACAGCTTAAGTGGCTGTGTCAGTGTCTGTATTTTCTCTCCTGTGTGTGTTTGAGTGTATTTGCAGTCTTCTGTCTGTGAGCATGGCAAACAGGACGCAAAGCTCTAACACAACATCAAATAGCACAAAAAACAAAAAGAAATACATTGAATATTGCCTCGGTCATGATACTCTGCAACATCAGCTTCTATTGCTGTTGCTTTTGTTGCTGGCATCTTTTGCTATCGCTGCGTCTTTTTTTTTATTAGCTTTGTTTTTCAATCTGTCTCTCTGCCTGCTATGTGTCCTTTATTTTATTTGTTACCTTCCCCCTCTCGACAACTGCTGGCAGCGAGAAAACAAAATCGATTTTTATTTGCCAAACAGAAGATGGCAAAAATCTTCACAGTTTGTTTGCTGCTGTTGTTGCCGATGATATTAAATCGTTTACTTTTGCAGCCAGTTTGGCTTAATTCAACAACGCCATGAGAATGGAGCTTGATTAAATGGTTCGAGTAACCGTTTTATTATAAATTATTTATATGTTTATGCTACTGCTGCTGTTGATGTTGCTGTTTCTACTGCTGAATGTTCATATAATTATATCTAAATATACACACAACGGAAAGAAAGATATTCATTAGCAGCTGTTTGTGCCGCCCCGAACACGAAATAATACAAAAAATAAAAAAAAAAATAACAAAGAAAACTTGTGTAATTAGTACTTAAAACAATTCGTTTTGATTTCATTGATTTTGCAATTATGTAAACAGAATGCCAAAAACTTTTGCCCATTAAATTTAAATAATTTAACTTTGGATGGCATAGCATCTTTAATTTATAATTAATGGGCGTGGTATTCCTAGCCCACTCAACCTGGTTGCGCTGGCAACCGAGGGAGGATGTTTGGAAATTGAAGATTTCCTACTACACTTGTAATTAGGCAAGTTGCACCTTATACTAATGAGCTTAACGTCTGCCACTTACACACACACACAGCGGAAAACATACATATGTATGTGTAAATATATGCATAAAGAGAGACAACGGTGAATTTGCTGCAAATTGTTGCTTTTGTCATATGTCAAAGCTGCCAAAATGCCCGCCGGCTGAATGTTGAGCATGATAGCAGTAGCAGCGGCAGCGGCAGCAAAGGCTGCTTGCCCCGGAGTTGCAAGAACTTCAGCCTTGATTGGGCATAGGCAACAACAACAACAAGAGCAACAAAAAAGTGCCGCCATCAAAAACAGCGTGACATATCAGGCGCTATCTGATGCTCTCCCCCCTCGCTCCACTTTAAACATATATGTCAGCTTTCGCAATGCCCCGCAGCGACAAGTTGCTGCTTTTTTGGTGATGTTCGAGCGAGGGATGTGTAGATGTTTGGCGTTTTTGCTTTTGGTTTGGCACTCAACGTTAGCCCACTTTAGAAGCTGTTGTATTCGTCAGCTTTTGTTTCTGCCAAAGCGCAAAAATGGAGCACACGGCAGATTTAGATGCTGATATGCATGCAGGTGTATATGTGTGTGTGTGGATGTGTGCTGGTGTGTAAAGTGCCTGCCTAACCAATTTGTGCGCCCATACAAACTAATGTGCTTTGATGTAGCTGCTGCTGCCGACACGGTCTAACAAGCGCTTGAGTCTCGCACAAAAAGCATTTTTTGTGACAGCACAACAGAGCCACAAAGACATCGATCACATTAAGAAAACAAATTCACTTGTTTTTTTTTTAGGTGTTGCTTTAGAAAATGATTCAAATCGACAATGGCACAGCAAAAAATGTGTCACACGATATATGTATATATCGTACGTATACATATTATGTTACCGTTCTTAGCGCATTGCGCATACGCCGCATTTGCCGCATTTGCCGCGCCCCAACTGCAACAAGAGAGTGTTTGAGCATAAATCAATCAAAATAATGCCGATAATTGATTTATTGATCCGATTAAAGCGCACCTCAAACGCACACAAACACACACACACTCAGGCAACACTCAAGAAGCAAATAAATAAATAAGCAGTGGCGAGCATGCGGGGAATTGTAAAGCTTTTGCCATTTTAGCACGCCTGATGATCAAATTACACACACTCACACAAGCGTTGCGTACTTATACCTGAGCATTACAGTTACATTTACCGTTTACTTATGTAGCGCCACGCAGGCACATTAAAGGCCATATATCGTTTCAAGTGCTCAATATGCAAACACATTGCCATCCTCTGCTTGCCAAACGTTGCCACAGTGAATGTCTGTGCGAGTGTGTGTGTGTGTGTGTGTCGTCAGTGCGACGCAAAGCGTTTAATCGTCTATATTATTTCATACGCACACACACACACACAGACATACATAAACCAATCAACTGTAGAGTAGCATTGACGATTATACTCGCACCACATCCATCGATAACAGCCACTTATTTATGTGTTTTCTTATTTTTCTACTTTTGTTGCTTTTTTTGTTTGATTGTTTGTGTTCCTTTTGCAGCATTTTTGTTATGTTTGATTTATGGCATAACGGATTTTTCTATACCCTTAATGATCAACAAGGTATTTTAGCTAACACAACAGATAAACAAATATTCATATATCTCAATCAGACTAACTACTCACACTAACTACTCATTCCATTAAACTCTGAATAAATTGTCACATTATTAAATATATTTTTAAATTTTATGATTATTTTAATATTTTCAACAAAATCCTTCTTTCATTTCATTCATTTTTAAGAGTTCTAAATCGTTCGGTGTTTGCGAATAGATTCTACTTTCTTGCTTATGTTGCTTTTATAAATAGCTGTAGGCAATGGCGTTGCAGAAAATGGTTCCATATGCTCGCCGCCATTTTGTGTGCGCAATTAAGCGTTTGATGAACAGCAGCAGCAGCAGCAGCTGTAGCATTCGCATCAGCCCAAAGGCAACCGAATATCTTTCTTAAATAATTTATGCGATTTGTATTCAGGATTTTTTTTTAATGTCAATGCATCAGGCTCTATTTGTTTGTGCGTATGTTTTTTTTTTTTGTAAAATTTACAGTTTTATCTGAGACTTTAAATCAATTTCCAAATGGCATTTCATTAGCAAATCCTAATTTCAAAATGACAGCAATATTATTATATGGCTTATAAATACAGCTGGCTTTGCTTCATCTTTTCTTGTTTGGGCGTGTGTGTGTGTATGTGTGTTTTTGGGTAGCGATTAGTGCTGCCAACTTATACAACGCCGAGTTAAAAGCTTCTGTAGTATGGATACATACATGTTGAAGATGAAAGGCAACAGTTTTTAGTGAGGGATTTCAAATGAAATGTAAGGATTATGATATGCTAAAAACTCTCAGCTGCATTAAATGTGCGGCAATTGTATAAATGCGTAATTCTGAACGTTATATAAAGAGATTTACAGCTAATGACATTCACATACTTAAGACAAATATATGTTTATAGACAAATATACCACAGTTTACTCAGTCACTAAACTATGATCTACATAAATGCGTATTTAAGTAGCTAACCAGATGCATAGTTTTAATAATATGCATAGCACTTAAATGAGACTGTGCACTCACACGAAGAACTTCAAAACAATACAGCTGCACTTGGCTCTAAACTATGCACATATACATATGTATAAGCACGTCTAAGTATATGCAGAGTAAATATATAAATATACTCGTACATACTAGACCATAGGGGCTGGATTGCATTGTGCACTGACTCTCTGCTTCTTCTTGCTTTTACTCTTTTACTCTCACTTTGCTTTAGACGCTGTCATAAAACGCTGCTCGACAACCAAGCAACAAATAGCGTTAGCATTCTGAACTCTTGCACCTGTGCTGCAAACTATGCTGTGCAAGATACACTCTGCCCTTCACTATCCCTCTGCTTGTTTTCCATTTCTCTATAGCTCTATATATATCCAAAGTAAATATGATAAATCACCATAGCCTGCTCCTGCTGTTGCTGCTTCTGCTTCTGCTACTGCTGCTGTCCATGACAAATGACGCAGAGCCACGTGCTAAAGCCCCTGAGAAGCTGCTGTAGTAGAATTTTTGTGCTTCACATGCCACACATATACAATAATCGATGCGATTTGATGCATGCCAACTGTGTAAAACAGGTACATACATACACATACACTTGCACACACCCTTATGGCACTACACTACAAGTACAGACCATGGCGATGCATATATAATAATTTATATATCAGCATGTTTATGTCTCCTAAATGTGTAGCATAAATATTCATTTTTATGGCAAAGACAAGGGCACCTCTTCTAAGTGTTTGAGTGTGTCAGTATGTCTATGTATGTATGTTTCTCTGTGTGTGTGTGTGCTATGCAGTCAAAATGGCGTCAGCTTGCTGTGCTCATTGCGGCGGAAACGGAAGTGCTTAAGCAGTAAGCAGAAATCATAAACGAAAATCACGTAATGCCTTTGTATAAGTGCCTGTATATATGTGTGTGTGTGTGTTTTAGTGTATTTGGTGGCAAAGCTGCTTGCTGCTCAAGTGGCAGGTGTTGCTGCAATGATTTTCAATTTTACGCGTGAAAGTCATGCGCTAATTTTGTTGTTTGCCATTTCGCCAGTTTGCCTATTCATTGTCATTTGCCGCTACACAAAAGCACTTGCCCCTACACCCTCAATTGACATTAATGACACACCAATTTTGCCTAATTGAGTTGCCAGCTGGGCGCTACAAATTTTTTAATTAATCGAATAATTGGATTGCTCTGCAGCATCGTGTCTTAGCATGCATGCGTGTATGCAATCTGGCAGGCCTTACAATCTTGACCTTCAGCTGCAGCTATTGACAAAAGCTGTTGTGATAACTTTACCTGTTTCTACCTATCTCTCTCTCTCTCTCTCTCTCTTGCTTTTTTTTTATGCAAATCCTATGAAACGATCCTATGAACTGCCTGGTTTAGGCTTAGGCCCCAGTAAAAATGCGTTGAAAATATAAAAGTCACGTAACCGACTAGCGTTTCCGGTTACAGTGCACACGTACTTACACACACACACACATCCACACAGAACACCCACAACTTACTTAGTTGCGGCTTAAGCATTTTTTTTGTATTTTGGCCGCTTTGATTACGCTTCGATTTAGGCGCGCGCACTAAGAAATGAGTGTGTGTAAAAGTTTTTGCCAAGTTTTCTTTTATATACATTTATATAATATATGTGCATATGCTTTTCACTGGTATTCGTGGCCAAATGACTTTATTTATATGCAATGTTCAAAGTTGCCAGAGCAACCAATCAAATTATTTGTACATACTACATACACACATATGTATACACTACGTATGGGCTTAATTTATGCGCCAAACATGTGCTTAAAGGCTTTTAGCTTTTAACCACACACATGTACAAGGAGACTTTAGTTGGTTTTTATGTAAAGTTTCCCCGAAAAAATATGTTTGTTAAAATTCTTAAGTGCCTTGCATCATAAATTACCAACTATAAGTTATGACTGTCTAGACAGCATATTAACTGTTAATTATGGCCAAAGTAAAAGTCGCACAGCTAAAAATAGTTGCAACAGTTGCAAAAGCAACAAAAAAAAAAATATTCAAAATATTGTAGAAAATTTGTTGCAAAAGGGTTTAACGACTTTGTACAGCTATGTGGCAGCCAAATGGCTGGGCACACACACAGAAACGTACATTTTTATACAAATGCAAGAAGGAACACACAATTTTTGCCATTGGCAAACCGGCAAAACAGTCAACAGTGAACTTCTACTTCATTTTGATGGCGCGCTAAATTGCGCAAAAAATATAAAAAGGAATATCAAAAGGCAGGCAGCAGTATCAGCAGCAGGCCAAAATGATGTGCTTACCAGTCAGTACACACACACACACATATATACACATTTGAGCAAACACACATACACATATATAATTTGCTGCGTGTGCTGGCATCATTTTCATATGAGGCGCAAACTTTTTGTATGCTCGTCACATAAGCATAGCCTAAGCAGACGCCCTGTAGAAGAATAAGCAAAAGCAGAAGGAAGAGGTGTGGTAAGGAGTCGCTGACATGCAACGCGCTTTCAATTTCAGCATGTCTATCAGTATATGCGTGCGTTTGTCTGTTTGTGTCTAGGAAATCTTAAAGCGCAGACAGGAAATGTGTGTCTTTTCTATTTATACTCTCTTTTCTTTTTTATGTAACACAGAGGCTTTGCTGTATACCCTTTCTTACTTAAAGCTTTGAGCTGCTTTGAAATCTTTAAGTGGTATATTTGTACAGCTAGCTAAAATTTAATTCTAAACTTACTATTTACGAGCTGAACTTTATGACTAAAACTTTACCCGAACTTGATTAAAGCAATACGACTATTATTATTTATTTAAGAACTTTGTTTTTAGATTTTAGATCAGAAAATTTGTTGTCTTGTTAGAATTTTTATTTTTAGAAGGGTATTTCATTTTCCTTAGTCAACCAAAAAAAACACAACTTCATTCCAGTTCTTTGCTCGCTTTGCACACGTCACCAACATCATTATGAGACTTATGCAATGTTGATTATCATTTGTGGCTTCTGGTGTTTGCTTTACGTAAATCCTTTACTTTTTATTTTTGCACACACACACACACACTCAGACACATGCTAGTGTTCATGTGTGTGGCTCGTCCTTGCACGACTTTGCTGCTGCATACTTTTAGGCTCGACTCGTTTTTAGTTTTTTACGTGTGTTTGCTTTTAATAGCCATCTGTTTGCCTTGCTGTCAGCGTTTTATGCGTGACAAACAAACACACACAAAAACACCAACACACACACACACACTTAAGACGCAGAAATTTGCGTGACTGTTGCGCAAATTATGCCAAAAAAACACAACCAAACGTTAAACAACAAAAATGGTAAAAAAAAAAAGAAAAAAAAACTATAGAAAATAATATATGCACATTCGCCTTGAAAATGAGTAGCCAAAAACGAAAATATTAAACAGAAAGTGAAAGAAGCAAACGCTGATTAAAGAGTTAAGCGACTGTCACGCCACTTTCCGTTCCGTTCTACAACCCACATGAGTATATATTTGTTTACTAACCAACTGTTTGCTAGGCTTTCTTCATATGACACACAGATACCACTTACACACAGAGACACAATGACACACACGAGCAGTTACTTTATCAACTCCTCTGGCATATGTGTCAGTTGTTCTTGGTGTTGTTGGTATAACGCCTTTGATTTTTATGTTTGTGTTTGCCCAAAATGTCAAAGATGTCAAATTAATTTTCATAGCACATCCATTGTCTCTTTAGATAATTAAATGGCATTTTTATTTTCTCATTTCATAGTCCACCCACATCAAATCTATTCATTTGACAGTTTTCATGTATCTAAACGTATGTTCACTTTGTTATTTATGGGGAACACTCAAATTGCCTTCGACATAAACCTATAAAAAATAAACAGACTCAAAACTTTTTTTTATTGTAAAAAAAATTAAAAACTCAAACTCCAGAATACAATAAGCTTTCAATCACAAAATATGTACAGACCGTGACTATCACACTCTATCAAAATTAATTCAGGTCTACGGGCAAATATGCTTTCAACAACAACGGCAGTAATCAGTCAAAACACGTGCAATGCTGCGGTTCATGACCAATTTATTGAATTATTTATTAGGGGTCATAATGAAATTTGGAAGAAAAAATATATGCCTTTCACACACACACACACACACATGAACTGTTTGTGTGTTTAGGATAATCAAATACACGCCTCGTCAACTGAATAGGTATACAAACAATTAGATTAAGTAGTGATTTCAACCAGACTCAGAGCCATTAATCAATGAGGCCAGAAGTTGAGATTGTGGGTTAAGCACCAAAAAACACACACATACATCTATTGTGCGTACTCTAGATTCGATTTGTTAATTGTTATTATTAGTGTATGACGGCAAGTATCAAACAACAACTGGCGCAAATAAATATCGCTTACAGACGTGCAAACAACAAATTATATAGAGAACGCATGAGCTTGGCAATCAAATGTACATCAGGCGAAAATTATAGCCAAAGCTATATGGCAATATTGAAGCAAGGATTTTAGGCGAAATAACACGTGGCATTAAGAGCCCCCGACTAAATGGCAAGAAGTAAGCAAATGGCTTAAACAAAATACATCAAGAGCACAGAACGAAAAAAAAAATATAGCTGCAGCCAGTCGGGCCAAGCGGAAACGGAAATACGTAAGCATGAATTAGAACAGCAAACAAAAACCAAAAAAAAAATATAAAAAGAAATGGAAGTTGCAGTAGGAAACTGCACCAGCAGCAGCTGCTTCATATATATACATGAGATAAGTACATATTTTACTCTTCTTTTTTTGTATCATGCTTTAATATAAGCAATGGCTATTATTTTAAGTTGCCCACGCGCTAGCTGATTTAATTTCAGGCTATTATGCGCCCACAATGGCAACGGTAAATGCAGAAAGAGGCGAAGCAACAGAAACGCAGAAAGTGCACACTAAAAGAAATCGGAGCAACAGACCGGCAATAACAAAAAAAGCACAGCATACTAAAGAGTGATGTTTTTTTTTCGGGCTTGGAGATGTGTATTCCTGCAAACGTGTTAACTAACAGGATACTCTTTATTCAAGAGCTGTGTGTTAGGTATCAATTTGTTACTAAAAGTTTATAACCTTAAAAATGATTAATAATTTAGTATAAATAGTTATAAAAATAAAATAAACAATCAGCATTAAAGCTTTCAGCGAGAACCTTAGGCCTACTCAACTTATGTACCTTTTTTTCTAAATAAAAAAAAATCTGTTTATAAAATTGCGCTTGACCACTGTACTTGGTTAGCAAAACTTGGACCGAAAGCTGGCCAAAAGCTTGTTGCCATTGCAGCTGCTAGCTGAGATTTGTTATTGTAGTTGGGCTGTTGCATTTCTTCGTTGTTGCTGTTGTTGATTTTTACTTTTTGTTGGTCGCAGATTTGGGTCGAGAGCAACTGAATGAGTTCACGTTTTACAGTTTTTGCTGCTGCTGCTGTAGGTTAACTGCTCCTGTCGGCATTTTGTGCTCTTTCCTACTTATTATTTTTACTTATTTTCATTCTCATGGCTGCTTTTGTTGCTGAGGTTTTTGTTCCCACTGCCTGAGTCAACATTAAGGATTTGGCTGGCGAAGCGAGTTAATTTCCCAAAGCCTCGAAGCGCTGTTGATTGTTGATTGGCAAGCAACAGAAGAATTCGAATTACCATCGTGCCCGACTGCATGCCGTAAGCCCAAAAGAAAACAATTTTTGCCAATTTAAGGCAATGACAAGCTATTACTTCTAATCCATGAGAAATCGAACCACAAGCAATACAAGAGCGAGAAGCAATTTCGAGAATCGCAGCATGAACAAAACAGAACAGCAGCAATCAAGAAAGTAGATGTAATGTCAAGTACTGAGAATTGCCTTAAAAGACAGCACTGTGAATATATGAAAAATGCCTTAAAGCCTTCAGCTTTGTGTGTTTATAGCAGAATGATTTCTGCTGGATGACATACCAGGTGTATAAGAAGAGTTTGCACTTCATTTTCTGGCACTTTATTAAGTGCGTTTTTAGAGATCTAATGTACAGATATTCACCTCTATTAAAAAAGTGTAATTCTATGAATCACTTCTTTCTTTAGCCTTCCCCAATATCTAGCTTAGCACTTGAGTCAACAAAAACTTTTATTAAACGGAAATTTGAGCTGCCTATACCTTAAAAAAAAAATAAAAACCAAAATAGCTTTTCATTGAAATTGAAGAACATGCAAACTGTCTAGACTAAATGCAAAAGCTGCAAGTGAAAAGTGCCGCCAGAGAAGCCAACGACACGGCTTATACTCATTATAAGCACAGCTACAATGAAAGCGCACAGATTTCGACCCTCAATGCGATTCGCATTGATTATACCCCTACGCAAAATCCCTCAGATTGCACCCATGCAGTGTCACCTGCTATTTGATACTTAAGTGTACAAGCACAATCAACAACCAAGAATCGCAATTCGCATGTGTCTGTGTGTGTTTGTGTGTGTAGGCATTTGAAACCTGATTAGCCAAGCACTTCAAGTGCCGCCTGGCTGAGGTACGAGTTGGCTTTGCCATCTCTTTAGCAAGCAAGTGAGTGAGTAAGCCAATGGCCACATACACCCACACCTGATTCACACCCACACCCCTTATGTGCCGAACACGGGACATAAAAGCGGCAAGCAGTAACAGCACACTAGTACACGGCAGCTGTGTGAAATTTATTGTTTCAAAGTAAATGCCACTTGATGGATTATTTGCTTATATCTGCCACTTTGATTTCTGTTGTTGTTTGCCGTTCGGAATGTTCTCGGTTGCTCGTTTCTCGTCACTTTTTTCGTTTTGTACCCTGTACAAAATAAAAATATGTTAAAAGGTTTATCTAGCACAGCTTTTGGACCAATAACCATAACGTATACAAATCAAAAAAGATCTCTAAGACAACAAAAACTAGCCTTCTTAAATTATTCAAGATTTGAATGTATCAATTTCACAACGTCCTGTAAAGGCAATGTGCTAGTCGATCAAACTCTTTTTTGTTTTATGTTTAGCTTTCTCTTTTTGCGCCCTTTTGTATCGATGGGCTGTGGTAATGTGATACGTAGCCGAAGCGAGCAATTGACTTTAAAGGCATTCACAAGTGCGCTGCTTTATCTCAGTATTTGTGGGCAAGTCCGTTAAGCAGCTAAGCATTTAAGCAGTCAAGTGGCTAAGAAGCGTTCTACATAGCTTGTTATTGAAGCTATCGTTTCTGATTTTGAGACTATCGATTATGAAGCTCATCTGCTATTCAAATTAATTGTGAAACTTTTCGTTTTCGGTCAGCATGTGTGTCGTCTTCATCATCTTCGTCGTCGTCGTCTTCGTCTTCGTCGTTATCAAAATGGACATAAATCTTCCTCTCTCGACACATTCTATTTGAGCTGTCCTCGTTCGTCGTCCTCGAGCCTTGTCAACAATAGCTTTGGAGCTATAGAGAGAGAGAGGGAGAGGGAGAGCAAGTGAAAGTTTTCGTGTGCCACGACAATATTTACATGCTGCATTAAACTTGCTCTCAAGTTATGGGGCACCCGCTTCGGTTCACTTGTCCGCAAAAGTTTAAGCCTCAACTCAACTCAACTCAACTTAACTGAAACTCCCTTTGCTGCCCTGACCACAGACTGTTTTTGCCAGCTTTGTGTTAAAGTTGCGCATACGCCAGGTTGTCCTTTGGCCAGTTATTTGATTTATGTGCAAGTTTCGGCGTTCTTAAGCTGAAGCTATTTTAATAATTTAAGCAGCAAAATCAGTGACGCTTGCGACATAGATGACGATGCTGCGTATTCTGTGCATGCCAGCATGGCCTGGCCCTAACACTGGCGTCCTGCCAAACCACGTTGCGCTGACTGAGCCGAAAAAAAAATGAAAGAATATCCTCAGCATGTTGACAATGGCACCGAACATAAAGCGCATTTGGTAAGCGCCTGCAGCAATGCAAACACCACAGCACGTGTGTGTGTGTGTGTGTGTGTTGTATGTGTGCTCAGCAAAAGTGAAATAGCAACAATATATGTACATAGATGGAGTGCCACACATTCAAACAACGACACAACTAACTGGTAGAGTGCAGCTTTCATGTATAAGAGAAATAAAAATAAAAAAGTAGGTTATGCACAGACAGCATTTTAATATGATTTTCATGGCTTACTTTTTTGGGTCCAGACGCCGCTGTCGACAGACAAACTTACGGCTCACGCATATAAGAAGAAAAGCCATTGGAATTTGCTTGTACGACTTGATTTACTGACTGACACAGAAAAGCACACAAACACACACACACACACGAGTTGTGTATTGTGTATCAAAGATGATCAAAAGCAATGGATTAAAATGAATCGACCTCATCAACGGAACAAAACAAAAATGTGGTTGTGTTCTTTTCGATAATCTATTCGTTCGTCGTTTCCATTTTACCTATTATAAAGCGAATGTTCAAATCTTATTCAATGATTTGTATTTAAGCAACTGTAAACAAAATATTTTAAGGGGCAGACAAACAAAGTAGCTTAAAGTAGAACAAGAATAAGCAAGAAATACAGGAAAGTAGATTTCAAACTCACACAATTATAAATAGGATTAGAGTACATATAGCTTTGGATGTTATCTGCTTATAAAATAACACTAAAACCATTTTTGTTCATCTTTACTGCGTAAAATACATCTGGCATTAAACATTTTTGTTTTAAATTAACCTATATTATTCAAGGATATTATGTGAATGGGTAAAAAGAAGACTTATAATTTAAATTTGGCATTTGTTGCTAAGGTTTGAGCTTATAGCAAACTGTTTGGTTAGTCTGTTATCCGAAAATCTTGCATGATCTTTTAAGTTGATTTTTTATAGCATAATTTTAAGAGCATTTAATAGAAACACTATGAGAATTCAATGCACGTTCTTGCAAACTTAAGTTTTGTTTAAGAAGTTTTCTCTATAATCTATAAGTAAAGTGTTTAAAAGAAACCCCAACATTTTACCCACACACCCGGCGCTCTGAAGCTGTTCAACACTCAATTCAAAGCTAATCTCTTCTAGTTTCACTTTCGCTTTAATATATTGAGCCAAATACTTATTGGAAAACGTGTCGATATTGTGTAGCGTGGATAATTCAGCATACTTAAGTAGCTGAAAATGTACAAGGTACATATATCTATATTGTATGCATGCACTTACACAGGACGACGCGTTGTATCCTTTTCAGTTGCGTTTACTCCGCTTACTTTTTGGTTATTCGCTGAGCTTCTTTTATTTTATTTTTTGTTTTTGGACGCTTTTTACGGCCTTTGTAATAAAACCAGCCCGAGGGACGCTTGTCGTTGCTCTTGTTGCTGTTGTTGTTGTTGTTATGCTTGATGCTGATGTTGCTGCTGTTGTTGTTGGTTTTGTTGCTTTCGAGGGCGTGTGAGCATTGAGCAAGTTTTATGCAACAAACGAGACGCACGCATCATCAATTGAGCAGGCGGTGGGGGCGTATGAGCTGGCAACGGAGGTGGGGGTATTGAAGCAAACAATTGAGCAAAAAATATGGCAAAACAGTATTTGGCGGCTAACAGAGAGTGCGACAGAGAGAGTGATAGGGCGCGCGCGGAGGCAGGAACAAAGAGTTTGCCTTTGGCCTTATTTAAAGTAGCGAAGCGCGAGCGATGCGAACTTTATTTATGACTCAATAATGTATATTTTGATTTATGCATTGTGGGTGCGCCCCACATACTCACTTCGGCACACAAACACACACACTCGCACTCACGTTGAGCCAGTTATTATTGTTGTTGCCTGAAGCAAGCGACGGACGCAATTTGCATAACAACAAAACACAGCAAGAAAAAGTGAGTGTAAGCTGTAAGCCAAAAGAATTGTTTTGCTTTTGCACGTGCAACTTTGTTTGTCACACACACACACACTTACTCACTTATACACTAGCACTCACACACGTGCAACAATTAATCACTGTGGTTATTAAAGATGGTGTAGCACTGATTTAGTGCACTCGATTTACAGATTTATTTTCATTTATTCTATTTTTTATATATATTTTTTTTTCGGTGTGTACGTTGTCGTTTGAACGCTAAACGCTTAACAGTAAAAACAGAGACGCAACGACGACAGTTTTAGACGCGTTGGATCCCTGTGTGTGCTTGGATTTTGGTAAGCGGTTGAACACGGCACGACGGACGACGCAGCAGCGCGCACACGACAACTATACAAATCCACGACCTTTTCAGTACTAAAGCGTCTTTCATACATTGCCATTCGTGCATTTCGAACGGAACGGAATCGGAACGACGCGCGGCTGCCGCTTTGGCATCGCCCCACACACACACACACACACACACATTATTCGTATTTCGACTTCGTCGATTCGCGCTCAAGTTCGAAAATCCCGACGAAACGACAATACGATTCGCATCTCGTTTGACTGAGTGTATGCGTGTGTGTGTGTGTGTGTGTGTGTGTGGGTGGAAATGAGAGCAAACAGAGTTGAGTTTGAGTTGAGATGGCGTTTGTAAGTGTGCCACACGCTCTACGCTGCTGCTGCAACTTGACGAAGCTTTGAATACTATTGCGTAGGTAAGCGTTGTTAACGGTATTCTGTGATTTTACTCCTGTGGAATTGGATGGTGTGTTGTGTTTGTGGAACGTAAGCTTCGGTGACAACTTTGAGTGACAATTGAAAGCAGCCGGCTTGAAGTGATCAATCAACTTGTATGAATGGCCAAATAACTTTGCATGAATGGGCCAAAAGAATTAAATAATAAAAAAAACAGTATTTTTATTAGCTGTTATTGTATAGAAATACTTGCATTAATGGGACTTTTGTGTAATATATCAAATCAGTTGCTTGGGTACACTGTAACAATTATAAGAGTTCATCTTACCATTATAATACACCACATGGAAATATTACCTTGCTGTCTTTATTATTTCTATAACTCTTACTATGGCCTACCGCAATTCAAACTTTATTCGCTTGTTACACACATCAAACAGAATACACCACGCAATCTTGTGTGTGGAACCCATTTCAAATCACACCAATCTCTAGCTCTCACACACTTAGTTCATTCTCTCGCTTGCAACTCTTTGGGACAATGAGAGCAACCAAAATACTCGGCAGCTGCAACTTGTCCGTTCACAAGTCGAAAATTATTTTGTATGCTGCACCAAAAATGACATCAAAGCAAACCCTTAACATTGCGTGAACATAGATAGAACACACGACCTTACCCAAGAATATGGCCTAGATAAGCAGAAAATAAAGTCGCTTAACGTATCTTAAAGTAAATTAAAATCAAGCAAGTGTCGACTATTAACTTTTGTATAATATAACTCAACTTTACTTGGGTCAGGTGTTAATTCCAATATTAAGCTTAACATATCTTTAGCTTCAGCTATAACTGACCCTTTCCCTTTTTCTCTTTTTCATCTAAGCCCCTATTTATTCACTACCTCACACAGCGTTCGCTTTGCTGCCTTAGTTACTAAGCCACCCATTCATTAATAAGATTTTCTTTATGCTTTTCGAAATGCTGTGCGAAAAAAAGGGCACAAGTTGAAAAACTACCGTACTATGTACTTACGACTGTCCGCCCGTTACAACAGTGGGCTGACAAAAGCAACATACAACCGAACAGCCGAATGCAGAGCCGAGCGCTCCCAGGAGCTGTAATTGCGCTCTCTTTGCGTTTTCGAACTCGCACATGCGCCTAAGAGTCTTATGTGGATGCTAACTGTGCGGATTGTATTGATTCTTTTCAAAAATATTATCTTTTGAGCGCTGCGTAACGGTTTAACTCTTATACCACTCAAAGTAAGACTCAAGTGCTATGCTTTTTTTTTGAGTGATTTTCTGAGCGCAGCCTGTTTTTTTTATAGCATTTCAGCTGCTGACTGTTAAAGGTAATTAAACAAATGAAAATCGCAGTTAAGTAGTATAAATAAAATCAAGAATCCAACTCTGAAGCAAAATTCCATTCTATCTCACTTAACTTGGCATACTTTTCTGCACATAAAAAGCGCTGCACATACATTAACTAAAACTTACCAAAAATTGCATATGGCTTACACACACTGTGTATTGTATATATATGTATACATATACATGTAGTTCAGTCCACGTCGTGCGGCGACTGATGAGTCTATGGCTTCAGCTACAGCTACAAAATCTCGACGCTCAACCGCTAAGCATGGCATTTCATCAGCTCTGGCACAAAGCAAAATGCTAGGTGAGGGCCAATGGCATGTTCATCAGTAGCAGAGAAAAGGAAAACCAATCCAACCTCCCCCTGTCTCTGTAGCCCTTTACCCATGACCAGCAATGCAGAAGTCTCTATACCCATTTAACCCATTTCTAAAGGGTATATACTATTGTCATAGCAATCAATCTTTAAAATCGTTGAAAGATTATCTTTCGAACATATTTTTCTATTTAAAGTACAGATTTAAAAAATATATAGGATATCTTGAAGTCGAGCACCCCCTTAATACTACGCTTCTTTGCCATTGCTGTGGCTGGTGTGAGCCAAAGGAAGTGCACTAAGTGCAGTGACCAAATAGCTGACAAAAGTCCCGACTCCTGGAGTTTGAGTCCTGAGTCCCAAATTCTGATCCAGAAGCGCCGGAAGTGGCGCTGCTGTTGCACACGACTTTATAGCATTTACGTTAGCTGTTGTGGATGCTATGGATGTTGTTGTTTTGATAGCAGTTGTTGCTGTTGCTATTGTTGTTGTTGATAGCGACAGTTTGGCTTCAGAGCAAAAGATGCATTAAATTTAAATCATGAGGCGGCGGTTTTTGTGGCCAGCAACTGACGCACGTCTGCGAGCAATAAACTGAATGAATGACAACGTGCCTAACTGACAAAGTGACGGACTAGAAACGCTGTCTGACTGACGAGCTGAGAAAGTTAACGGCTAAGCGCTGTTAAACATGTTGCCATTAAAAAGTTGGACTTCAATTCACTGGCTTTTTGCCATACAAATTGCATTTGAGCGCATGCAAACTACGCAGCTTAAAATACCCTATCGAGGAATTTAAAGTGTGCTTTAACAATAACGAAATACGTTTCTATACCAACTAATGGGCATCTGCTAGTCGTTCATTTCTAACTCCCTGCATTCCCTTATGCATTACATAACCATACGCACTTTTGATGCATTATCATAGAAGAGACACGTGCATTTCGATGTTTGTATCTGTGTGTGTGTGTGTATGTATGTGCGGTGTGTGTTTGCGGCTGGCAACTAATTAATCAGCTTGCGTAATCAATGCTTAATGATGCAACAACAGCAGCAACAGCAATAGCGCAACGCTGCATTTAAATGGTCCATAATTAAATCAAACACCCAATTAAACCAAGCACAATGAGAACAACGGTCGATATGCTGTTGGCTTATTGATGAAGTGCTAATTCATCGTGCCTTATGTATGTATGTTGTAATGATAATCCAAGCTAGTATTTAGTTTGTTTCCACACATGGATAATTTAATTTTATACTTTTATATTCAGCTTATCAGCAAAAACTTACTTTTCACAAACCGCATTCATTAATTAATCAAACTACAAATGGCAACCGCAACACATCAAACTGGCCAAGACATTGGGCTGACCACGCCCGCAACAACAGCCCCTGCTCCAATTACCAGCTCCCATTCATTACTATTTGTGGCATGTCTAAAACCTCATGCAGTCCTTCAAGGACTTAATACGTGTGCTGCGTTAAAAAGTTATAATTTAATTATTAAGCATCTGTTGAAAGTTATTTATATGAAGCTTCGCCAAATAACCAACTAACACACACCTTAAAGGAATGGGTGGCTTGAAGGTATATTTTTTGGTCAGAACAGCGGAAGCATTTGCTTTTGTTCTCCTAACATTTCGTTGTAAGCCAAAAAAAAATGTTTGCTTAAAGTTTTCCATATTTTAATTAATCAAATTTTCAAAAACTAAACAATCGTTTAAAAATAATTAAAGGAAAAACATTTACAACTTTGCAATGTTGAGTTGTTAAATTTAGCAGACATTTCTAATGGTCAAACTGAAGTTCGTTTGTAGCTGCAAATCGTTCGAAAGATACGCTTCAAAGGCTGAAGTTTGCTGAAGCATAAAGAAGCAGCAGCAAAGTCAGGACAACTCTGTCGCCTCCAGCCAACAGTGGTGGCAACTGTGCTTTAAAACAGCAGCAGCAGCGGCAGCCAGCTAGTAACTTCTTGTTGCCGCATCATGACTGCCAAGCAGCGATCCATCCAAGCACGAGGTGTAGCAAGTTCTTGCAATGCCACAAAAAAAAAAAAAAATAATGCTAAGAAAACAAAGTTTTGGTGCACGTGTGTGTATTCGGCTGTTGCTGTTGCTGTTGTTGTTAGCAGTTAGTCGTTGCAGACTCATTCGTTGATAGGTGGGCTGCCTGGCTGACTGGCTTGCTGAAATATTAAAAGTCCAGGCAGCAACAACAGTTGGCCAAAAGAAGGCGAAGAATAAAAAAAAACTTGGCAAGGCCTTGGCTGCCCCTTGTCGCACGTCGTCACTTAAGCAAAACGTAAAGTTTGCTGCTAACGGCTCTCGCAACTTGCAACATGCTACTTGCAACGCGCAATTCGCAGCTCGCTGTTTGGCTGTCAGTCAAAACTCGCTCTCGCCTCCAGTCTTTATTTAAAGCAATAACAAACTATACCAAAAACTACATACTGGTAACGACGATGCAACGCAAGGACACGCGTTAAGCTAAACAAAAGTTTTGTCACACCCACGCACACACACACACACACACAGTCAGCTGCGACGCACATTTAACATAAACAAACTACTTAGTTACTATACATTTTTGTTGTTGTTTTGTTTTTCCTTTTGCTTTTGTAGCCACGACTTTTCATTTGTTTTTTCCTGCAACATTTATTTTTTCTTTTTTTCCCTTGCCGCAAAACGTGTTCAGAAAATTAACAACAAAATTCTTTGGCCATGCCACGTTATTTTTCGCTTACTAAAACCGCTGCAATACTTTTTAGGGTTATTTTGGTAACAAACTATTTAAGCTGCAATGCATAATTACTAAATATTCTTTCACAAAATCTTTTTACTTATATTTAATTGCACATAGTTATTAAATTCTTAATAAATGAATATATAAAAAAAATGCGACAAACAACAAATTGTATGTAAAGCCTGCATTTAATTAAAAATAAACAAAATTGTAAGTAAAAAAAATTAATGAACCATATTTTTTTATTACATACAAACAATAAATCTCAACATATGTCTTTTAAATTTTCTTATGTGCCAATTCAAGACACAACTACAAAGTATAACCCCTAATGGAAGGTAGTGAAAT
Organism: Scaptomyza caliginosa; assembly: GCA_035044725.1. NCBI lineage: Eukaryota > Metazoa > Arthropoda > Insecta > Diptera > Drosophilidae > Scaptomyza > Scaptomyza caliginosa. The sequence goes on along the minus strand of JAWNNR010000923.1, from coordinate 153,511 downwards.
AAAATAAATATGAATATCTATCATAAAGCTTACTGCATTAGCTTGAAGTGTCTTAGTTTTCAAGGCTACACCCACAAGAGACAACGGCTACAACAACACAAACACCAGCACCAACAACACAATAAATTGCTCTAAAATGCCCAACAGCAAATATACATCTCAAAATTGTAAGTATGCAAACGACTAGAAGAAGTGGGAGTACGATAACAATACGATACCAAAGCAGCATGCAGCACTTACAAACAGACAGAGCATGATAGGAAGAGACAGAGACAGAAAGAGGAGGGTCATGGCTAGAGTCATGTATCTGAGATACATGCACGTATCTCAATATGTGTATTCATTAAATTTGTATAAACAAATACGGATGGCATAAATTTTGTGCAACGAGTCGGCGTCTCGCGCTGTTGCCATTATCCCGACAAATATATGGATGGAAGTAGCATAGCGTAGCAAGAGCAAAAGAGATAGCAAACGTATAGAAGCGGAGAGAGTGTGAGCTATCTATGCTATATTATTCTTTTCTTATTCTTACCAACCATGTGTGTGCATGAGTGTGTTTGTTTGTTTATAGGTGTGTACTCAGCCCAAAGTAAGCAAAATGGTTGCCAGAAAAAACAAGTAACAGTTTTGTTGAGCCAACAATGAAAACAGCAACAAAAAATAAGGAGAGAAAAAAATCAACAACAGCAACAACAAATCCACACTTTTGCCCTATGTTTGTTGATTTTTCTGTTCGTGTTTTTCGTTTACTCGAATAACAGCGGCAACGAATTTACAATTTCAATGTGGGCATGTGAATAAGAGATACGTAGATATAAACACCCTCACACACACACACATAGCACCTCACAAGTAACTTAGCCCTAAGCAGGAACAGCAACAACAACAGCAGTCGCCGCAGCGGAATAGTAAGAAGCTGAAGCGGACACGCTGGCTACACCTACAAATGTTTTAGCACCACAACAAAAAACAGGAAAAGAAGAAACTTTAAGCTGCCCGGCACTAGTTGTAGCTGACTGAAGTTTTATGGTTGACGACGACAAAAGAAGAAGCTGGAGCAAACTCCTGGCTAGAAGTTATCGATGTTGCACTTTAAAGTGCCAGCTTATAACCACCACGAAGATACGTTGACTCCCTTTGAAACTTTCCAACTTGCACTTACTTCTATTTTGCAAAAGATTACGCAACAGCGTTAAAAGCTAATGGCTTAACTGGTTTGGGGGAGTTGTATGGCGAACACCTTCCCGGTGTGCTTACTCCAAATAAGTTTAAATGATACTTGAAAAACCAAAACAAATAATTTCTTTACCTGTTGATGAGCCAACTTCATTATTTTCATATATTTAACCATACAAATTGTAATTTCTCTGCAGTTGCTGCAGTAAGCCCTTGCTTGAAATCAATAACAATTATAGGTAAGTGTTAAGAGGCAAGGTTCGTGTTTTGTAGCTCTTATCGAATTGTCACCCAATCAGTTGGCTATTTATTCATTAGGCTTAATTATCATTGAAGCAACAAAAGGCAATCAAATGTAATTAAACGCAAGATTAACTCTAATTATAATGAATTAAATGCAATGTCACTTTGGCAATTGAAGTACAGTTCGGGCGTTGAGTAAACATCAAAGGTGCAATTAACTATTAACAGTTTATACAAAAAGCTTACAACAAAATACTCTACAAACACATAGCGCAAACAGATACTGAATACGTTTTCAAGTGTGAGCTGATTAAGGCCTGGTTAAGACCTCGGCCCGACGCTGAATGCTGAATGGCAAATTTGCCGCACGGCCGCCGAGTACAAGTATTGAGCACACCCAATTTCATTTGCATAATCAATGCTGGCAGCCATAAATTAACAAATAGAATTTAATTGCATACTTTTGGGCAACGCTGCAATCCCACATACAAATTAATAATTCATTAATGCGCATTAATTGTCGCGCAAGCTCTGCAGCAACAGTAGCAGCAACAAAATCAAAAACCCACAACGAATAGCCAGCCAGAATAAATGCCACATGCTTATTGGCTCTACAATTTTGCTCCTTTCCGCCACCATAATCCTGGGGCACATGGTTGCAAATTAATTGCAGCCTTTGTTGTTGGCCTGGCTCACAGACAGCATAAAATTAAAATAACAACAACAAATGAAAGATTTAAAATAGTTAATTTATGTGAGAATTGTTAATATTGATGGCAATCGATTTCTTTTTTTTTTACAGCTACATCAGTCGTGAAAGAAAAACTTTTTTTTGACTTTAACTGTGATTAATTTTATTGCAACATGTGTTGCCTGGTCTGATCGGCTTTGTACTTACCACTCACCGTGCAAGCGAGTCTTATTCATATAAGACTGTAATGCACTTAAACAAAGCAACAAATCTTGTTTGGTTTTGAAATTTTGGCTGCAAATATGAACTTCCACAAATCGATGAAGTATATAATTCCAATTTGTTAACCAATTTGAAAATTAATTACATTTTAAATGCAGAATTAATCAAGACAAAACAAAATAACGATGCCTTAAGCATGCCGCATCAAAATCTCTATCATTGACAAAGCTGTGGTCATTAAGTGCTTAGATAAGCAAACACCAAGACGCCAATTAAATCACTATTAAATTCTCTCAGCTTTATAGAGCAACTTTACACAGTGCTAAGAAATTTTCAATACATATTCATACAAAGTTTGACGAAAGCAGCAATTTTTCTTCCCAGTTTCTTTTCGTATAATTTATTGACCAGGTGCAGAGAAGCAGATGAAAATTTCTGTGTGTGTGTGTGTGTGTGTGTGTGTGGGTCCGTAAACAACCTTTAAAGCAGGCTGCCCACTTAACGCTGCACAAAACAAACATGCGCCACGCATAAGGACACACACATACTCGCTTTGACAGGATGCGTGGTAGCTGCGTTCCAAGAATTCAATCAATTTTAATGCAATTTAAATTGCATTCTCTTGTGAAAACATACAATGCGTGGCGTCTACACGCGTACTCACACACACACACACACGCGCGTACACATACATATAGTCCACACATACTTTGTAGGAGAGACTGAGACGTGTGTGCATATTATGCTGCAAGTGTATGCATTGCAATGCGTTAATTGGTGACCACGCCCCGTTTGTCAGAAAGCGCAATACGAGCTGAAGAAACCCTGCTGTGTGCCAGGCCGGTGCCGGGTCAGAAAGCGAAGGATATCGCAGGATACGACCACCAGCACAGGCCTTCTGTCTTGCAATGCCGACGTTTATATTGTTTCAACTGCCATTCACATTTATAGTTGGCACACTCTATGTCCTTTCACGTTGGCCATGATACATCACGGCTTGGCGCATCCTTTTCACTGTTAGCTTCACTGTTTGCTATTCAAACATCAGCAACAGTAGCAACAGCAACAACAAGAAACTGTTGCATTTGTGCGGCAAGCAGCAATGCGTCATGCAATTATATGCCGCTAACAATAGCGAATCCTTGCCTCATATTAACTTACAATCATTAAGTTTTCAGCACTGTCTTAATCAAAGTGTAACCTATTGTTTGCATTTGAATAATTATTGCAGGCAACAGAAAGCGGGCTTATGAATTTAATTCCCTACTAGTGCTTTGAATCAATGCAGGGCAAGTATTGTTTAACCAGAAGTAAAACTACGATTCTTAATCCAGTTAAGCCTTACAAAAACCAACTATAACTTGTATCCATGGTCATTTTATCTGTGTGTGTATAGCTCTTGAAATACAAAACTGCCTTTAATTGCATTTTACATGAGCATTTTTTGTCAAATTGCAATTGGGCTAAGCTACAAAAACAAATCAAAGAAAAATATCGAAAATACCTGAACATAAATGAATTTTTATTTATTTATTTTGTTTTTCAGTAAATTCTTTACTACAACATGTTAACCGAAACTCTCAGTTAACAGATAATTGGCAATTGAGAGTGCAGCACAAAATGAATTTTCCTTTTTCCAAAAATCAATTGTGTGTGTGTTTGTGTGTGTAAAACACGTTTTTTTATTATCGGCATTTGTAATGCTGATTTAAAGTCACGCTAATCGCATCACGTACAAATGCGAATGCACAAACACACGATACGATATTACCATATCTTTTATCAAATACATATACTATATAGTATATACCAAAAGTGAAAAACCACATGCATTTTTGGCTTTAGTGTAAACAGGAAAATTCACTGCGATTTTAGCGCACGAAAACGAGTAAAAACGTGTTCAATATCAGCAAATGAACGCAAAATGCTGACAATTTGTTGAATGGCAACCATTGCTAAAAATTAATTTCTAATGTTATGTCAATGCATTTGTGCCACGCCCAAATCGGGAGTGCGTGCGTGCCTGAATGTATGTAAATTAAAATAATTTTAATTACGTTTGCGCATTAAATTTGCGAATTGCAACATTGCGAAACGACAAATGCGAAACGCCCATAATTATGCAATGATTATTCGTGGCGCACATCCGCCAGGTTTGAGGTGAATTACCACTCGGACTGTCAACGATTGTAAACCGACCTGATTTCGAATTATTTTCTAAGCCCCAGCATTTTAGCAAATTGTTTCAAACACCATGTGTGTGTGTGTGTGTGTGTGTGCGTGTGTGTATGTGCGTGTGTGTGTGCATGCGAGATAACCAGTGACATGTCAAAGGCGACAAAGCATAACGAAATTAATTGTGCGCATTAAAGGGGATTGCGCAAACATTAAAAAGGATTGTATAGACCAACAAAAACAACAACAACAAAACATAAAAAAACTATTTAATTGCCACAGAAAAACCAAATTGTGATAATAAGCGTTTCAATTTTACACTAGTTTTAAGCTGCCTTTTTATTTTTAGACATTCGCTGGACTGTTTATATTATATTTTATGTAATGAAAAACTTTAACGAATTAAGTTGTCTACACGTTTAAGCTAACTATTTATTGATAACTGGATTCATTATATCTTTTCCATCTGCAAATCATTTTATGTGTTCTTACCACATACTTAAGAACAATCAAAGCCGCAACTCTTCTCTTTATTATGCATTATGAATGGTGCTTGTATCATTTAACGGCTAATAACACTTTAAGTGTGGCGCCTTTAGATATTATTTGTTTATATTTCCAGTTTTATCTCTATATATATATTTGCATTATTGTATGTATATATGAGGGCACTTAATTTAAATATGTGCATAACTTGTGCTGGCAAGTAAGGCAAGCAGTCGTAGCTTTGTGAGCACCTGCAGTATCCTTGAAAAGAGACCCGGCAGCACACAAAGCATTCTCTGTGCAATGCTGGGAGTCCCCTATATGTAGGCAACGACCGAACCGGCCACAAACTGCATATTTCACATATACTACACGATACTATATGCCGTACTAAACTATAGCACTATAGCTGCAAAAAAGATATATACATACATACATATAAAAGCGCTCGCTTCCAGAAAAATGAAAATGCTAAACAAAGAAAATAAAAGCGAATGCCGCCACGAAAAATGAGCGCAAGGCATAAAAAACAAAATAAAATACTCAAAAAAAACGAAAACTAAAAAGAAAAATACCGCAGCTATGAGTAAGAGCGGGTGATTGGGTGTGTGTGTGGGCGGCTAGAGAGTAGTCGCATTATTTTGTATTACAGCGACTCTATAGCTGACCCCAGAGCTCAGCTTGTATTGCAATTTTTCAATTTCAAAAACAATTTTGCTCTGCCAACATACGTGTGGTCAAAGATAAGCTCTGTAAATATATATGTATATATACATATATGAAAGAGAAACAAAAAATAAAAAACGTTAAAAAAAACAACAACAATAAGAGCAACAAAACAACGCGCTATAAAACGAAAACGGCTGCAAACCAAAGCGAACCGCAGCTCAAGCAGCTACTACAGCAGATCAAAAATGGCCAAAGCCAGAAAGGCACACACACACACATACATGCACGCATACACATACAAAAATGGCATGACCAAAAATAAAAATGTTTTGTGAGTAAAGGCGAGGAGGGGGGCGTAGAGTGGGAGTCGAGAGTAGCAACGATATTCTGCTAAGGCTGGCAGCAGCAAGCAGCGGGACATGCCACACAATGAATTGTGTTGTCCAGCATTTAGTCCAGCATATACATACATACAAACATACATGTACAAGTGTATAGAAAGAAAGGCAACCTGCTGTGCAGCAACACCAAGGAGTGGGAGGGTGGATTCAGCGAGGCTCAATTGACCTGCTGAGGGTGTGGTTGTGGGCTTAGGAGGCAGATGACTTGGCCACTTGGTCGCTTTATGAAGCATCCTTTGATTTAGTTTATACGCTTGAGTTCAGCAGTTTTAAGGCAGCTCAACGCAAAAAATAAATAAAAGGCATTCAAATAGTTTGCACAATTCTAAGCTTTGGCTATCTGAAAGCTAATTGTTACTCAATTAATCAACAAGTTCAAGTTTGTTAAATGAATCTCTAAAAAACTATATAAAAAGCTTATTACTTTATCTCCGCAAGACAAGGTTATCATGCAATGCTTGAAACTATTCTAAGCAAAAACGATTTTCAATAGCTGCCACATCAATACAACATACGCGTAAGTTACTCAAAGCACGCACATCCCACACACACACACACTTTAAAGTCATAAAAGCAAAAAGCCAATGCTGAAACAAATCGTTGTGCTTTTTGAAGCTGCAACGCGAACGCGCAACATATAAACCCAAAGCCAAGACATAACTTCAGCTTGCTGCAGCGATAACAATTATTGGAGCGACTGCTGCAGCTGCCACTCCCTGACCGCACGCACAATGGCAGCAGCAACAGCAACGGCAATAGCAGCAATAACAACAATCGCATCAAAGGCAACTTACCGCAGCTTCTAGTGTATTAATGCTTGTGGCTGACGCAATGCGTCTTAGTTATTATGAGCGTAATTGTGGTCGTCGTGTACAAAGCTGCAACATCAGCTGCAGCTCCAGCTCGAATGTCAAATATGAAGGGCTTGCATTAAGCGTGAAAAGTGGCGTTTACAAGCTGCCAAAATTCTGCTTCAATTCGATAGCATTTAGTTGCAGAATGTGTTGAACAATGCAGCAAATATCTTGAATTGTATTCCTGTTGGTATACGAAATACTTACAAGTAATACATTTCGATTAAAAACATATTCAGAACTTTGTTTTTTATAGTTTACTTTATCATTGTTAAATAAATGAATAATGTATATATCTAGCATGTCAGCAAATAACTTGAATGCAATTCAATAGCTACCTTCAGCTTACACTCAGTTTTTGATATGCCAACCAAATGTATTCAACTAAAAACTCAATTTGTTACAGTTCAAATTTCTGCATTTTGTGGCGTGGCAACACAGTGCGTATGCTAAATGTGGCTTCGCCAAATGCCAAATCGCAGCCAAGTAAATTGACAAAAACTGCACTGGCAGCACTTCTACTCTCCTTTCTCGATATGCGAGGCAGTCGACAGTCGGCAGTCGGCGGTGGCAACAGCAATAACACAAACCTAAAATCCCCAAGCCGCTATAACATTTCTCAAACATTGCCATAGAGCTAGGCTATAGCAAAGCGAGGCGAGACGTAGCGGGACGAGACCAAGCCGCATAAGCCGCTAACAGCCACAAGCCAAGCCAAGCCAAGCCGATTCGATCCAAGCCGAACCAAACCAAGCAAAGCAAACAAAAGCTTTGCAATAGGAGCGGCAGCACAATAAATAGAAAAACATACATACACACACACACATACTGAAAGAAAATGGCAAATGCGAAATGCGAAATGCGAGCAAGCCCAAAGCAAATCAAAGCAAATGCAACACTCAATTGCTATTATCGACAACGCACAAAACAACAAGAACAGCAGCAGCTTTTCAAAACACTAAATTGGCATTTCCCTTCAGAAAATACTCTCAGATTCGCAAACGGTATCCCCAATTCGCTATCTGCCATCCTTGTCGTTGCTTTTCTTATATTAAAACCCGCGTAATGGAGTGCAACTTATTGCTTTGTGCACTTGGTGCATTTATGCTAGGGGGTGCATTTGCAACCTTGTTTTTTCTTTTTTCTTTTGGGGTGGGGTGTTGTCCGCTTCGCTTTGTGTGTGCAAATCTGCGGAAATGCAATGAAAATGTAATGAAAACGCCAATGAAATTTCGGTTGCGGCCAGCATTTGCCGAAAGAGCTCATTGATTTCTTAAAAGGAACACAACGACTGTTTGGCTTCAACTCAAATATCAATAGGCCCGCCGGTCTATGCTCCTCTCCTTCTCCACCCTTTCACCCTGAGTCCAATTCAATGTTGCAATCCAATAGCACAGCTCAAAACATCAGCCAATGCGGCAAAGTTACACTTTTGTGGACGAATGAAATGCTGTGCTCTTTTGGGCTGGACAGCATAAGCAAGAGAACCGAATGCAATATCCTTGCCATTAAAGGTAAGCTGCAATTTCTATCTAACCAACGAAACTATTATTTCTAACGATTTGCTTTTTCTAAAATACGTAATGGCCAGATTCAATGGTTTTAGTCAAGTCTAATGACTTTAAACATTAAAAAATTATATAATTGGGTATCTCTATACATATAATATACACTCCAATCGCATGTAATGTGTTGATTTTGAATATTTAAGCGCTTGCTTAGCACAATTTCTAGCATATATGAAGGACTTCTTTGCATTTCAGTGGTTTCTAGCTGAAGCTTAACCAAAAAAAAAATGAGGCTAAAAAATGAGTTAAGCAGCTCACGACTTGTCTCGCGTAAAAAAAACTCTGAGCTTTTTAATTTCAAAAAATTGTCAAGCATCAAAATACTTTTAGAGCCAGCCAACGAGAACATTCTGCTGGCAAAGTTGGCCAAGAAGTAGAAATCGTTGCCACCTGCCTTTGGCAGAATCCGCGTGCTGTGCGTGCAAATAAATCAAATAAATTATGAAAAGGGAATGGTAAAGTGAGAGAAATGACATTCGTCGCTTGCGCTCGCTGCTAGCCTATTCATATGCTGCTGTTTCCAAAAAAAGAGTACAATTCTTTTAGCAAACAGAGCAGAGAGAAATAAAGAAGAAGAAGCACTAGCAGCAGCAGCAGCAGCAGTGTAGTAACAGCAGCAGCATAAAAAGTAGCAACAGCAACAACAACAAATAGCAAACAGTAACATTATAATCAGCAACAACAACAACAACAAAAATATTAATGGAGTTTTCATGTTTATAATGTCATTAGCTCACAAATGCTGCGGATGCTGTGAAAGCAGCTGCTTATACTGTTGTTGCTGCTGTCGTTGTTGTTGCTGCCGTTGCACATTTGCCATGATTCTCTGCCACATATTTAGTATGTGATTTTTTTTCTTATTCATTCGGCACTGCTGCTGCTGTTGCTGCTCTTTACACTCACAAGGAGAAGCCCATAAACATGCAACTCGCACACACACACACACACACTCAGGGACAGTCTTGCTGCCATACGTAGACACACATCTATAAATGTGTGAACACTAATGTGCACATTATGTTGAGGCACATTATGCGAGCTGCCGTTACCGAAGCCAAAGGCACACAGTAAGCAAGAGCATTGGGGGAACATGGTATTCCCCGTCCTGCCCACCAGACCATGCACGATGAGTTTGTTGTGGGCAAGGGGGGCTTAACCAGTTAGCTGCCAACACACACACACATACACACACCCAAGTAAAAAACCCTTTAACTCATTTGTTTTGCTTAGCACAGCAAGCAGCAGTAGCAGCAGCAACAGCAACAGCAGCAGCAACAAACAGCTACCAAAGAAGGCTTCGCTACTTCTACACAGAAATAAAAGGTGAAGTTGGTGCAGCGGGACGGGAACGAGAAGTCCCTGAAAGTGCTTGACTTGGGAAAGGGTTCGGGGAATTCTGTTGGTGCTTTAAAACAAGAGGCGTGTGAAATAACGTTTAGCTTGACGTGCTGGTTCGCACAAAAACACGCAAGCGCCCAAGATGTTCACTGTACGTGAGTGTGTGTAAGTATGTTATATGTGTGTGTCTGAGTTCATCAGAGCCGCTAGGAAATTGAGTGCAACATTCGTCATGTGTTTGTAAGATAAACAAAAAATGGGATTAATATTATATTATAGTCAAACTATATAAGGTCAAATTGGCTTCTTAATTTTCTGTTTAAAATTTTTATAGAAATACTTAATACGATAATAAACAGGAAGTATAGTTCAAACTGCTTCTATGCTTTTAATATTAATCATATGTATTAACCTGCATTCAATTTACCATTGGGTATTTGTTTTTACAAAAAAAAACAATGTTGTGCCGTATAATGTGTTAACATGTGGTTGGGCAACGGCGTTCATGTGGGTTGCGCTTATTTGTACTTTAACTAAATATATATGTATAAATATTATGAATAATATAAACTTAATGACTTGACACTTTTTCTGCGTGTGTACTAACATCACACATACAATTTATATACGTTGTGTGTCTATTTATATACTTATGTGGCAAACACAGCGCACACATATTAACAACTTCATTGTGCTACAAAGTAAATTGTCTGGCATAACAGAATTTGTGCTAATTCATGAAAGTCCTGTCAACGAAAAACCAAACCCTTTTCCTCCTGGCTCACAAAAGCCTTTGGCTCCCTTGACTCTAGTCAATGCGTCGTTGCGCCTTTTGTCTACTTTATAATGATAACATTTTCATGTTTTACAATGCTGTAATTTTTTAATGCGCTCAATGTGAAGTTCCCCACAGCACAGCATAGCAGCAAACACAGACACACATCACACATATAAAATTCAAGATCGCACACACACACACACATGTGCGCTTAACGGTTTTTGCTGTTAGTCGCGTTTGGTTTTTATGCTGTCAGTTAAACGTTTTTAATGTGTCACGGTTCATTCATTAATTTAAAGTAGTTTTCAAAACTATTCAGCGCAGCAATCTCTCATTGTGGCAAGCCAGATTTTTTTTTTTGTGTGTGTGTTTAATTTGCTCATATGTGTGCTTAAGTGTGTTTAGTGGTTTGTTGTGTGTCCTTGTTGCTGTCAGAGTTCAACACATTTGCTTGCCTTTCAACTGAGGTTCACAATTTTTTATTTTTTTTGCACGCGACTTAAATGCATTATTAAAGAGCTCAATCAACGGCAACCGGAAACGGAAGCGAACTGAAGTTACTCTCTTACTATCTCTCCTTCTCTGTTTTGTGTGTGTGTTTATGTTTTGCAACCCTCTATTGCACGTTTTTGGGGCTTGGGCAGAGTTGTAGCCAGTGCAACTGGGGCGTCGCTGCGTTTACACCCGCATTTAGTTTGCCTTTGTTTGAGGCCGGCAAAGTTAGAGCATTTCATTTATTCATGTTTTCTTGGACCATCCACGGCCGGGCCAGGCCAGCTCCTGCCGCTTGCCTCGTCCTCGGGCTTTCATTCGCTTCTTCCATTCGCTTCGCTGACGTTGCCACACAGCAAGTCCGCTGCTAAATGTAATTTTCCGTTGTTAAATCCTGTTTTTTAAAACTTGTTTCCAAAGTGCAAAGGAAGTCAACTTGAGCGCAACAAGCAGACAAAAAAATATGTATATACAAAAAAGGAAACAAACACTAAAAAAAATAGAAAGAAAGTAAAAAAGTCACTGTGCGAAGAGATATAAATAACTTGTCACTCATCACTTCAAAGCAACTTTAATGCCATTGAGGCAGGCCAGCTGTAGGGCAGTCTTTGGGCGACCCGACCAGAGCAAATTTACCGCACAGCATCTTAACGTTAGTTTCTTTTGCTACAGAATTAAATCTTTAAGCATAAACTGGCAAACAAAAGCACGCCAGGCAACAACAATTATCTGCTGTTGATGACGAGCCAACAACACAACACAACACAACACAACAGCAATGGCAACAGCGACAGCAACATCTCTGGCTGAGTCCTGTCCTGAAAGCGGAAGTCCCCTCTATCTCACCCCAAATCAAAGTAACAGACATAATGCATAAGTTATTAAGGAAGCGGCGACAATGAAGTTAATGAACCAATGAACCACTGCAGCAGACACTAGACAACTTCTAAAGTAATTAGTTGTCTCAATCCAATTATTAAATATATGTATAGCGAATACCAATGTTGTTTACTATTTTCTGTAGTGATTGTTTCAACAGTTTCTCTGTTCATCTTATTAGTTTTATATTGAAATCTCGAAGAATAGTGTTTCATTTACATTTGTATCACAATCAAATTTCATCAGAAGTAGGCGAAAATAGTCGAAAATCTGCTTTGATATCTTTTAATCAACTAGCTGCTCAAACGTAAATGTCTTCTATAGTTACAGTAATTGAATATTGTCTGTTATGTCAAAGCAATTTGAATCAAAGTCAAATCCAACCCATTTTACAACTTTCAGCTCAAGTTTATAATAAACACTCTGGCAACGCCCAACTAATTACAACTTATTATGTCCCCAAACACATTTACTTTAATTAAGTTATGTCCCGGCCAGCCGTTCAGCCAGCCAACCCCCACTGTTGCTGCTTTCAAACTGACAAATGTTTCGGCAAACGCCTTTTCAAAAACAAAAACAAATGCCAAAAAAAAACTTTACAGCATGGCAAGCAGGTCATAGTTTTTATTTGAGGATTCACTTTGTTTAATGCCCAGGACCAGTTACGCCTACAGCCGCATTCTCTGTATCTTAACCCCTTTCTGTACACTTGCCAGAAAAACAAATTTACGGCATTGCTTTTAGTTGTTCTCGTCATTGTTGTTATTGTTATGGCTATTGTTGTTGCTGGCCGTGTTATACACATTTGAAATGTACATAATAATTCACACGCTCTTTCGCTCCCTTGCTCGCCACAAGAGTGAGTTGGGTTTTTGGGGGTACTTTTTGTGTGTTGGACGCACAAATCTACGCCAAAAGTAAAGTCATAAGAAAATGCATAAAACATGCCGACGTCGGCGTTGCCGTTGCCGTTGTCGTTGTCGTCGTCGTCGTCAACGTCGCCAACACTTCAGCTGCCAGCAGGCAAAAACTTTTCTCATCATCAACCACAAACAAAAGCTAACAATAGAAGGCAAAGGGACAGCAGCAGCAGCAACGAAAAAACGAAATAAAAATACAAAATGCAGAAACCGAAAACCATGCCTCCAAGTGGAGTCCGAAACAGCCCCTCGGGCCAGTTGGCAAACATAAATTGCTGCAGGGCAACAGCAGCAGCAATAGCAACAGCAGGAACAGCAGAAACGCTGGGAGCATAGGCAATCCTGTGATACAAGGACCTCGCTAAGCCACAACAACTTTGCAGCAATTAAGCTTTGGTCTGGCATTGGACTGGGCAAAGCAGCGACAAGAGCAGAGCAAATAATTTTTAATTGTGCTGCACAATGCTGTAAAATTAATTCATCTTTTTCACACTCAAATAAATTGCTGTTGACGCGACGCCAACGCTGACAACAACGGCTACAACTAGAACAACAACAGGAGCGGAAGTTCTTGTCGCCACCGTCGTCGTCTGCTCAAGAGCGTAAATAATTACTTTTTCTTTGTGCTGTTGCCAAAACAGTTGCAATTGCTTTCGCCATCTCTCTGCAAAGCCCGCACACCTCAACCCTTTCTTTCGCATCGCTTGGCTCGCTTCTCTGCCTCCTTTTCGGTTTTGCTTGTCAGTTGGCAAAGCTCAGGCAGCTGAGTGCAATCGTGGCATACATGTCGCATACGTAACGCGGGTCGCCCTGCAATTTGTTTAATATATTTACGCCCATTGCTTGTTGCCCGCAAATCTTGCACAGAACATGACGGCAAAAACAAACAGTTTGCCGTATACAATTTATATTTAATTATGCGCAAATTAGTCGCATATACACTTACACACTTAGACTCTCACACACACTCGCACACACAAAACACAAAGGGATCGAGCAAAAAGTTGCGCTCTCAAAAGTGTTGGCACATGACAAACACTCACAAGTTTTTTGTGCCCCTCTTCGTAATTCTAGTTGTAGTTATATGTAAGTACAACATGCGGGCGAGTGCAATGAATGCGCCACTTTCAACTTCTTTCGAGTTGTTTTTCGTTGCGTTTGGTGTTGCGTTTGTTTTATTTTCTTTCTTTTTTTTGCTTTGCACTCTTGTGTCTGATTTTCTTGTAATTTACACTAATTTCTGGCATTGTTTTACATTTACAACTGCGAACATTATGCATATACAATTGTGACAGATAAAATATTTTGCAACACAACAAGATATATTAAAAGCCACAAAAAACACTGTCAGCGAAAGATTCTTAATATTCTAATTGTGATAATTGTATAATGAAAGATTTGTATGTTTTTTTTTTTCAGTAAAATAATACTAAGCAGACAGCGTTTAAAGGCACCGAAAATATAAAATTCATTTCCTGCTTAAGCAAATGCTTGCTTTAAGCTGTCTTTGTCTAACCTCTGAGCGCTGCCAAGGGCAACTCATCAAGCTTAAAAGGCCAAACAACAACCAATATTCAGCATCTATTCAAACAACCATCCAACACTTTCGCTTTACTTGGTTTGGCAACTGGGCGCTCTTGTCCAGGCACGTGGCTGGATTTAAAGCTCCGATAGACGATTGGCTGGCTGGCTCTTGTGCTATTTCAATGATGACTAAGGAAAATGAAATGATTGCCTTTATATTAAAACGAGACTGACTTGCAGGGAAAAGTGTGTTTAGTGTTCCGTGTTCCGTGTTCCGTGTTCTATATTCCGGAGTTAAATCGAGTCAAAAGCATGTTCACTTGATTATGCAGCGAACCCCACTTGAAAGTTTAGTTGCTAAGCAGGTCTTTTAAAATGCAACGAAGTGTTTTAAGCTGAGTGCTCTTCACTCGAATGGTATTTCCTCTTTTGAAAAGGTATTTGTTTTAAATGTAAACCAATAGAGAAATCAACCTTTCATGTCGCTGGTAAAAAATATTTAAATATTTGTATTCCTTCAATTTATAATTCGGCTAACACACAACAATTTATTGTAGGATATGCAATGGAATTATTTCTAAATCGATAAGCAACAAACTCAAACCTAAAGTCAAGTGCTTCGAATGCTGCGCTTGAGAGTTTCCATATTGAGTTACAGCTCTTGCAATTTCCTTTCGATAGCGAGTTAGAACAGAAGTTTAACCGATAACTTCAACAACAAGCTTAAGAAAGTTTCTTGCTCAAATAGTTGCCCAGGATATACCTGTAAAACTTCAAAATTCACTCACACACACACACACACACACACACACACACACACACACACACACACACAACACATACACAGTGCAGCCAATATTTGCACACTCATTAAATGTCGTTGGGGGCCAAGCCCCTCGTGCAGGAGCCCGCGCCTGCGTCTACAAACTGCATGCATTCATAATTAACTTGTTGTACTGCTCCTCTGTCATGCCCCCAAACCGTAGGTGAATATACAGGGCGAGCAGGTATTTAGCAGCAGGCGAGACTTTTATTGGTAGCTGCCAACCTGCGGCTGTTCCTGTTGCTGTTGCCGTTGATGTTGCCCCGGGGCCGAGATGTACACCAAAAAGTGCAGAAAATTTCCACAGTAATTTATGAATGGAACACGTGGAAGCCCCGGCAATGTTATGCAAATACGTACAACGGGACAGCTGCAACAGCTCCCGAGCGGAGGCCATTTTTAATTTGCGTACTGTGAATATGAGTGTATGGGTATGGGTACGGGTACGGTTATGAATGCCACTGCCTATTGGCACAAATGTGAAAATTATGTGAATATGCGAATGTAAATGTGAATGAAATTTGTACACACAGCCAGCCGCTGACAAAGCGACGTCAAAAGGCAACGTCTAGCTAAACTCTGACGAGACCCTAACGCCAACAGCTAACCCCGACCTAGGTACTTACTTCCATGTAGGTGCAGTCGCATGCATGTCAGCTCTTGTGAGTGGAGAGCGAAATAAACAACAAACGACGTTCAAATTAAGCGACAATGAAACGCTTGAAATGTCTGTGACCTTTGGCAAAGGTCCCCTTATTGCATGCCTTGGGTCGGTTCAAAGGCGCTCGTTTCTTGCACTCTTGTCGCCGCGCAGACACCCCAGGGAATAATTCGGTTTACATTATTTCTAGCCAGACGTATTATACAAATGAACAATGCGTATGGAAAGAATACAAAAGACTTACGTATGTCACAAGACTTAATACATAAGTCATTAATTCAGCGTTAAACTGATAAATGCAATTTGCGCACGCAATGACAGGAAGACTATAAATTGTGCTTATGCCAAATGAAAGTCGGCAACAAATCTGTAATTGTTTGTTTAGGCTAAAGTTGTTTAAAGTGCGTATTTTTAAACTTTGAATGATATTTTCTGTACATAATGTTAATGTTAATATATGCTTTACCTCTGACCAATAAGCAAAACGGTCATTTGGGTGTAAAAAATACACCCAAATAAATTATTAGCGCTTTATGTGAGGTTCAACTAATACTGATTTATTTACATGTTTATGTAATAGCATAAATGTTATCGCTAGCAAACAATACAGAAAAGCTGACAAGGACAACGAGGGCGACGCAACTACCCCGAATGGCAAAACCCGTGCCAAGGGTCATTTATAACGATTGTCCGAACACTTTGACCGGGGCGTTATATAATAATAAAATATAAAAATGCTCGAGTCCTTGGTAAAGGGGGATTGCCATGGCAAACATCCTTTTCACTTTTCATGTTGCATCATTTAATATGCGGCACAATTCTAAGCTTTATCTTAAGCGGCCATTGTAAGGCCATCGAGTATTTATCATCAATCAACACATGGCCTGCTACACACATACACACATACACCCCACACACTTACACACATGAGCATTTATGACTTTTGCTGACGCTTAACGTATGCGCATCTTTAAGACTGGACTCTACACTGGACTTCTTGAATCTTCCGCCGTTGGCCCTTTTGCCGCTGTTGATTGATGAATCGCACATGTAAATTAATTTGCTGCCGTTGTCTTAATTTCTTTTTGCTTGTCAGGCTTATTTGAGGCTGATTGTGTGACGTTCTCTCATCTCAATGTCAGTTGCCGACATTTGTAAGCCGCTTAATTGCTTTATTTCGCTGCCTTTGACTGCTGCTTATGTACCATATACCATGTGGCTTACACCATCTACAATGTAGCATGTAGCATGAGGCATTGCGTTTGCTCTCCACTTCCGCCTCAACTCAATTTCCATTTTCATGAAACACACAACTAATGCTATTTTTATGGCATGAAGGCATATGCATGGCAAACATTTTGGCCAATGCGATTTGATATGCTCACTGCATATGTACTATCAAATTAAGGGGAGTATTCAATAATTGAGTGGGTTTGCATTGAATACTCAATATTGCTATGAAATCATAATTAACATATATTTTTTCTTGGTTAATTTATGTATCTTTTTGGTGTCTTATTCAAATTTATGTTTGGTTACTTTAAAACCTTATTTATTAATCATTTAACGCAATGTATATTATTATTAATATAATATTATTTCATAGAGCAAATCATAGTCGCAATGATCTATGGAAAAATTTTTCGTACCCTTGTTATTTATATGCCGCCCGCCTTTGATATATTTAAAAGCATTTGCCGGCACGCAGCACAATTGTGAAGAAATATGTGGCAACACACACTCAGAAGTTGCGGGTGTGCGCGGTAGGCTTAACGTTGATACTTATAAACGTAGCTGCGAGTACAAACAAACGCGCATTACGACTATGCACCACTCCCTCCACAATTGACGGGAATCGAAAAGCAGCATTTTTGTTGTATGGTACATTGAAGTTAATATGATTTACATTTACAATTGGTTGTGCTATCAAACGACCACGAATAACAACTGCCATTAAAGATCAATCAAAAGCGTTTATCCTTGATTATTTGTCATTATCCTTTTTGTGTACAAGCCGCAGCAGCAACAACTGTGCCCTAATCTCCGCATTAAAGCCGAGCATGCCACTGCCAGTGGGCGGACTTGGGGCGGTGTATGGTGCTGCGGAAGGCAGTCCTTTATTTATTTTGCACATTTCAAATGCGAACGCTACACGCGCGTGATAAATGACATTAATCCGCCATGTTCAGCGATTCAAGTGATGTGAGGGGACGGACTGAAACTCAAGACTGCCCGCTAGCCTAGGCCTATTATCTTGTCGATGTGCTGCCTTTCCTTTAGCCATTCATGCGCAAACTGTATTTGTTTTGTTAATAGTCCAAGACTCGAAAGTCTGGCCAACTGATAAGACAAGTGGCTTTGACGCTTTAATATATAGGCACAGGTATGCCGAGACAGTTAGTCCCGTCTCCCTGTCTTCAGTTGGCCGGTTGGCCATTAATATTCATTAGGGGGTGTTGCCCGGAAACTCATATGCGCCCAAAAGCTCACAATGGCTTTGCAAATCATGTGTGTTGCAGTGTCTTCCCAAATATATATTCGACATAAGTTCGACAACGGTTACATCAGCTTCAAAAGCAAAGAGTTTTAGAAGTTCAGACTTGTATTTGAAAGTATTGCCACACATGGCGATATTGTTGTGATATTGTTTTGAGCAACCTTTTGTGCATAAATTGATTTCACATAAAACTGGTTGAGTTAGCGTTGAGTTGTTGGAAAGGGAAGGATAGCAGCTACACCCCAACCCCTAGTCGACTGCACCTTTGAAGCTTTACACGCTTGGCTGTTTCGCCTTTTGACGACTTTGTCCTCGAGTTGGCAATCATTAATTTATCAATCTTCAAGCGCTTTGGGAGCGCATGAAAATTTTTTTAGCTGCCAGCTCACGACTTTTTTTTTATGTGCTTTTTTATTATGATTATTTCTTGCTTTCCATTGGACAAGAACGAAGGAAAAAAAAACCTAACATAAATAAAAATAAACAAAAAATCACATACGACGCGACGGTGGTTATAATGGGCGTGGATCGCACACCCTACTGGGAGCCGGCTAAGTTAGGTCGTGTTGTGTTGTGTTGTGTTTGGTGTGTATTCGTCTTTTGAAAGAAAATAAAATCCGTGGGCGCTTGTTGCTGCTGACTGCCAAAATAAAGTCAAAAATCAAATGTTTTTGATATCGACTTTGACAGCTTCATGACAGCGCTCAATAAATTTTGATAACGCTGCTAAAAGAATCGATAGAAACGGCAATGGTGGCGGCTGAATCATGAAATTGAAAAGCACAGGAGAAATCTGAGAAATCACAGTAGCCTGCTGCTACATACACACAGATACATACACTCACACATTCGCCAGAGACACATATAAAAAGCTAAACAAAGTTTCACACAAGAAAAAACAAACTTGCTGACAGCTCAGCTCAGCTCATCTCAACTTGTGTTCAACACAGCACAATTTAGTTGTGCATGTGTGTGTGTGTGTTTGACATTTTGGGGTTTTATACAGTAAGCCTTTAGGTGTTTATGGCACACAGAGCAACGCGTAATTGCTTAGCGGCAAAATGCCATTGAATAATAAACAAGCCAGCCAAAACTTAGTGACAGCACCAACAATCGGCTGTTGTTTATGAGCAATTAATATGCTGGCCTTGTGCTCGCCCAAAAACCAACAACAACGTCAAGCATAATGAATGTCAGGCCATTGAATGCAGCCCAGTGTTTGGACAAAACGCGGTTTAGCAACTGATAAGCATGTTGTCATCAATTATGGCCTAATGATAGTTCATCTTTGGAGTAAATGCAATTTCCTTAGCATAATTATCAAGGGATTTGCTGCATAATTGATACGAACACTTAAGGCACTGTCGATAACCAACTTTCGATTATGGATGACATATATATATACATATTTTGTGCAGAGTATTGTGTTAGCTATTAAATAATTTTGTGAAATTCATAAGTTCTGCATGCTTGTTTACATACCATGGATTATGACAAACAAATTTTGTAAATCAATTATCTTGACAAATATTTACTGCTCAAACACTAGAAAAAACATGTCGAAAATGCAATTGGTTGTTCATTTATTCATTAACTTATCACAATGAATTATAAATCGCATTAAAAATGCTTTGCGCCAAATTCATTTACATTGCCAACTTGCGTTCATCTAACTTTCAACTCTAAGCTCACTTTGCAGAATTATATCGAAACCAAAAAGCAATCATATGCCAGACATCAATATGAAATCCAAACACAAAGCCAAAGTGCGCGTAATTTTATTTATTTATTGATAATTTGCAGCTCTGTCATACACACACACACACACACACACACACACACACACACACACACACACACAGAAGCAAATTGAACATATTTTATATCTATCAACAGCGCCACAAACAATTTTTACGCGTATTTAGGCGCTTTGGGGTTTTGAGCTGCGGATTTGTTGTTGGTCGATTGGCATATTTTATGCCATCGAATGGCAGTTATAATAAAAAGTGTGATTTAACTTTGATGGATGACAAATGCGAGTCTGCCTTTTGATCAGCCTGATAATGCTGACACTGGCAGATGCCAGCCTCCCCCACAAAAAGTAAACCAAAAAAATTATCCACCAAAAAAAATTACGGCGTAGGATGAGCAAAAACGTTTATTCATTGCATTTAATGAAATTTTTGTTTGATTGAGTTATGTCATCGTCCCTCTAACTACACCTACCCAACCTGCTAGCTAACCCTCTATCACCAACTTTTTCACACCCATTTTGGTTCTATCTCTGCTCTCAATGTGTTGCGTACGACCTGATGTATGTGTAATATGCGCAAATGTAATTTAATAGGTTTTTAAAAACATATTTATGCATAAATAGCGGCACGTAAAGAGCGTTTCAAATACGGATGCCAATTTGTTTATAAGTGCACGTCAATTTCGATCGCTTACGAAACCTTACTTACAGCTCACAGAAGTATGTAGCCATCGTACACGCATACTATTTATGAATAATGGAGTGGGAGTTTACATAGGTATGAAGGTATATATTTGTACTTTTCTATAAATATGTTTGTATATAAATCTATTTATTTTAGTTGCAAATGGTATCACGTCGCGAGTGTATTATTCACTTTGGACGCAGCTCTTAACGCACTTTACGATACGCTACACCAAATAGGCACGACTTTTGCAACAAGATTGAAAGCTTGAATTTTTGGTCAACATTGGAAGTGAACAATATTAATGCCATTTGCCAATAACTTGTGTTGCGTTTGATTAAATATTCTTTTTCTTACTTAATTAAAAGCAAAACAAACCGCATTCAATCTCCATGCAGACCGAAGCACTACACAATATTACGCCTCAATACCTACTTCTCATGTCACAGGACAACAACAACATTAGCAACAAGAACGTCATTCGACATACGCTTACATCACAAACACCCATTACGCAAAGGAAATTATTTTTTTCTACCTTTTACCTGCGCATTTTTCTTGTTGCACGCTTAAAATGTAAAACACGTTGAAAGAGTTGACAACTCAAATGCTGCTGAATCCCCAAGCAGCTCTCTAGAGAAGGCTTCTTCACTCTCAGCCCCATCAGCCCCATCCCAAAAGCAACTCACAAATACGGCCAAGTCATTTATATGCAAGTCAAGCGTTTGCCAAACTTTATGTGAAAAATTGACGCCGGCTACAAAGCTGAAGCAGCAGCAGCACCAGATGAATGTGTATGTAAAAGGGGTTGCAAATGATGGGGGTTGGGTGTGTGGGTGGGAGGGGCCGTGAAAGTGATGACAACATGCACGTGCATGCATTTAAAAATTTGCCATGTGCCGTGTGCGTTTTAATTTTCCCCCAAATAGCTCAACATAATTTATAAAACACACTTCTCGTCAGTCAAAAGCACAAAAGGAAATATGGAAATGGTAAGTTAAGGTGTGATACATACATGAAAAGCTAGAGTGGGTTACAATGCACACGAGAGATACTTGTAAATGGGGGGCAATTACACGTGCCGACTCATTATGCTCTTGCCAAAAATGTCATCCCATTTAGGCTGACAAAACATTTATGACCTTTGGATGTCATCATATTGCTAACCATCCAGCAGACAAGATGACACCTTTCAGACAAATATAAAAATTTCTCTCTTTTTTTGTTTGTTTGTAAGTTAGTTATCTGATTGCCTTTATTTACATATGACAACAACTGCTACTTATGATGTAATTTTAATTGCTACAACTAGTATACATATCTACAGTAAGTATTACATTTACTTTTGGCAACATGATATTGGTTTTTGAGGAAAAGCAAGAATATCTTCTGTGGACTTTTGCATTCGGTAAAATGGTTCATGGCTTGCATATTAAAGAAGCCGAATGCCACGTGCCCCGCAGTGCAGCTGGGTCTTTGAGTCAACACTCAGCAGCGTGTGGCGGCTATTAATCCCGCACTCACATTTAACACCAGCACAGTGGACGGAGACTGGGTGCGGATCCGGGTCTGGGTATTGTATCCGAGCTGGGTCCGAGCCTACGGTAAATTGTGCACATTTTGACACATCATTTGACACCGGGTGTCAACCTGTGTGTGGGCCCGAGACACAAATGAAAAGTTACCCGCCCCAGAATGGCTCGCAAAAGGTGTAAAAGGTGAGACTTATATTAAGCATGGCATCAGGCAGCAAGTAGCAACTGGCAGCTGGCAGCTGGCAGCAGCAAACAGGCAATAGCTGCTACCCATCAAAGCGCCGATGAGCCCTGATAAGTAGAAAGCCTGGCCAGCGGCAACATTTTGGGTCAGTGCCAAAGTTTTGTGTCGCTCAGAAACTGTTGCTGCTTCTGCTGCCCGGTTATAGAGTAAGTATACTCTGAAAATTACATTTTATAAATAGCTGTACTTACGGGGCGCTCTGGGTTTATTTTTGGCCCAAAAAACACATTGCACAAGCTGTAAATATCTGATGAGCAGCGGCAACAGCAGCAGCAGCGGCAGCGGCAGCGGCTAATGAATATTCTCCCTTAGCTCTTACAAATTTTCTATACATTTTACTCAAAATAATTAAATTGCCTTTCGCCTTTCGTCTTCGCTTTCGTTTTCGGCTTGAGCAGCATCTTAAAGTCCAGCGAGAAAAGGTTTAATTTGGCTGATAATGATTTGTTAAAGTTAATTGATGTTCTTCCTATACTAATTGGAATTTCTAATATAAGATTTTCTGTTCATTACGCAATATAGCTAAAAAAAAAAAAAGAAGCCATATACCTTAACAAGCTTACACGCTATTCAATCATATATAAGTTTGTTGTTATTTTATGAAAGATTGCTGCTTAAAATTATAAATTGTTCAAGCTATGCTTTTAGACATTTTTGTCTGACAATATTCTTTCAAAAGCAACTCTCCATAGCCCATATATGAGTGTATGTTTGTATGTGTGCAAGAGCTTTCATGCATATACCTTAATCCCAAATTTTTATTAACTGTTGCATACTTTACGAGACTCCCTATAGGTGCTGCTTCGGTTGCTGCTACTTCCCAACACCCGCTCAAAACTCTATCGCCGTCGGTGGCTGTTCATATATCAAAAAAGTTATTCAAAGCCACTCCGCGCACTGGTACCTCACATGGCCAACGTTGATTTATTTAAAGTAAGCAAAAGTTATGCCAAAAACGCCATAAGAATGGTAAATTATGCATGTACAAACGTAGTGTGCACCTGGCCGTGCTTACACCTGGGAAATAAGCAAAGTTTATATGGAGGACAGTAGGACGCATAGCTCAACAGAACAGAACAAAAAATAAAAAATAAAACCCGAAAACATTGATTAATGCACTCTGACCATATCATTTAATTAAGCAACACAGCCACAGCAACACAACGGACTACTCAACTGGTCAATGTTTGGGTTGTGCGGGGGATTGACGATGGGCTAGTGTGGGTTTCCATCATTAATGCGCTGACCCACTTGGGTACATTCGGCTTTGGCGCGCCTTAAGGTATGCTGTGCAAACATTTGAATAGCCACAGGCGATACAAGCAACACATAGCATCCTTGTTATTAGCACTAAGTTGCCATCAATTTAAGCAAACTAATCTGCTGACGAGGCCGACTGACTGCCAGCCTGGCTGCCTGGTGTTGTTGCTGCTGCTGCTGCTGCTGCTGCTGCTGTGCCAAGCACAACATAAACACGTATTTGCACAGGTAGCCAAACAAGTCCACGCCCATCACATGACACAGCAGCAACAACAACAACACACAACGACAACATGAATGTCAACACACACACACACATTGCTTTCAAAATGTAGCGGCAACATTACAGAGTCACAGACAAAACGACGGATAGACACAACGCCAAACCACCAAAACACACAACTAGTATGTGTGGGTGGGTGTGTGTGTGTGCGTGGCGGCTGCCACATGTATGGAAAAGTTGCGAGGTCATCGCGTAACGTGATGCCAAAATTAACCTACAGGTGCAGCAGCCGCAACAGCAACATCAGCAGCCGGGAAATCATTTCTGGGCATTGTAAATTGCCAGGCAGGCCATCAGGTCCCAAAGGCAGCACAGCAACAGACGACACACAGCAGCAACAGTAGCAATAACCATCGTCGACGTCAACGTCATTCTGGGCAGAGCGCATTTAAGTTGATCCAATGACATCAAATTGACATTTTATGCGCCAATTTTAAAATGGCGCCACGGCAACAGCGAAACTCTAATTATGTGGCCAGGGACGCGCAAACAGTTTAGTTTAGTTTAGAATAGACCAGGCCAACCCCCAACGCTCAACCACTTCTTACCACATCCCACGAGAAGTTAAAAATGGGCGTATGGACATTTGAAAGTGGCAAATTTTTCGTTTAGCATTGTAAGCTGTAATTGTCTGCTACAATTTTAATCACTCAACCAAAGCAGACATCAGCTAAATCGATTTATATCTTCTCCTTTCCTTCAATAATGCAGAAAATGTTGAGTATGAAGTTCAGATCTTGTAAAAAAAGACTTAACCTAGAAACTAAACTAGCTCGAGCTACTAAAATAATATTTACATCGCTTAAATGTGTTTATTTAACATAATAAACTTGCAAGAATTTTATGTATTTGCCGAACGTTTTTATATATTTGTGTTGACTATCATTAGTCCAATCCCAATTGAGGTTAGAGCACAAATCTACGCATAATTAGCAGCCTGGGCAGCAGGGCACAGCTGGATTCAAGTTCAGCATCATTAGCCAGCAGTAAAAAGGCCAACTATTATTATGGCATTAATTTGTGGGCCACACTAAGCGGATACAGTAACAAACAAACAATAGCAGCAGTAGCAGCAACATGACAAGCAACAATTGCGAAAGCAAAAGAAAATTAAAAGCAACTTTCCCAAGCGACTTGCTAGCAGCAATCTGATAACAATATGTTGCCCAACCTACCCACACACACACCCTTCCAGTGGGTGCATGCATGTGTGTTCGTGCATGTGTGAGCGTAATTACATGACACTTGACGCCAAGCAATTTGTTAGCAAAAACTGTCGCAACAATAAAAAAGAACTACCAGAGACGCAGCAGCGAGAAACAGAGTCAAACAAAAGTCAGAATTAAATAAAACTTAATGACAGCGCGCAAGTAAAGCAAAGACGTCGACAACAACTACAAAGAATAGAAAAAAAAACTGTGTCTCTGTTGCAACAACAATTGAGACAAACAGCCTGGGCAACTCCCAGCAGATGTCAAAAAGGCACAGCTCAAATTGCAGGCCAAGCGACCCACAAGTAAACCTCCAACCCCAACAAACTGCCAACTTCTTGACATGCAGTAACTAAGCTATGCGACATATATGACCAGGCCTATCCAGTGAGACCAAGTCAAATAAGCTGACAACACAGCAGAGACGCAACTGTCAACAGTCGGGAGCCGCGTCCTGACAGCACCTCAGTGACGGCAACTATTTGAGAAGTATTTAAAAAAAAACGTCTAAATTTTTCCTTGATATTTTTTTAGTGAGCTGCATAACTTGTGAATAGCAGCAAATACTACACATATTTTATAGATATCTGGCTTAGTTCATTTACAGTTTTTGCCAGTAAAAGTTATGCATTTCCTCTAGTGTCCCTTTTTATTTGTTTTTATACTTATTAAAGCTAGTAATGTGCCACCTTTAAATCATATCATGGCTCACGTTGTGAAAGTTTTTATATCATTTCATTTAAGCAATCAAGCATCTATCAACTACTTTCAACTACATTCGTAGATCATCACATTGCCGCATTAATAATCCAGGATGCCAAAACTTGTTGAACGCTTTTTGCTCATTGTAAGAGTCGCCTAAAAGCCGGCAGCAGTTGTTAGCATTTTTTTCTCGCATGTTTGCATGCCACTCGAAAGCGTCGCTGTTGTTGTTGCTGCCGCTGTTGTTGTCGTTGTAACTGACAGGCATTTCACACTCACACACACAAGCACAGACACACATATGTAGATGCAAACCCCTTCCAAAATGCGCTTTCTGCCAACTCTCTCTCTCTTTCTTTCTCTGTTTATGTGTGTGTAACGACTAATATTGTTTCAGAGTTTTCACTTTAGTTCAGTTTTTGTAGCGTTTTTTGCTGCTCATGACGTTGATGAGTTGTTGCTGTCTAAGTGTCAAGCGACGCGTCAAACTTTAAACTACACGCTAACACACCCCCGCTCAAATGAATTGTAGTTCACTTTCGGGTCTCATTCGCCCGACTATTCAGTGTGGGTGGTGTGAAACGGTATTTGGACGTGCTGTCGTCACATTAATTTTTCGCCCCCTTCCACGCTCACACTCAAACATTGAACTAATCTGGGATCTGCGCTTGCTTTGACAGCACTTCCATCGAGCCAAAAAAAACCTCTTAACTGATACAAAGGTGTCTGGCTTTGTCTAAAGCAAGCAAACTAAACTATGAGGCAGTCAAGCTTGTCTAGACTATGGCAGCCACTCCCGGCCAAGCAGTGACAATTGGTGGTAGAGAAAGCAAAAATGAAAAACATATTCAGCCCTTTCCTCACAAGTGGCCTGCTACACGTCACGACAGCAACGTCACTCGTTGTCAAGTGATAGTCAAATGAAGTACCATAGCAGATAGAGTGAATTTTGGGTGCACAATAAAGTTACATGACCGCATTTATCATACGCCTACAAAGCAATTCAGTGATGACTTCTTTTTCTTCACTATGTGCTGTTGTTGTGTGAGTGTGTGTGTGTGTGTGTGTGGTGCTCAAAGTGCATTTGCCAAATTGCAAAGTGATTGACAACAACACCAAACGACAGTAGGCAACCACACAACGGCAGCAGCAGCCTAAAAGCATGCAACACTTAAACTCAACTCAACTCAAGCGGCCACTTTCTAGTTGCTGTTGTTGCTGTTGCTGTTACTCTTGTTGCTAAACCCCAGTAACAGTAGCAAAAGGGACTGACCCAAAACCTTTTTGGGCCTGCTGCTTGTTGCTCTGAGTGATTGCATTGAGATTAGACGCGAGCCTTGGGCCAACGCACTTCACTGCTACTGCTGTATGCAACAAAGTCTATATAAGTGTTGCACTTTTGCACATTTTGTGCAACACGAACAGAAGATGCTGGCCAGACAGTTGCTGCCTGAACACTATACATACACCACTGCATTTGAGCCCTGGCTGCTGTCTATTCTGTTGTTGTCTTAATAATGCATTGACAAGCAACGTACGTGTTTGTGTGGCATGAGCCATGTCGAAAGGTATACCAAACGCATGGTTTGCTTTAATAGATATCAAATCTCTTGCGTTATATTCTCGGCAACTAACAGAGCAGCCCTCTAGTGTCGACTTACAGACAGCCAAAGGTACATTGAACTGCATGCAACTGCTCATCTGGAGTTCAGGGCAGCGCCATTCAATTTTCTTTTCTCTACCTTAGCACAGTGCAGTTCAGTTGAGTTGAGATAAGTTGAGTTGGGTTGGGTTAAGTTGAGCTCAGTTACTGGGCAACTGGGTCAACTGTAACTGTAACCGTAACTGCAGCTGTACCAATTTTACCGAAGCTTTCAACTTAAAGCCTGCAAAAGTATATACCATATAATATAATCAAATATTTATTATAAAGGCAAAGGCAAAAGGCAGTAGCTGAGAAGACGACGCACCTGGTAGGCAAAACTGTTGCGATGGGGAGCGAGTTGTGTAAGGCAGTCAGGCAGTAAGTAAGTGAGGTAATGTATGGGTAATGAGTGCTTTCACCTGATCGCCGATGTTTCCGTTTCCGTTGCGTATGAGCAAAATATGACAAATGAACCAACTCTTATTGAATTATTGCAAACAGTAATGCCTTACTCGCAATATATATATGCATATGTATGGGGGTGTTTTTTGCTGTTTAAGGTAATACTTTCCTTTCTTTTTTTTTGTTTTGGCAACTGTCATAGCGCGCCAGTTGTCAAGGCTGCAATTGTAAGTGCTGCTGTCTCAGGCTGTCAAATGAAAAATGAACGTGACAACTATCGTAATTGGCCCCAACTGGGCCGGTCACAATGCCGAAAATCCGTGGGTGGCGATGAAATAAGGCGTAGTCGGCTGGACAGCAACAACAACATTGTCAACTATTTCATATGGCTTATAAATAATGTGGCTTAAAGCCTTCTGAGAAACTAATTAGCTAAATGCAATGCAGAGAAATAAAAAACACAAATACCCAACGATTTATGACTCTGATCTTAGACTATATTATACAATTGTCTGTCAACTGTCTGAAAAGAGCTGGCCAAAACTTTTTTGGCCGTAAAAACTAAAAACTTTATAAATAAATACATAAATGTACATATATTGTACATAGTTTGCTCTCAGCTCCGCAAAATGGCAACAAATTTGACATCTGCTAATGCATAATAAGTCGCATTCTAGTCGCTTTTTCTCATGGCTCTGCTAGGAAAAATGGAAAAACTCTCTGGCACTCGGGCCATAGCATTATATTGTTATTTTATGCACAGACTTTGCTGGCATGGCTTTGCTCCACACTGTTTAGAGTAGTGTGGGCGGATTTGGGTCTAACTGGCGCAGAGAGCAAACTAAGCGACTAAGGCCATTTGCCAGCTACAGATACGTTGCAAAATGCATTTTCTGTTGCCATTAGATAGACCAAATTATTGGACAAAAGCAGACCGCAAAAACAAAAGACCCTCACCGCAAGTGTCCAAAAGGTATTCACGAATTTTCAATGCTCTCAGACAAGCTAAATCTTAAAAACAAACTAATATAAATAAGTTTGCCTTAAGTTGGTGGAGGTTGTTGTTAAAATCTTAAAGTTGAATACATTTATTGTTTTAGGTATGTATAGTAATTCATTTATTTGTTGAATACAAATGTTTTAACCTAACTTTTGGTAAATGTTGTAGCCATTTAGAGTAACTCAAAAAGTGGTTAGTGTATTAGAAGCCGAAAAATAAAATCCTTTTGGCTGACTACTGTCAAGGTAGTTGAGACACTCTCAGACTCTCTCTTAGTTCCAGTTGTGGTCTTAGTCCCAGGCTGTGCAGCTGTTGCAAATTTTTATGTCGCGTGGACACGTTGTGGGCGTTGTGTAGGAGACAGCGTGGGGGGAATGATAGCCACTACTACTAAAACTGCGACAACTTTTGCCTTGGCACATAAAAGTAGCACAAGACCAGTTGCAGCAGCAGCAGCGACAGCCACAATGGCTAGTTTAAAGCGCATATAACTTTAATGCTTTTACCTTTATGTCTAGCACTTTTACTACCCACCACAAATACAACAACCGCAACAACAACAGCAACAGAACCAACAACTGCAACAGCAAAGAAAATTCCATTTTAAGTTGGCAAGTCCTCCTAAGACATGGCAACGCCCCAATGCCCAACGCCAGCCCAGCAAGTTAATTGAAAAATTCTAGAGATCCTCATTCCTGGCATCATAATTGAAAATATTTTTGTGCTAAATTCTGTGGCTACTGTCGACGCCGACGCCGACGCCGACGCCGAGGCTGATGCTGAGGCTGATGCTGAGGCTGTCGCTTAGACAGAACCTAAACCCCAAAACCCAATGCTGTCAACAGGCAATTCTATTGTATGGCCATTGGATTTCATTATCCCGTTGGCCACCCCAATGACAATTTGCCGCCCAACTGTGCACCATGAGATTGCGCATTGACCGACTCAACATAAGGTGAGAGGACCTCGGTGATATTGCACATTGAATATTTCTGATTTCAAAGAGATTGGCAAAAATGTGAAGCATTGTAGTCAATTTAATTGTGAAAAATACAATTAAGTAATTGTTTTTATTTTCATTTCAAAAAGTACAATCAAATTTTCTATCTAACATCGTTTCAAATCTCTTTATGTAACTAGAAATGGCATGATTCTTAAGCGTTATAGTCAGCTTTGAAAATATCCAGATTAAGAGCAGTAAGTAACAAAAAGTTATTCATCAACACAACTCTTATTGATTTGCCACGTGCTGTAAAAGTTGTTTTTTCTTAGGAATTTCGTTTTTCATTTGGTTGTGGTGTGAAATATTGAGGTAAAAGTTGAATTATTTTCAGTACATAGAATCATGGAGTGCAGGTCCAAAGCCTAACATAATTGCTATCCATTTAAGCAACGCCTTCTTTTGGCTTTGTTGCTTTTGATATTTATGAGTGGCGCACGACATCTAAGAACTCCCAACTCTGTGGCAGCACAAACCAACCGACCACAAACAAGTTTTAATGCACAACTTTTTAGATTTCCGTCATAATTTCTTTGCCTGCCTGATAAAGATTGGTGCATATGTGTCAGTGTGAAAGTGTGAAAGTGTGAGTGTGTGTGTGTGTGTGTGTGTGTGTGTGTGTATGTGTGTGTATACGCGCGGGTATAGAAACGACTCCATTACCACCATAAAGCATGAAGCATAAAGCATATACTTTAGCCAACAATAAACTCAACTTTATGCACTTTCAATCCCCCCAACTTGTATGCACAGATTTAACTGCTGTGCCACCATCTTCGCTTCGACTATGCTCCTTAGTTGCCCCGTTGTCTTAGCCAAGCACTGACTTATACACTTCCGTAGGGTGTAGTTATTCTTTGCTAACGTATATTTGCTATTGAGACTTCAGAACAGGTTATATCAGCGTCAGAATTAACGCGTGAAAATGCAGTTTAAGTCTTAGGTTTACATAATTTTATAATCTAATTTTGTATCACCCAGTAGCATGACATGTAAATAGTGTATACAATATTCTTTGTATAATCCTTTTCTCTAGTGTCTGCTTCTAATGGAGTTTCCTCTGTTACATTCACACACTAACACACCAGCACACACGCACATAGTCACACACTCAAATATACTCATACATGCAAAAGTTTTTTGGGTT
The DNA here is from genome assembly GCA_035044725.1 of Scaptomyza caliginosa. NCBI lineage: Eukaryota > Metazoa > Arthropoda > Insecta > Diptera > Drosophilidae > Scaptomyza > Scaptomyza caliginosa. Next base: position 122,244 of record JAWNNR010000923.1, on the reverse strand, counting down.
TTCGTGACGATAAGAAGCAGAAAACGAGACGGCGGCTTCCTGGCAACCAAAATTTATGCATGCTACATAATTTTGGGCTCTATTACTTTTTGGTTGGGCAGTGGCGAGAACAAAAAGCAACAAAAAATGGTTTTAACGAAAAGCAGTATTAGAGCCAAACTCGAATGCAATTCAATTTGATGTCAGCTTTAAAAAACGATGGGGCAAACAAATCACCCAACAAAATCAAATAACTATAATTTACCTGGAGGGCTTTATCGCGATTGAGTTGCCAGGCTGACGCTGTTGCTGCTGCTTCTGCTGCTCCTCTTCCTGACATTCTGCAGGCGCAAAACTAAAGCACTTCGACTGATTAATTTATTGAAAACGACATGCGACGCAAAACGCGCGAGCTGCAAATAAAACGCAAAAAACAGTCAGAAGAATAAAAAAAAATAACACAAACAGTGAAAACAAAGAGTATAAGACAAAAATCTCTGACGAAGGACTCAGGACTCAGGACACAAGACACAGGACGCAGGACAATGGCTGAAGAGTCACCGAGTCAAGGAAGCAGGAGAATAAGTAGGTGCAAAAAAACAGCAGCAGCTGAAGCAGATGCTGGTTCCGCTTTGCGTTTCACATCCGTTTTGGCCAGCGAAATGCCCGAGATGCTTAAATTGTGATAAACTAATAAAGCGACAAACATTTGCAAAGACGCCGCCACCGTCAGGATATTTACTTTTTACAAGCTACCTGGCACACGGTATAAAAATTCAAATTGAAAATGAAAATGTTGGTATCGAGAGCCGAGTCACATACAGATCACAGCAAACAGATAGCTGCAACCATCCAGGTTAGAGGTAGACCCTCATCACCGTCAACTGTCTTTGAGGCAGCCAGCACTGGCGAAACCATTCCCATTCCCCTAAACACAATCCCATCTCCAGTCAGGTGCTATAAATTGTGCCTTGAGCCTGGCCACGCAATTTAAATAGCAGGCAGGTAGTTTTTATATATACCAGTGTTCATTTTGCCCTGCAGTTGGTAAATATTTAAGGCACTCTCTACCACACACAACAAGAAAAGCAAAAAACAAAAACAAAAAAGAAATGAAAAGAAAGAAAGTAGGGAGAGAGCTGAGAAAAAAGGTGCAAAGTGTCGCCTTAAGCGACTGGCAATCTGTTTTGCATTAATTCATAAGCCGCTTGCGCCGGACAGGCCAATGCAATACTCTCTATCTTTATCTCTCTCTTGCTCACTAGCTCTTTCTCTCTCTCTCTCTCTCTCTCTCTCTCTCTCTCTCTCTCTCTCTATTATATCTATCTCTCACTCGCACTGCGGCGACTCTTGAGCTACATTCTTAACTCCGTGGGCCTTACGGCCTTGTCAATATTTTTACGCATCTTATTTTTCTGCGTTACCCACTTGCAATGGCATAACTTTAATGCCGAGTGAGAGCCCAACTGTTTGTACTTCATTTGCCTTGCAAAAAGTGCTCGTCCTTCGTCGCTGCCTGACTTGGCTGCCCGCCCACACTTCCTCGCTGCCAGCTCATCCTTAAGTGCAGTCGAGGTCGCCATCTGAACGGACAGATGGACGAAATGCTGGGCGTAAAAGTTTACTTAGGCTCAATGCTTTTTAAGTAAGTAGTTGCTTGTTGTGCCACTTGCTACTACTAGTTGTTGCTTCTTGTGGCTGCTCTCGGCTGTTTAGCTTTCACTTTGCCGCATTAGTTTTCTTTTCTTTTTTTTTGTTGTTGCCAAAGTGGTATACTGTCCTCCGTCCAAAGCCTTGCCAGTGGCAAGTCAGTCGACTGCTCATCGTTGGTTAGCCATTTGGCTAAGGATAAGCCCCAAGTGCATAAGTTATATGGCCCAACGGCGTCACATTTGAAGGTTGCGTTTATCCTTATTGAAAACACGACTATGCGTAAACAACTAGTGGTCAAGAATTGAAAGTAACATTGCAAACTCAGATGATGTTAAAAAAAATTAAAAAATTTAAATACATTGCCAAAAGCTCTTCCATCGCATTCATTTTGGCTGTGAGCTCAGTTGTGTTATTCAAAAGAAATGAGCAGCAGAAGCAACAGAAGCATTTTCTCGTCAGACTCTGCAATCGAACGCGCATAACTTTCGAATTCTGCGTACTTTCCGTTCAGCACAAATAATTCGCACAATAAGTTTATCTTGTACAGTTTTCTGTTGCATCATTTCCATCACTTTTATCTTTCAGTTGTACTTTATCTTAATGCTCGCTTACGTCTTAAGGCTGAAAAATTACGCATACGCCACCCTTACATACTACCTTCACCGACGCCCCTTGCAAGTCAAAATCGAAACTACCCAAAAAGCAGTCTTAAAAAAATTGCTTACATGGCAAATTTCTCTTAGGGCTGTCTTTAACAGCAACTTATTGTCAATTTTGTTGATAACAGACTGTTAAATCTAAGCACACACATACAAACCGCTAACCCACAAACAGGCATACACACACACACACACACAGAGAGAGAAAACCACACACAGACGGGGCAACAACTTGCTCATCACTTGAGCGGAAGTGTTGGCAAATGCAGTGATTTTCAATCTCAATGCGACATTTTGATTATTTCCATGTTAGCGTGTGAGCAAAACCAGAAGAAGAAAAAAATTGAATGCGATGACACTGACATACACATACACTCGCACACATACATACCCACACATATATGAAATCTGCAGCAAGTGTCAGGGTTCGGCGCACGTTTGCCGCACAGGAAGCGACGCTTGTGCAAGACGGAAATTACTTTATTCTACACACAATGTCATCGATGCCGCATAAGCAGCACAGATACGAAAGATTTAAAGAAAGACAGAGCGAGAGAGAAGGAAAGGGAAAGGGAAAGGAAAAGATGGAGAAAAGTCATTGAGAGTGAAAGAGTTGAGGAGATATCTGCACAGCCCATGAGATTTCTTTCCGTTGGTGATTGCAAATTGTACAACATTCAGCGGCAGCTTTTTCATGGCAACGTCATTCGGTCAGAAAACTAAACTGAGAAGTGGCGGGGCGGGTTTTTTTTTTGTTTTGGTGGCAAGGCCGGAATTCGAATGCACAGCACGCAGCAGCCTTGAGTGCGTGAGGGTCTCAAATGAATTTAATTAGAAAATTTTGCGCTTCTTATCGCGGGTGCAAGTTGAGCAACTTGCAACTTGCAAGTAGAAACTTGAAACTTGCTGCTTGTGGCCGAAAAACTTTACGTGTTCCCCTCTGTATCCCTGGTGCTTTCTCTGCGGTTCTGTCTTAAGCCAACGCAACAAGCAAGAAATAATAATAACCGCTTTGAGTGCAAGTATTTTTCTTAATTTCCACCATAGTATTGAGTTTGTGAGCTCGTTAGTTTCGCAAACAAGGGTCAAAACTGATGTTGCCAATACGAAGAGCCGTAAAATCAAAGCATTAAACTTTGCTTTTAAATGGTCTTAATTATTTTTAAATTATTTCTTAATAAATGAGTCTTTATAAAAATTATGTATTTAGTATTTTTAGTTTATATTATTAAGATAAAAACCAAACTCATTTTCCTTTACATCCGTTAACAACATAAAGAACCCATACAATATTTAAATGTATGTGCACATGCATAAGAAAAGTAATGGGTTAAACCTTAAGAATGCCACGGTTCATAAATGTCGGCAATTGTCTCGCACGTTTTGCATTTACAAATGGCGGTGCCCAAAAACTTTACTTTGCATTACAAAATAAATCAGCAGCAATGTGACTTTTTAATGTTGCATTGTTGTCCTAACACACAAACACACACACACACACACAGGCATACACATTTGGAAATGTATGCAAGTGGGAGCTAAGAGAAAATAAAAACAGTTTATAGAAAGCAAAGCAAGCGGCAGAAAGAAAAAGTTGTCGCTGCTTATTTTTTGTACAAATTGATGTTGTGTTTGACAGTTGAAACTTGCAACAAAAACGACGCCAAATAAATAAATAAATAAAAAACAGTCACGGCCAGGCCAACAAAACAACAAACAGTGCAAGCAGCGCGCCAGGTTTAAGGGTGGAAAGGGAATTTCACAGGAAGGTTGCCAATGCCAACTAGCGTAAAAAAGCGCTCCAAAAATGTTTTAAAATTTACCCACAGTTAAATGTAAAAGTTTTATTTTCGTTTGCAAATGAATTTTCTGTTGTATAGTGTTGCGTTTTGCAAGTTGTTTGCTATTGTGCCAAACGTTAGACAGCCAAGTCAACTTGCAACTGCAACTGCACCAAAACTACAACAGCAATTGAGCCAATGCCAACGCCCAACTCAACGTTTATACCTCAAACAACAACAAAACTAAAACGTGTTGGTAGTCAATTTGGTTAAATTTTGTTTCTCTTTTTATTCAATTTTGTTTTTATTTTTTTTTTTTTTTTTGCTAGCCATTTGATAGCACACAAAAGTTGCTACTGTTTGCTGTAAGTGTATTTTTTGCGTGTGAACTCCCAGAAGAGCGTGGACCCACACTTCCGCTCCGACTGTTGTCGATTGAGAGTTTTATGCCATCATGAAATAAACAGACAGTTAGTCCGAAGTTGGCCAAATCTCAAGTATTTATGACCAGTAAGCTATGCAGCTTACTCGTTTTGGATATTTTGTATGCATTACTCATACGCCGCATGTAGCTGAGAGCAGTTTACAAATCTAAGCATGTTTATGCGCAAGTAAACTGCTTGTAAATGCATTTGATTGAATTATGGAATCAAGTGTGTTTATACATCGAATTGAAAATAAACTACACTGTAAAATTGTTAGTGATTTAATGATTCGAATACGCCTCTTGCAAGCTAATAATAATAAAGTACTACACAGAGACAATATATATATATTAACATAAAAGTGTATGCTTGTCTTTACGTCCGCATTCTGACTTTGAATTAATGACAATAATTCCAAGAGCTATAAGTTCTTATAGCACACATAAGTCGTGTGTCCTTAAGTTCCATTTTCTTAACTTATATGAATAATTATGAAAATCAGAACATGCTCTCAGGCATTATTAAGTCACATAATGGACGAAATAAATCAGAAAGCCCAAGCACTAATTGAATGCAGGCGACGCAAAAGTTATACACAAGCCGCATCAATTTCCCAGCCTATTTACGACACTCGCCTGTTTCAAATGGTGGGTTGACGAAACTATTTGGTCCTTTTTGCTTGCGCCAAAGTGCAACTAAATTAACTAATTTTTCAGCATAAGCCACTGACCGAAGAGCAGCATAGTTGAAGAGCTTGGCAATACACAGGAGTCAACAACAAAGCTGCCAAGCGTGAAATTGCAACATCAAAAAAGTCCCAAACAAAAACAAAGTTGAACTCAGGCACTAAAACTATAATACAATTTACTAAAAATTGTAAACGGGCTCCCCCAAGTGCACAAAGGAGCACTAAACAGCTTGTGGCAGATACATACGCATACACACACGTACACACTCACACACACACGCACAGCATGGGAGTGTCATATGTAAATTCTCCCCTGACGCCATTGACAAAGACACTTGAATGAAGAAAAAAAAGAATGAGAAGGAAAAAAAACACACACATAAGCCGGAACAGGCGTACTATAAACTCAATGTATACATTTAGGCGCACAGCGCTATAAATTGTAGAACACTTTTGGCCAGCAGCAAAACTCTAAAGCACACACACACAAACAGACTTGCTCTGTCAGCCATATCAAATACAAAGAAACAGAAAGAGAGAGAGAGAGAGATGAGCACAAAAAAACACTGAACTGAAACTTATCTGTGTGTGCGCGCCCTTTTCCGTGCTGCTGCTCAGTGTCGTTGCCTGCAATGACCCTAATAACTGTCTACGGGCATGTTAAGTGTCAGCGGCGACATGCCACTGTCATCTGTATGTGTGTGTGTGCGTGTGTGTGTTGCAATATATTGTCTATATTTCTTGTCAGCAAATAAAGCGACAAATAAATAAAGCTGCTAAAAAGTTCGGACGAATGAAAAATCAACGACTAGTCGTCATACGAGACGACATGGCTGAAAACACACACACACACACTATATTCAGCCATGCTAAAAATGTCAAATTGCGCCTAAAAGCAGACCGCAATATTTTGTAGTCGTTTCTCTCTCTTTTCCGTTCCCCCTCCACCAAAATAGAAAAACAAGCCAAACTATTCCCAGCCTCCCATTTTTTGTATGTATGTGTCTCTCTTGCTCCTAGTCCACGCTGCGTTGTTTTCTGTGTTTCGTTACTCGGCAACTTTTTCCATTTACTTTGGCTCATGCATTTTTCAAAGCACAAACGGCAAATTGTTTCTCTCTTTCTTTTGTATCAGAACCCCAACCACCAGCCGCCTCCCACTGGTTTGTTTAAGTGTTATTTATCTTTGGCTCCCACGACATTACTCTAGCTTGCTCTTAAGGAAGCCCGGACTTGTGTCGAGTTGAGTTGAGTTGAGTCGAGTCAAGTCTCGTGTGTCTCGGGGGTTAGATGCCGCGTAATGTACGACTGGGACTGGGACTGGGACTGAAACTGTAAATGGGCGTGGAAGCGAGAGGCGTGCCACTAACTGTACTAACGCAAGTTGCCATCTCTCAATTGTCCAGTTGAACAAATATTAACTTTGGACGACTTCTTTTCCCCTTTTTTAGCCTTGTTGTTTTGCATTCCTTTTCTAGCAGCACAAAAACGAAGATTGCAATGGTCAATTGTTAAAGTTTCAGTTTGGGTTATTTTTGTTTCTATTTTTTTGTTGCGACTGCTCGGTTAATTGTATTTGCGACCAATGAAAAGTTAATTGCCAAAAGCAACTGCATAGCAGCAGTTTGTTACCGACTTATTGATGATGATTGCATTAAAGTCAAAAAATGCAGCACGTCCACAAAAGTGCACCGAAACTAACCGCCATCAATGTGTAGCGTACATTTTTTTTGTGGCTGTGGCACGGATCACCCAAACTATCTCATTCCACAGTGGACATCCATTTGCATTGCACAAACGTTTCCATTTTCAGGCTTTTCTCTTTTGCACCGCTGCAGTATTGCAGTATTGCAGTTGCTTTCGCGTTTTTTGTTTTATTTTCATTTTGGTTTCGTTTCGTTTGATTTTGGCCAAAGCTTTATTTGGCTTAGAGTCGAATGGCGTATGCCTCTGATTCAAAGACACATGCCACACGCAACAGCAGTCATCAGTTGAGTTTATATCACTGCAAAGCCATCACATCCATTAAAGCTTTAAGTTTGTACATATATAAAAACTTTACTTTAATACACAAATCAGAAAACATTCAAAACTTAATACCTAATGCAGATGAACTTTTAAAATTTGCTCACACCACACACAAACTCAAAGCAGACGATAAAACCTGAATTTAGCTATACATATTATCCAATACTTAGAAATTTGATTTGCGTGTGTATCTGTGTGTGCGTCTATTCTGAATATGAAGTTGCAACCCTTTTTGAACTGCTTTATCCCCAAAGGCATTTCCTATTATAGTTTATGACCAAAAAGCTGCCCCATATAAAAAGCAAATTACAGCGAAAAAAAAATACAAAATACAAAATGAAAATGAAAAGAGCTGCACAAACGAGCTTAACAGACGCCACAAGCAAAATCTAATAAATTTTATTACAACAATGTCATAAAATTGCTCTTGTTTGATATATATTTATATATATATACGTACTATATCCATATACAAACATATCGCGTGGAACACGAAGAGAACATGTATGCGAAATATTTTGTAATTTATGCGAAAATACGCATATTTAAGTCAAATGTAAATATTTAAGTTCCACATGAAATTGGATGCCCTGTAAATGTCTGATAGAGACATGCAGAATGCTGCTATGAAATTCTCAAAAAAATATAACACAAAACATAATAAAAAATATATATTTGTGTGTATACATTTTAGCGATAAAAAATAAATACATATATATCTATATGACAGGTTGTAAAACATAATGTTGCGTTATATTTGTCTTTATTCTACAAACCTGACTGGCGAAATATAGAGCGAACACGAGCAAAACTTAGAAAACAAAAAACCACAACAGCAATATAAATACAAACAATGTCAATATGCGCAGAAGAGCCAAAAAGCCAAACAAAGACGAAAAAACAAACTATATCGAAAATGCCAAAAAGTCGCAAAGACATAAGAGCGCTGATCCTTTGTTTGCCTGTATGCGTGTAAGCGTGTGTTGTGTGTATTTTTCTTTGGTGTACTCGTATAGGTAAGACTAACTATACTTGTATTTGTTTGTCAGCCATTTTGTTAGCTTTATTGACAAAAAATACAACTACTACTCGTATCTAACATTTATGTGGTTTGCTTTGCGCTTACTTTGCATCGTTTTTGCATATTCCGTAAGTGTTTTGTTTCTCTTAACGATTTTGTACGCATTTTTGTCTTCTGTATAGTTTTGACAAAATGAAATTCATTGAATCGAATTGATATTAACGCAAACTTAGCTTTTGAATGCGCCTTCGATAGATGAACGCAAAATCAGTATAGTAGTTATTACTGATTTTATAAGTAAATAAATCTTAAAATATACTCGTAAATCTTTTGTTCAAATAAATAGTTGCAATATGTGAAATGCGTTCAAATATTTACAGAAATATGTTATAAAAAACTTGTCGCAACTCAAATGCTAACAAAGCTTGTCAAATAGTAATATCCATTTGTCCATACATTTGCATACATATGTACCGAAAAGACAATTAACTTTTTATGAAATTGCAATTTACAACATGCCACACATCATGATTGATTTCATTTGCAGAGTTTCTTTACTTGCGGCAAAAACACACATCCACATATATATACAAAATGAAAATTCAATTGCAAATACAAATGCAATTGAAATACGACTTAAGTAATTGATATTTAGCTGCATCTAAAGGCAGTTAATAAATGCCGTAACGCTCAAAATGTTAAAATGCTAAAATGCTGCAAGTCTAATATGCCAGTATGCTGGTCGTACAGCAATGCACCAATTGCCCCGCTAGCAACCAAAACATCGTCATAGACTCGTTGCAGCTGCAATGAAAATAAAGCGTTACTACACACAGCATCAATTGAAACTCAAGCGTCGACCGCCTGCCAAACCTTGTACAAAAGCCCAACACACACACACACACACACACGCGCGCACACCACTCGCACACCTTTTCAATGTATCTACACATTTTCATGTAGCTTCATGTTTGCATTACTCTATGTGTGTGTCTCTGTGTGCGCACTTTTCAATAAATCGTTCAGTGCTACAATAACACGAACTACTCTACTGCACCCCGAAAAGTAGGCAACATGCGCTGGGTGTGCTCTTAATACACTCAAAAGAAAATATGTCTTATCAGTTGTAAACTTTCCTTTGAAGATACTAAGGTAGCACCATCAAGTATCTTTTGTGATACTGTCTTGCCTAACAGCAAGAGCTTTCTGATTCTTGATCTTATTTCCTAGTCTGTAGGGCATATTTTAGTTGTAGTGTAGGATGAATGGCTAAAATAGATGGGCGAAACGTGCAGGTAACATGATTTTGAGCGCGTTTCAAGTGGCTAGCCGCAACCAGCTCGTCCCGATCGACTCTATCTAACAACAGCATCAGTAGCAGTAGCTGTTGCAGCAGCGCATCGGCCCAAAATGCAGTTAGCATTTTCCGGCTTAAAGAGATTTTCATTGCAATAACCTGACCCGAAATGCAACTTTGTCTACCCACTCTGTCTCTCTACAAGTTCGGCCTGCAGCGGGCCAATACACAGCTCACCCATTTTCAATTGCCAACTAACTGCCACACACACACACACACACAGATGCTGTTAGCTGAATAGATAGGAATATATATATATATATAAAACGACGTACATACATATATAGATGATAGTACCGATAGACAGGTCCTGCATATTGAGTTCATTCATTCAATCAATATTTAGCCGCTGAAATCGCGATTTACGCGCATATTGCGCCAATAACAAATGAAAAGTGCCCGACTGACGCAGCGAACGAGCAAAGATTTATCTTTTGAGCGCAGCTTGCACAACTCTACAGTGGATTTTCTATTTTATTTTTCCCCATTTTAGTTTTTGTTAAATCAATTTTTATTTTCTCGTTTCTTTCGGTATTACTCGATGCATTTGAAGCTATTGGAGTTTTGTGCAATGTCAATAATTGAAATTAATTCAAGTGAGGCGATAGAGAAATGGAGCAGCATACAGCGCAGCTTAAAAGAGAATGATTCTGTCTACATACCAAGGACAATGAACCAGAAATCATAAATACATTATTATAACTCAATTAAGAATATTTCTGGCAAGTTAACGTGCATTTTCACGCATCATAAACTAGTAGAAAGTTATAAAAAACACATATAAAAAAGTACTTTAGTTTTAAACCTATTAGCAAACATTTGGCCTGTTAAAATTTTGTGCAACAGCATGTGGAAAAAAAATCGTTGCGACTAAATAATTGCAACGCTATTTGAACTAATAACTCAATTAATAACTCATTTTGGCCATGCACAACAGGAAGAGTGCCAAAAGCAGCAGTTGCCCATCAAATGCAATTTGCGCAAAAGCAACAACAACTCAACACTTACATAAAAAAAAAAATCACAGTTAACAGCCCTTGGCATACCCACAAAATACTGGTTGTTGGTCATGTTGTTGTTAGTTGTTGTTGTTGTTGTAGTAGGCGTACATCATTTGCCATGCGAACTTTTATAAAAACACAACTTAAACGACTAACCAGCGAGTATAATCTGCAGTGTGGAAAGAAGCAGAATATATAACCCTATAATTTGATTACACACAAAAAGCTGGACAGCTGCTGAAAAACAAGCACAAACTGCAGCGACGAAAGCAGCGACAACATTGTAATTCAATTTCAGGCACAGAAAGTGCACAGAAGTAACAAAAACAACAACAAAACGAAGAAAAAACGACCATTTAACAAGTGAAATAACAAAATAAAAAACGTAGCTGCTAATGAAACTAACGATGAGAGAACTGGAAGAAGACAACGAGAGAAGAGTGAAAAATGTCAACTTAAAATACAAACAGAAAGTTAAATTATTTAAAGTTTTAGGCCCAGTTAAGCAAGCCAGAAAGCTGTAGAGTGACATTGTCATTGTCTTGAATACGACTTAAATTCGACTTGCTAACTATTTAACTATTTACCAAAATTACCACGCACAAGTGGAGTTGGAGTGATGAAAATGGAAGGCGGTTCTAATATTCTTGAGGCGTATGCAAATAAGCTGTAAAATTCTTGGCGCAACTTCCTGTCAAACAGTTGGCTTTTTGACAAACCAACTGAAATGGCATATGTGCGATTGGCAGAGAGGATGAGGAGCAGTGGCTTCGTTTGCCCAGAGGCGAGCTGTGATATTGGAGTGAGGCGTTTGTGTGATGTGGTTTGAGAGTGCCACAGGAAACGGAAATGCGCATTTACACGTAACATTAACTGCTGTGCTAGTGGCTCGGCCAGAAAACCCACAGCAAAGCAAACAAAAAACCAGAAAGCCGAATAACGGAAAATCAACAAACAAACAGTCAGTATACGCCTAAGCATCCCCCCGCCCTCTTGTGCTCTTCATGCTGTTGGTGGCGCAAATGGTAATGGTAAAAGCATTAAGGTGTACCCGAACTGCCAAAACTGACGAACTTCCAATGATTTAGTCGTGTGTGAAGTTATGCGCTAAGCGATGCCAACAATGACGATGGCATCTTCAATATTTGCATAAATCCTTCAAAGCAATCCCCCCTACCACCCCTACCCAGCCATGCCGTGCAATACTTCAAAAAATATTCAAGCGTCACCGAGTGAGGGCGCTACATCGTTTTCGTTTAATGTCTAATGCGGCGTATGCGTAATGTGAGCAATGCTCTTCTAAAAAAATTCGACTTGTAAAGCACTCACATTTTGAGCTGTCGCGTATTTTAATGGCATTCGTGAACTGGTTCACTACTTGAACCAGCATTCATTGGTTTCTAAGCTCAATATTAATATTGCATTAATACCTAAACTATATAGTTTGTAACTGTTTCTGGCTGCCATAACTACATATTATAAAGTTAAATAAGAAGTATCAGAACTGCTTGGAACTGCCTTTAGACAGCTTCGATATTATCTATCCCTTCTTAACTTTTGCTTTGCTCAGCTTTACTTTGGTCGTTGCCTTTTGCTCATTATAACACGCCGCGAAGGCGGACTATTAATCATGAGCTTATTGAGGCATAAACGCGTTGTGCCACAGCGCCCACGTCTTTGCCATTTGGCGCCCAGGGTGTGTGGCCTCAAAACAGCTCAGCTGGATTGCGGTTTTAAGTTGTACTTCTTGTTGTTCTCGTTGTTGTACATGTTGCAGCGCTTTAATAAACATTCATTTGATTTAAAGGCTGTGCAAAATGGAAACTACAGCTGTTCCTGCTGCTGCTGCATCTTGAATTATTGTACGCACACCTGTTTGACGAGTTGACACTGGCAGGTCACTAACAGCAAATCACACACACCCACCCACAGTAACACACCCTAACATGCATATAAAAGAAAAGAATACACTCACAACCGCAAATTTACATAACGCCCGAAGCAGCCATTGTCATCTTATATGGCCAGGCAAAGCTTACAATGCGGCTCGCACCCTACTTTCTTTCTCTATCTCTCTCGCTTCGTATGCTGGCTGGCAAGCCAAACAAAAGCTGTCAAAGTATCTCATGACAGCAGCAACACACACATACACACATAGTACACTGAATGACACACATGCAGAGCAATCACTCATGCCGACAGTCTAAGGAGTGGAGAGCACTGTGGAAATGAGCTTAACTTTTCCGTAGAAAATTTACAGCATCAAGATAAAGGTAAGCACCTAGTAAGAAAATCTAACAGCAGATTCTAAATAGATATTCTTCTTATCCATATAATATTTTAATTATGAAGTGTAGTTCTTACAAAATTGTTAGTTTCATTGCACAGTGCACAAGCAAGGAGCAGACATCGGGCCGAGTCTTGATAAGTGCCCCCGTTGGGTGCTTTTTACATATAAGCGCCATGCATTTATGTTTATTCAAGTGTTAGCCTGTCAATGTCGTGTGTGTGTGTGTGTGTGTGTGTGTGTGTGTGTAGAAACATTACCTATTTACGTAAACGCACATACATGCAAACCCACTAACACACACACACACACATACGCACACATACACGCCCACGGCAAACACAAACGCAGCATTTGGCATATAATGATTTATCGACAATTGTTGCCAACGCGCGTTCGCCAAACACTTAGCCCTCAATTTGTTTGTCTCGCTGGAAGGTAAACGCACTTACAGATAACAAGCACTGTCACACAATAACGGCTCACAACACACACATACACAGAAATTGCGAATTCAGTTTCAATGGCAACACTCATGAACTTTAGCTATTATAATTGCCTTTGTTGTTGTTTCGCTTTATCAGAACGTTTTTAACTAGAACTGGATAAGCTTAACGTTATCCCTAGCTTTTTAAAAGGTTTTTAAGTATCTGTTTTATTTGCTGCAACTCTTGCTTTAGTCTTTGCTTTCAATAACAATTTGATTTACCAAGGTCAGTGGAGATCATAATGCTGAAACTCCTTACCAACGTAAAGATTTCCAACAGAAAACACCTTGAGAAAACTCAAACATACTTTGTGTATATGCCATGTGCAATTTTGTTGCAATTTTAAAGAAATATTTAAGTTATGGTTCATATATAAATACGTAAACATGCATATGCATATACCTTGCCTCATAAATCGTTAAAACTTGCCACATTACGCATACGCTGTGCTGTTCTTGTCTTTGTTGTGCGCATAAAATGTCTATAAAAACGCTTAAAATGTGTGAACCCCAAGCTCGAGACTGGCGTGGGACAAAAGTTTTCACCATAAAAGTTCTTGTCTTGTGTGTGTGTGTGTGTGTTTGATCAGTGTGTGTGAAGTTCGGCCACTTAATAGACTAACACTTTCAGAAGGAAAAGCGTGGCTGGGTCTTAATTTTCAATATTTTGTAGCAAGCTGCAAAACTTTTTTACTAACTTTGCCAGGCATAATATCATAATTAATTAATGTACAACAAAAAAACAAACAAAAAGTGTGTGAATTTAACACTACGCCGTACTGAGAGTACTTAAACAGGTTTCGTTCCTAGACATATATAAAATACGTATGTGCATATCGCTGAGCGGACATTTTAAAGGCGGCAGTTGAGTTTATTTATATGGCCTGCACTTGCAATTAGTGTGGCAGGCAAAAGTACTCGCTACGCTGTCCGGGTAGCTGTTAATTTATCGTTTGTTATGTTTAAAATACAAAGAAAAAAATAAAATAAAATGTATATAAGTAGATATAAAAGAAAAAATTACTGTAGAAATAGCCACAGCCATTAATGGCCATTGTGTTAAATATTTTGCTAGCAGACAAAAATATTTGCCAGCTAAGAAAATGGCATTGCATGTGTGCGTATATGTGTGTTACTTTTAAGCCATTTCCCTTATGCTTTTTGTACTTAGCTTTGGCATGCTTTGCTTTAAAGCAGCTCGAACATTACTGTGGCACATTAATCACAGAGCAGGAAGCTGCCTTTCACTCCGCTGCACTCCACTCCCAAACGAACCATCAGCGTGCCAGGCACTGAAAGCAAGAGTGTTTTAGTGTTCGCTTACAGTACTGTCAAGTGCCTAAAAGCATACCGCAAAATATATGGCCCGGCAGAGTATAGAAAATTAATATGCAATTATATAAAATTAGCAAAATGTGCGGCAAATTGATAATATGACTAATATTTAATGGCAAGTCAATTTGTTTACTTACTAAAAACTACACTCAACGCGCGTACTGTTTTGTTAGTATTGGTATTGATGTTTGTTTAAGTGTGGGTCAAACAATTGAACCCATCGCTTTGTTTGCCCTCAATAATTATGTGTAAATTATGCACAGCCAAATGCAAATAGTTAACATGCAAATGCACTTAAATATGGCAAACAGAATATTTAACACCCTACGATAATGTGTTAAGAATTTTCTGTCTTATTGTAAGCAATAAAAATATAATAAAATATACGATATTTATTTTTATTGCTTGAAATACAAAGAGAAATATTTGGCTTAATTTGGCTACACGTTCACATTTTTTGGCTAACTGAATAAACCCAAAATTAGAAATACGCTGTTCAATTTTGAATCGGATAATAGCAGGATATGTAGATGTACCGTCTAATTTTATGTGGCTAATAAACTGTTTGTGTATAAATTTATTATTTTTTTTTAATATTTTGAAAATTATTGTATTTGTAGCTTTGCCACATTTCAGCGGAAATGATAAAATTCATACACAATTTATTCATTGAAGTGGATAAAAATCAGCAAAGGTAAACACAAATACAACAAGTAATATCCAAAAACTTAACTACCAAATACCCTTTTCGCGTGACTACCAAAAAATAATAGAGGTTTTAAAAAGAGTTTTCAACTAGTATAATACCCCTTTTCCGTCTTTAGATAACAGGGTATAAACATCAACAGATTATATGAATATCAGCTTAATGCTATTATTATTGAACATTAAAAATTTAGTAAACAGCTTATTGAATTTAATTATACACAATTGAAAAATGTTTGCACATCTCGACCAACTTGTAAATACATACATATATCTGTGTTAAGTGTGTGACTATGAGCGAATTTTGTACTATTAATTTGATTTTATTGCAATCTCGATGCCAGTTTTGTATTTGTTGGTAGTGTGTGCTGCAATGCTGCAATGTTATAGATAATTAATTTAATTTTTATTGCGAATTACATAAGTTTCGCATAATTGAATATTTATAGTTTGCCCCAACAAATTTTGAAGATTTTCAACAATCCTCTTAAATATTTTGTGTTTAATACAAAAAAAAAAATGTTAAATGCTATAAGCTCTGAACAATTACAAAACATTGCTAAGCTGAAAAAGCGCTTCGGCAAACATTTTTCACGATTTTACATTCTCTAGTCTGACATTGAAAATTGCAGTTGGCGGTTGCCAGTTGGCTGAAAACCATATTGTTATACAAACTTTAGCGATTATTAAACTTTTACGGTGGCATTTTTTTATTGTTGACCGTGATATTGTAAATCATAAACCGGATGCTGCGCGTCTGTAGTAGTCGCATTATAATGCTTCCACAGATATGACACACACAAACACTAACACACATATGCATAAATCGTATTTACAATCGTATGTGGCAACGTTATGAGGACATAAAAAATATGCATTGCATATCGCAGCGCGCTTTAAGCTGCATATTTATTTATTTGTTTGTTGCTAGCAAACAAAAGGAGTTTCGTCATTGTATATTCCTCATACGCGCATTGTATGGAATGATTCCACTTTCACATGTTTTTATTTATTTTATTTTTTTGCACTATGAGCAATGTTCGCAAAAGGGTTATGTAAATTTTATGAAATCCATTAAGTCAACTTGTTTTTAGAAATATATTTTCTATGGCTATGCATGATCGATACATAAAACTGGCTTTGGTAGTGAAAAATTTGATATTTTACAAGTGTACAAACATCAACTGATTTTAACCTTAGTTGCAAATTTATTAAACTTCTTAAGATTTTAAGCCATAGATAAATTGCACATTCATGTTGCAAACTGGCATAAAATATATGGTTAAGAGTCGAGTGTTAACAACTTATTGCATTAGAACTAGCAAGACGCACTGTTTGTGGCAACTGCTTGAAGATATGTGTACCTGGCTCTCACTCTGTCTCTCTTTCGCTACACGAGAACACGTTGCAACTTTAATTTAATCACCATATAAAATATGCAGCAAATGGAAAATGCTGTTATTCAATTTGCTGCTGAATGAAGTGATGTGTGCATGTGTGTTTGTGTGTTTGTGTGTTTGTGTTTATGCCACCTGAACTGGGTAAAGGGCCAAAAAGGGAGGCGTCGTGATGGCAGCGGTAAGTGAGTGAGTTGGAGGCCACTTGCACTTGCAATGTGTGGCATGTCGTGCCGGGTTTTTCGGGTAGCGTGCCATGGCCATGGCTACCCAAGAATCGTTGCACGGCCAACATGTTTACGGCGATGCGTGCAGCACGTTGATGCATGTTTATTTTGCGACTGCCGAACGCTACTGTTGAATGCAGCATCGCATACATGTTATATGTGATTCACCATATATATACACATCCTTTACTGATACACGTATATTTATATATATATATATACAGGTCATAAAATCTGTCACCCTTTTTTTCGCTACTTTCGTTTTGAGCGCCCACAATAAACAGACGTCTTTTTCATAATGCATTTTTAATATAGCCCATACACAGATTTTTTTAATGGTTTCACTTTTTCGCTTATCACTTACTTGCATACTCTACCAATGGAGATTTCAACTTTATTGTATTTATTATATATTTTATATTCTTGTTCGGCAGACAGTAAATGCTTACTTAATATGTTGAAGCAATGTTTCATGTAAGGGTATGCAATTTATTCGTTTAGTTAAAGACTTTCGCTTTTTTGTCAAATCCATTGTAGTTCGAGTGCCGCTTTTTAAGCTTTTTGTCCAACTGCAGCGTATTTATTTATAAACAATCAGTTGGCCTCATTGAGTCGTGTAATATACGCAGTAAAGCCAAAACAAAAAGGTATAAGAAAAACTAACAAAAAGTAAAAGAAAAATGATTTTAAACCGTTTTCGATTTATCTAAGCTTTTATTTCATTGTTTATTTTAAAGCAGCTTAGTTTTCAAATCCACTTTATGCAAAGAGTGACAATGAGAGAGAATAAACAAATAAGAAATAGACATGCTGCATTTAATTACAGCAAATATTTTAATCTGATTTTGTAAATAAAGTTAAGCATAAATTTATAATTTCATGGACATTTGCATTTATACATAAAGCTAAGCTAGCAAATCATAAAACAAATCGCAAAGCTTTGTTTCCTTTTATTTTCTATTTTGACAAATCAATGGAATAACGAGATTTAACGCAGTCATGTCAAAAATATTTCACAAATAACTTAATAACAATATGCAATTCATTGGATTAATTGCAAATCAAATATTTACAATGATTTTGAGCTTTTTTGTATCACAATGAATGCGAAAAGTATAGCAAATATATATATATATATATATCTTTAATGAGTTTTCGGGTAGCTAAGCTTACTTTCACTTAGCCCAAGAAACGCCCCACTAAATACCGTCAGACGAGCTGACAGGCTAACTGACTGACCATAAGCATTTGGGCGCCAACCTTTAGATGTTGGCCATAACACAAGAAATTCCCTTCTTATGTCCACTCGCTGAAGAAAGGGCATCTTCATAATTTTCACCAGATATTTGCTTACCAATATCAAGTTGCCAGTCATTATTCATGGCCTGCCAACCAACTAATGATTATGAACAGTTAACCAGGGATATATACTTCATCTACAGAGAGAACGAGCCATTGGTGACTGAGTCTTGGGGTAAGCTCTGCGGCTGTTCATGCAGAAAATTATATGCATAAAACAAGTGATTATGCTGTCGAGAGCGCTTGCTATTATTAGGACTGTAAAAATGGCATAAAAATGGCAGAACAAGCGACAAAAGCTTCGTCCTGGCCCAGTCGAGTGTTCGACTAGAAAAATTACAAGTCAACGGCAACCACAGCAACAACAATAGTGGCATGTTATAAGAGAATATGTTTAAGTTCTATAAAGATACCCTTTAAGCAAGAACTATAAAGTTTTTACCATAGATGATATGATTTTTGAAACATCCATTTTAATTATTATTAATTATTCATTTCAGCCTTCCTCAACAGCCTCTTATACCCATCGCTCCAACTACAGGGTATAACAAGTACAACGAGTGCCGCTAAACAGCCTTCAACAATAAGTGCAAGTCAAGCATGAGACTTGGACTTAGCCTGGTTTGTAACGGGCGCAGGTAAGTAGTCAAGCAGCTAGGCAGGTGCACAAACTGGGCGTGGCTTTAGCATCCGCTTAATGGTAAAAGTTTACTATGTTTTTTTGTATTTTTGCATGCGGTCTGGCTGAACGAGCGCTTTAATAATGTAACCCCAAAATGTGGGTCAGCAGTCGCTTTATGGAAAGTCATTTCGATGTTGCAACGAAATGTTGAGCAAAAAAGTCGCGCTCTGGCAATTATAACACAACCATATGTTGCAACCAGAACTAAGAGTCTGTGGCAGCTGCAGGTGCATTTTTCCACTCTTCCTTTTGGTATTTTTTTTTTTGTTGCTGTTGCATTTGTGTTGGGGTTGTAACCTGTTAATGTGCTGCACTTAAAATTTATACCATGAAATGGTACAGCAGACAACTTTAACATGTTGTTGCTGGGGCTTACTTCTGTTTAACTTTATATTTGTATTTTATTTTTTGGCACATTTGTTGCTGTGTGTAGTATAGTGTAGTGTGCTCTACTTTTATCTCTACTTTTATCTCTGTAAGGGTCGCCTTAAGTGCTCTACAGAAGCCGCAGGACTTCACACGCTGGCAATGTGTGTTTGTGTATGCACAGCTCGCTGCATAGCTGTGGTCAACCGCCACAGGTGCCATTTATAATTCAGCCACAATTTTAATTATGTTGGTAACTCAGAAGTAACAGCACCAGCAGTGCAAACACCCTTTTTAGTTTTTGCGGTCAAACACGTTGCGTATGCGTAATCTTAAAGTCACATTATGTGTGCAAGCAGTTAGCCAATTTGATTGAGTGTCACAAATGCGCTTAACTTCGCAAAGAGCTTAGTTTTTCTTCACCACTCACTCTCTTACCCTGTGAATGATGCAACTGATTTGCGTCTGTGTGTGAGTAGCGGCTTAGTTGCTAGCATTAGCATTTACATGGCTCCTGAGTGCCAGCTAATGGATAGCTTAGTGCTGAAGGGATCACAACTCAAGTGAGCCACCTTTGACAGCAGCTGAATTGACAAGCTGCATATAACTGAGTCAGTTATGTTTGAGGTACGCAGCCAATGAAAATAAAGAAAAGTAAAAAACTATTGTAAGCTACTTACTGCTGTTACACTTAAAGTTGTTTCTAGATTAATCCTTAAGCTGCATCACTCAAGTGGCATTAGGCGTTATCTTGATTGGCTAATGATTCTAGTAATGTGGCGCTCAGAAGAAAGCAACTATAATTGGGAATTATTTGGCATCTCTTGGAGAAGTAACACAACCAAAATATATATAGTTGCCGCCCTTTAAAGGTTAACGAACTTTTCTTTACCTTTGTTTGGGCGTTAGCTTGCATGTTCTTTATAGTTGGAACTGCCAAAAGCTTACTATGCTTTCAGCCAATTAGAACTTAATGCAAGCCACAACAAAAATATTGCTCGCGTTCCAACTTCTACTTTTTTGTAATATTCGCCATAACTTTTTGCTTTATATGAGCCATAAAAAGCGGCCGCCGGCTTTAGGTTTTTTCTTCCATTCTCGCTAGTTTTATGACAGCGTGCCTACAACAGAATTTGCAATAAGAAAACAAGCAGAGTGAAAGAAAGGAAGTAAGAAAAAAAGAGTTGTTCGCCGCATGCTAAATTTGAGATCGTTAAAGGACCATCAAGAAATGCGCTTCGTTGTGCATTGAATTGGGCTATTCAGGCATAACGTTGTTCTCTTCTCTTCCCTTTGGCTCATAATCATCATAAGTAATCTAAATTCACAGCTATGCCACTGTCTGTCCGTCTTCTCTTCCTACGCCTTGGTCGCTTAAGTTGAGTGCATTGTAAAGTGCCAACATTTTTTTAGCAGTGCCAGTAAAACAGGATCGTGTTATGCCTGCTGCCTGCTGCCTGTTAGCCTATTTGCCTGCTTGCTTGCTTGGTCAAATGCATTGCACATGAATGGAAATGACTGCTGACTCCATTTCTAAGCATACACACACACATTCATACCTACAGGGCCAAGCACTTGCTGCTTATTGTAATTTACATTTATGGCTATTGTAATTATAATTGTTTTCGGGCAAGGCAACCCGCTGCTTTACACACACTCACTCTCTTCAAAATGTGCACAATGGGGCACATAAATATTATTGTTTCGGGTCTATGGTCCTATTCTGCTGCCTTGCCATGCATTTGTTTTTGATTAATTAATTTTTAAATTTATTATGTTGCATTTCAAAATATTATGCTAGACTCGAGTAATTTCTGTTTTTATATTTCATCTTTTGTTTTTTACGCGATTGCAAGATATTGTTTATATTACTGCGTCAATTTTTATTATTGCATAAAATTAAATCATGCACATCAAGATTGATTTAATTAGCATTTATAATGCATTGAATGGCGTTTATAATGCAAAAAATGACATCGTTTTTATAGGAATAATGGGTATATTATTAAATATTGCAAAATTATAAAAAAATTTATTTGTTTTTCAATTAATATTCATTGTTTTTTATATGTTTCATCGGTATATTACAGCATTATATGTTTTCTATCTCATGGCAACACATGAGATATGTTTTCTGTTTGTTTTAAGACTGTTTTAAATTTATTATGAATACAATGTAATATATTTAATGTGACAAACCACTTAAGAATAGTTTATTTAGTATACTATGACAATGCAAGCAACAAATAACAATTACAAATAAGAATTTATATTGGCCAAATTAAATTTATTTGTAAGCCACAATACTAAATGCAGTCATTTATTAGCTTTAAATAACTAGCTACAATGCTTGCGACAATAAATTTTAAAGTTGTTTTAAAGTGCAAAATAAAAATAAAATAAAATAATATATTCCAACTGAAGCTGGCCAGTAATTAGTTTGTATATCTTTGAATATGTTAGCCTTATTTTTTAATTAAAACTCCGTTTAACATTGGCAAGCCAAGGGAATTGCCTTGGCAATATATTAGGCAAATATTTGAAAATAAATTACTTGGCAAAAACATGGCCACAAATAAACACACAATAATGCCATAAAGGAAAACAAACATACATAAAATAAAGGTAACCTGAATTGACTTGTTAGTTGGAACTTAAAAATGTATACAACTAGTGTAGTCTTACACATTGGTTAATATATTTAAATGTACCTGTAAGAACTTGTATTTTGATTACACATCAAAGCATGCATAACCTTTTTAAAAGTCTTTTCTATAAGCCTGGTCTTAAGTACATAAAGATGCTTTCTATTATGTTAGTTAAGTTTAATAAGCAACGGATTAAAAACGCTTGCTCTAAATACTATACTTTAAGGCTTTTATCGTTGTGAATCAGTATTCAATTTAGAAATGGCGATAATCCAACTTTCTTAATATTAAGCAAATATTATATTGGGTTAGCCAGCATTTTAGCCATTTATAGTATTTGTCACGAGCAGCAGCTTCAGCAGCAGCAAGAAACTTCAAACCGTTCAATGCAGCTCAATTTTGAGCCAAATTTTGCTTTCAATTTGTTTGCTATATGGTGTGTTGACTGCTTTTGAGCTTTTCGTGCATTGTTAAATGTTGTTTATCCTGGCATTGTTGTGTTTGCTGTTCTTGCAGTCGTTTTGGCTTTGCAGTTCACTCAGTATATGGACCTGGCCACAAAGGAAAGCGAACAGCAAACAACCAGCAGCTAGACTTAATTTAAGCGTTAACGGAAATTAAATGCAGTTCAATAAATCCACCATGAACTTGTGACAAATTGTAGAGAAAATTTTGTACTGAAACTATTGAGCTGAACATTTCTTTTGGTTAAATAAAACTAAACTTTCAAAATATATTTCCCAAAAATATTTTGAGCTCAGTGCTTAACACACACAAATATGCTTGTTCAGTTTTGTTTAAGCCCAAAATCTCTAGAGTCACATTTTAGTTTGCGACTTAATTAATTGTTGTCTTTCATTGCTTACGCCCACATGCCACAGCTGCTGACACGCCCACAAGTTCCAATATATGCGATGGAAAAGCGCGAGTCTCGTATCACCTTTTATATTTTCAATACATATTGCATTGAACAGGGGAAATGTTAAGTTGCATTTAATTGCCACAACAAAAGGCCAAACGGAGCAACAATGTGGCCCAAGGCACACACACACGGATGACACACCCCCTTATAGATATTTGTCATTATTCAGCCACACGCATTGCTATCATTATTGTTTCGCACATTTGTCGCTATTATTGTTGCTATTGTGCAGGATATATGTTTGTGTAGTACATAACCTCTGCATATTGGCCAGACATTTCATGTTTCTCTGTGGCAATACATGTTAATAATTGTACGCACACACACACACACACACACAAGCAATGGCTATGGCAATTATTATTGCGCCGCATTTTTGGCGTTTGTTGGCTTAAACGTAACCACACATTTGGGGAAATTATTGTTAATATGCAGCTGCGTGCCAGCCTTAATATACATTACATACAACAACAACAGGCAGCAACCACAAAACGCCGCGTTTATCGTTCACAAACCGAGACTTTGATGCCTCGGCCACCTGGCATTAAGGCTTAAACGGCTTAAAGTGGTTTCAAATGGGCCACACTTCATGAATATCAGCTATCGTTTTGGCAACACAAATAACGTGTCTTTATTATCTCATGATATTTAAGTTTCGAATTAGGCAGATTATTATTTCTATTGCAGAGTAGGCCAGGCAATGCTTTGACGTTGCATTGTTATTGCAATTGAAATATCAAAAGATAATTAACATAATAATGCAATATATATCGCAACATGCCCATACACACACACACACACAGGAAAATACAAACGCCGAAATCAAGTAAAAAAATAAAAATAAAAGGCAATATGGAACTTGAAAATAGCGCAACGAGTGAAATTTATTACAGCCAAAATACACATATACAGTAGTCGCATAAAGCACTCGGTCACACACACACACACACACACACACAGTAAAAGTAACAGCAACTGCACGGAGCTTCTCTACGGCCATGAAACACTTTGGCACAAATTTGAATTTTATTTGCTACTTCCGTCGTTATATTGTTTGAGTGCTCGTAGATCGTGTGTGTGAGGGGCTGTTGAAGTTGCATATGCACGTGTATTATTGTTAGCCTTACGGCAATTTGCTTCTACTTTTTGTACCATGCGCCAACTTAAAACTTATAAATACGTCATACTGCTAATGTGGCATAATTTCGCATAAAACTAAAGGAATAAAACTTCAGCCGACATTTCGAACAATACAACATCTACGTGTAGTGCAAAGGAGTCTGTAAGAAGAAAACACATAAATAACTGCATTACCCATATGGATTAATGTGGTGGCAGTAAAACGGTAAAAGCGTATAACTTATGCACTATTTATGACGCATTAACTTAGGCTTATAAGCGCTTTAATAAATAAGAGGTATAACTAGAATTATGTTTAACACACACGATTACAATAAAAACCCCAAGGAATTATCTTTGTAAATTGTGAAGGTACAAATTGCATTTGACTCGTTTGAAAGCGAACAACACGGAAATATTTGTGAACAAATTATGCGCCTAAAAGTAGGCGTTACGCTTGTACATTCACTTTGACATGCATCATGTCCTGCAGCTAAATCACTAATTAAAAACCGTTGACCGTGATAATGTTTACACGTACATCCA
Organism: Scaptomyza caliginosa; assembly: GCA_035044725.1. Classification (NCBI taxonomy): domain Eukaryota; kingdom Metazoa; phylum Arthropoda; class Insecta; order Diptera; family Drosophilidae; genus Scaptomyza; species Scaptomyza caliginosa. The sequence goes on along the minus strand of JAWNNR010000923.1, from coordinate 97,632 downwards.
ATACCCAACAGACCCTCAACGGGTGGCAAACAAAAAAAACAAGAAAACACCGCTTAGCTTAGTATAAATAATGCGCAATTAACAGACTGTATTTAAATTTGAAAGTGTTGGCAAATGCGCAAAACATACAAATGACTTAAAAGGAATTTCATATTCTGTATTTTTGTTAAATGAATTATGCATAGCATGAGATACTTTAACCCCTTAACTATACACTTTCAATGCAATCAATAAAACGACTATATGAACACTATCTGGTACACTTAATAAACAAAATTTACCACACTTTGCAGTCAGCTTACTGCAACCAATTGCATTTTAGCCCTAAGCAAAATGTGCACTTTCTATACGGATTTTTTAATTAAATCGTGGAAAAAAATATATATATTTATATGTATCTATCGCTTATGAGTTTTCACAACTGCAGAAAAAAGGAATATAAAAATGGATATGCCAAATAACATAAGGCACTGTAAAGGACATTTTGTTTCGTGCATTAAAATATATATATATATATATATATATATCTAACTCTCACAATTGAATTGAAATGGCTTTTCATGTGTATGGGAATTTATAAATTCTACTCTACGGCATATTTGTTGTTTTTTTTTTTTTTGAGGGTACGTAATTTGCACAAACTGAACGCTGACAAATTACTAATTGAAAGCGCGCGCTCGAAAACTGTGTATGGTTTTGGGCAGAGTGGGCGTGGCCATTTCTCCACACTGCACCCAATATGCAGTGACCTGCACCGTCCACGTTTGTTTACCCAAATGCGATGACATGTGCATGTATGTGTGTGTGTGTGTGTGTGTTGAACCGAATGCCAAATGCTAGGCAATACGAGCAGTTAGAAGCTATATATACATATATGGCTATATCAGCGGTTTAGGCCATGGATGGGATGCAAATGCTGTTTGTCGCGCTCAAGGCTGGCGTTCGCTTTGCTTTGCCCCTTGCCCCCAACAATTGCCTGGCTCAGGCCCACACCACACTAAAAACTGTTTGCCTGCCTGCCTGGCTAGCTGCCTGACTGATTTATATGCAAAACGCGGCGAGAACAGTTTTTCAATTAAATTCGTTTGAGTTGTCGTCGCGGATTTCAATTTGAAAGCTGCCATATAATTTATTAGCATTAGCCGCACAACGACTTGAGCCTCGCTAAAAATAAAAAAAATATAATAAAAAATAAAAACCAGACAAACCAACCAAAAAAAAAAAAAAAAAATGGAAATAACAAACCGAATATAATAAAAGCAGAGCTTCATCAAATGCGGCTCAATCCAATAACACAGTGAATGAAATTGTGACAAATTTGCTTTTCACTTTGGAAAATTAAAAAAAACGCTCGCATAAAATATACGCGCCGAGCGAAATTTTCTTTCATTCATCATCACAAAATATCGCATGATGCGTTCTTCTTTCTAAGTCCATATTTGAGGCATGTTCACTATGCTATAAAGTATGAAATATGTTACTTAACTATTACAAACAAATCAAATTGCAATTTTATCCTTTGTAACTCTAATTTTACACAACAAATTCAATTAATTGTTCATGGCAAGCTCTTTTCGAATAAATAATAAAATCATTGCCAATATAGAGCACTCAATGGCCGGCCTGACTTTAATGAAATTCATTTTTCTTGCGTTCACAATTCTTTTGTTTTGTAACAATATTTTTTTTTTTTGTGTCGTTGACTTGGCAAACTTAAATCCGAGGCATTTGATATTGATTTACTTAAAAGGCAATATCAGTTTGCAAAAGCAGCAGTGGCAAACCCTTGGCTTTAGTACTTGTACAGCAGAGAGCTGAGGGCAGGGTGCAGGATGGCACCCAATATTGAGAAATGTGAAAATTGTACAATGAAAATTGGAGTGAAATTAAACTAAAGCCCGCAGGCGATAATGTCGCTTAGGATGAGATGTTCTGGTCGCAAAGACAGGCTGTCCGGCTGAATGACTGCCTGACTTGTTGGCATTCATTTTGAGGGGGGGCGAGAGTTGGTTGTGTGTGTAGAAACCAACGCAACGCAACGCAACTTTGGGACACTTAAGCGACATCGTTATCGAGTATTTGTGTGTGTGTGTGTGTGTGTGTGTGTGTGTATGTTTGTCTGTCTGGGCAAACCGAGGCATGTTTCAAGGCCCCTGCCTTCCTAATGAGAGACAAAAATGGCGATTTGAATGCAAATAACTGCAGGGCTGCTCCAGACGGACAACAATTACAAGGCATTGAAGTGGTCGGCGATGGGGTGTGAACTTGGCATTGTACAGCATTTTCTCTCGACTGCCCTTTCAAATCTAACAAAATGCAAATGCAAAAGTCATTTTTGGGCTTTGCTGCTGTGCGACAACGCCTGTTGGCATTTAAATTAAGTTCTTCAAGTGGATGGGGTGGGGGGGGGGGGGGGTGGCATGGGCATAGGGGCACTATGGAGTGCTAGAAGCTGCCTAGGCCACATAATTTTTTGGTCGGCCAGGTAACTTCTGTTTGCATTTAATTAAATGCCAATATTTGAATCAATTTGCATTCAATGCGATAAATTCGAGAGGCTTGGCATCTAATCAACTCTGGTTTTTCTCGTCTTGGCATATTTGTATTCTATTAATTTGGCCATTGACAAAGCTATTTACTCAAGAGCTGCGACAGAAGAATGCGGCATTTACTACCTGGACACAAGTTGGCTACATAGCTCATGCCAAACTATGCCAAGCATTTTATATCTGTCCTCGTTTCGCTTTACCTAACCGGCAATAATGCTGAGCTTTGGAATCTTGCTTACAATGGACCCTGCTAGTTGAGAATATTTATGTGGTTATTAAGCCAAGAACTGATAATAAAACCTTCGGTTTCTGAAGGCTCTGTAATAATTGCAAACAATTTGTTTGCCACATATATATGTCTATGAATCATATTAATAAAGCTCACATTCAATTAAATATTGCTCACTTTATGGCAAAATGTAAATGAAACTCTAAATGTATTCATTATCTATGTTAATCCCTTCAATCGTTATGACGCTTAAAAATAAACTGTTTGTTATTAGCATACATGTTTTATGGGAAATCAATTGCACCTTGTCTGTTTGTTGCATGTTTGCAGTTAATTTCATTTAAATATCATTTCCTAGTAATTTCGATCTGGACAAATCAAATTGCAATCGCCTTGCTAACTAATTATTTGCATATACATATATATATATATATATGCTTGTATACCAATCAATTATTTATTGCATATATATTTTAGTTTATTTTATATTATTTTTGTGAGTAAAAATAATCGTTATTTTATTGGAAATTCGTTTGGACGAGCATATATTGATTTGATTAAAAGTGAACACATTTTGACAAGTTAACGTTCATAAATTAAAATCAAAAAAAAACAACTTACATATAAAAATACCCTGTACATTACTTGTGGAGAGATAAACTGTACAGGGTACATTGCAATCGATTTTACTTTGCCTAGAACCGATTTACTACTGATTAATTTATGTTAATCATTCACAAAACACTTTAATTAAAAGTAGCGTTAACATACATATGTATGTATGTATATGGAGGTGTTAATTTGTACAAATGTTTTTGTTAAGCCCATATTTTATTAAATTTTGTATTGTTGTTCTGGCTACGATAACATAGTATTAATGATTATCAAACAACATGTTTAAGCATTTAATTGTTTGCTGCAACATAATTTAATTATGTTGATTTTAATGCATTAATGCCCGATTTATTTACACGTTGAGCAATGTATTACATACTTAAAAAAAAACTTTTAAATCGAAAGCATATACAAATTGCAGCTAAATAGTGAATCAGAGTTGGTTTATTGATTGAAAAACCTGTACAAAACGTGAATTTTGCAAAAGTTTTCGCATTAAACTATTTAAGCTGAAAACTGTCGACTTAATGCAAAAACGAAAAAAAGAACAATAAACATGAAAACTTTAATACCCTGCTTAACTTAACAAATTTTGATTGCTTTAAAAAATAATTTCTAATTAATAAAGCATTCTTCAGTTTATTCTTTATTGCGTATACGTACTGTGTAAAAGCAAAGAGTTAGAAAAAAAAAAGACGTACTCAACTGAGCATTAATTTGGTTGCTTTTGGCTGACGCTTTGTTGTGGCCTGTGGAGCACCGGTCAATGCTTTGGCATTTCTTAAATAAGCCATTGGCTTTGCTTATAAAATAATATGCTCACCACAAGCGTTTGCTGTGGCTCCTTTGCCAATAAGAGCAGAGCACAAGGCGCATCAATCCCATTGGCCATCTTTCGATACTAACGCTGCTGCTGCATTTGAGCGTTAAATGAATTTCTTCACAAGCTGTGACGCAATTCGTGCGAACGTTTCTCAATAACAAAATTAACAGAAATTGCAACATATTGTTGCATGTGTGTCCGAGTGTGTGTGTGTTTGTGTGTTTGTTACTAGAAGGTGGACAGCACGTGCGTGTGTGGTCTGCGCCACAACAAATTGTCAGAAAAAATCAAGCAACAGTATCCAAGCAAAAGGCATTCCGACAACTGGCAACATTGTAAAAATAAAACATCTCTAACATAAGTAAAGATAACTCGAATAAAAAGAAATCAAAAACAAACTGACTATTATATATCAAATAACCTGTCATTTCTGGCAGTGTATGGAAGCCACAATCAGCAACAACTTCAAATGCAACATTCTGCACAATGCCGCACAGCTTTAGCACAGCCAACTGTGGCAACAACAAACAAAAATGCTTAATGAAGCGACTGCCTGCCCCAGAGCATAGCCGAGAGCAGCAGCAATGACAAAAGGGTCGCCAATCTTTGGCAACTGTTGCCCAAAGCCAAACCCAAACCGTTGATGGAACTCGTTTTGCGGCCATTCACAACTGGCTTAACAGGCAGCGGGGTTTTGCCCTAAAACACATGTGACCATTGAATATCACATCTGAAATAGAAAAATAGATATAGCAAAAACGTACGTGCAAAAATTTGTGCGCTTGATTAAATTTGGAGTCCACCAAATGGTGTGGTTGCAAAGGCAAAAGGCGACTCCGTGACCAGTGGATGGTAAATGCCACAAGTGTGAGCCACAGTTGAAAGACAATCAGGCGGCAATTTAAAATCATTTTCACTGTGTGCGTGTGTGTGTGTGTGTGGCAACCAGCCCTGAGGCACGCTTCCAGGCACCACCTGCTGGCAACTGAAACAGTTGCAGTTAACTTTTGCTCGATTAGTTTCGATTTGGTTGCTTTTCTTTTTCTTCTTTTTTTTTTTTTGCCTACTTTGGCACTTGCAAATAATTTAATTTCCAGCGTCTTAACAGAGACAGCTGCTAAGCATGCCATGGAAGGAGATCATGGAATATGGTCGAGTAGGCATCACGTTTTTAATGTCAAATATCACAGCAACAGAATTTATGCCACAGTCAGAAACTGGAATTATCAAATTTCTTTAGTTAAATGTTTGGTAAAAATGAAGACATTAAAGTTGTGGGGTCGCTAGTGGTGCCTCCAGGTGAGTCAAAGCGACCCTTAACACCTTTCATAATTTGACATAAAACCACAAGCAGACCAAGAACCACAGCCAGAGTCAGAGTCAGAGAACTTGATCGTTTGTCGGGCGTGTTGTTTGGTAGCCGAATGTGACACTTCCGCTAAATGTTGCTATTATTTAACAATTTTGTTTATGTATGCTACCCAGCACAGGCGCCCTAACCCACATATGTACAAACCCTGGCTGAAAATATAATTTATTATTACTCAGACTACGCCAAACTAGGGGGAAGTAACGGGTGTAGAAAACTAAATTGTCGTCGTTGTCGTTGTCGTTGCTTGAGTCGAAATAAAAAGTAGGAAAACAATTACAGCTGACTTAACACTTCCGTTGCTTGTTGGGGGAAAAAAAAAGCCGCACACGTTTATCCTCCACAATGTTGAACCCAGGTGCTGGGCATGGGCGTTGCAAATGTGGCAAAAGACTTTAACGCACTGCGCTGCCGTCAAGCACTCGAAATTGTAATTTAACACGTACACAATACACATTCGTATTTAAGCTACATGCTTTGGTAGATGGTCAGTTACCAGCTGCTTGTTGGCCTTAAGAATACGAACTTTTACTGAACCTTGAATAACACAATAATTACGCTATTAGATGCATTGTTTAACATTTTATTGTGTTTAAAAAAATCAAATGTCAAAATAGAACTCGCAAGTAAAAATCTCCAAAAATAATATAAAGCACCTCAAGAACATAATTAATGTTATGGTTTGATTTGTGCGTCTTAAAACTAAACGTGTTCACACTGCAGAGGTCTTTAACAATAGATCAATCGATACGGTCACACTTGATAACATTTCGATAAGTACACAATCGATTTTCTTTTAGATCAAAGCATTTGTTGGAGTAAAATACAAAATGTAACTTAATTGTGAAAAATAAATATGAATAATAAATAATTGTTAAAGATGTGAAAATTTATGATTACACAGTTGGCTGTCGTAAATAATATATATCTATATGTGTATGGTTAGTAATCAATAGACTTTTGAAAAGTCTACAACAATTTGGTAAACTGAATTAGTTTTATAATTTGAGTAAAGAAAACAATATAAAAAAGTAATTCTTCCTGTTCTTGTTCGAGATATTTGTGTACATTTTGTTTAACTAACTGCTAATATTCGAATACATTTTGTTGATAAGTCTAAGTCATGTTTTGAATATTTAGAATATGCCAATAAGCTAACTATTTTGTAGAAAATCAAAGTCTGTTGCTACCACGCCTTTTTCAAAGGTGCGAACACAAAATTGGCGTTAATATAAACCATTCTAATCAACTACATAAAGGCAAAATTGCTTTTTCATTTCTTAGAGGCTAATGCAAACTTATCAATAAGTTAAAGGATGTAAAATATATACATAAATGTATGTATATTTAATGTATATATGTCTGTACGTATTAATTATGCGTTCATTGGTTGGCATTGTAAAGATTGATTGATTGATTAAGTGAATGAGTTAATGGCATTGATCGTTTTGTTCACATTCGAGACACAATTTGTAACATCTGTTCGAGTTGTGGCTTTTAAGCACTCTAAAGTAAAACCTGAAGCATTTCGAGGCAAAGCTTAGATATAACTGGGCGGCATAAACTACATTTTGGGGCATTATCGCAGCAGCAAGCAGCTCACTTTGTTGATTCTGGCGGTGCATTGGCATTGCCAAAGAGCTCCTCATATGATGGGGCTGCAAGAGAAGAGTTCAAATAAAATTGCTGTGCAAAAGATATTCGCATAACTTACGCAATGCTTGCGCGTCAGCAGGGTGACGATGCTGCATGAATGAGATGGACGCCGCTGAGGTGGATGGCAATTGGCTATAGCCGCCGCTGGCTGCAGGCTGTGTAGCAGCTGATGTTTCCGGCAAGTGCAGAACAGCTTGTGGCATTGCCAGCAGCGTATATTGCGGCGAATCGGGCAATGGATACGGTGGTAACTGTGGCGGTGGATAGGATTGCACCATCAACGGGCTGGACGAGTAAGGCATGTAGGGTACATTAGAGTTGCTGCGTAGACTGGCGCGTGCCGAGGGGCTGCCATACTGTGAGGATTGCGAGCCCGACGTGTACGACAGCTCGACGCCACCAACGGCCGGACTCAGCGTGGAATCAGATGTAGTCGAATTGAGGGAGCTGCATTCGCTGTACTGCGAAGAATGCGATGGCGAACCAATGGAAGAGTCCAGCGCTGGATATACAGACAGTGCAGCCGACGGCTCAAATGGATTGCCAGGCGCGGCGGCAGCATCATCCGGACCAGGTGGCCCATCGTCGGGTCGCGGTGGCAACGTTGGACGAAACGAGCTGAGTCTGTTGGAAACATCCTGTGAATAGACCTTAAACGGCAAATTAAGCACCAAATTCTTAAAGAATCCACGCAGCACTGCCTCAACGCGTAGCTCATAGGATATGGTTATGACGCCACTGAATTGCTCATCTGTTGGCTGCGCTGTGTCCGGCATTAACAGCTCGTGTGCAAAGCTGCGTTCGCTCTTCTTCACCACAGCGCCTGTCTCCTTGTTGGCTATTGCAATGCATTCGACTTTTTGCACGCGCAACGGCACGTGGCTGTAATAGGTGACGTACTGTAAAATGCTAAGCAGAAGAATTTTAATGATAAACACATGTGCAGACGATTTTGCGAAAGGTGGCAGCACTGTTTAGACTTACTTGAAGCGCAGCTTCTCCACATTTGTTGTGCTATTGTTCATAACGGTAACACAGATGCGCAACGGTTCACCGCGCACTGCAAAATCCTCGGGCAGCAGGGCCAGCATGGTAATGGGTCGTGTACCAAATAAGCTAATTGTCTTAGTAATTTGTTTCTCCAAGGGCGTAGGATTGCTGCGATAAGTCAATGGCAGCGGCATATTCTTCACAACCGTAAATGGTATAGTATGACGTTCGTCAAAGGTCCAGGGTTTTTGGATAAGGACGCGCATTTTGTATTTGATGCTGCCGTAACTGCCCCGAAAGCTGGAGGGCAATTGACGCCCCAGGGCAACGTTGAAGGTAAATGTGTGCTCGCCAGGTGACAACTCTAGACCGCGTGGCTCAAATTCGGGCAGCGGAGTTTCGCTGTGCTCGTAAATCTCTTTGCTGGTGTAGAATAGGCTGCGTGTGTACTCATTGTTGTTTGAGTTCTTTCGCAAGATTTCCATCCATTTGCATTTACCTTTGCCAGTTACTTGGATTTTGATAGCTGGAAGAAAATTTATTTAAAATACAAATACGTTAAACGATGTTTAAAGTTTAAATTGCAAAGAAGGCGACACCTAGCGTAAAACGTGTGCACTACTGTGACACCAGTGCTGCCAGCAAACCTTATGGTTTGCGAACTAGCTCACGTTGCCACTTATACAGCGACCATCGCAAAAAGTATTTTTTCCACTGATACATCGATAACCAATGTATATCTGAATTTGTTGAATGGTTAGTGTTGCCACATATTTGCTGAGCAGAAAACACGACTTTTTCCTGCTAGCATTGGACAAAATATAAACTTTTTCATTTAAATGGCTGCGCTTAAATTGGTAAGTAATTGTTGGAGAACATTGAAAACCGAAGTTGCGACTCCACAAATGGAAAACAAATGCGGCAAAGCACAGGGTATCGTATTTGTATAGTAATGGGCAAGCCGAAATTTTTCTGATGCGTATCTATTCCTAAACGTTTTTTTTTTATTGCATTTAGGACGCCAGACAGTGATATATGCAATGAATTAGAATCTGACTAAAATGAACGCCAATTATATATCACGAGCTTTGTGCTACCATGGCCAGCCACTGCAAAAGATTTGGGACGATGAAAGAGGCGTTGATGATTTGCGACACCTAAATTTAACGCAGCCCAACTACAGTGTCTACCAGGAGCGACAAAAATACTTTACTTTTCAGGAGCGTGCGAAACGCTTGAAAATCCATCAATTCTTGGCACGAAAAGCAAGCGATTTGTATGACCGGCAACTGGTGGGCCATGTTATGGAGGAATCATGGCAAACACAAATGAGCAACTGCATCGCGCCGCAACCGCCGATGGAATTCTATTTGAATGTTAAGGATAAACGCAAGGCCTATGCGTATCGCATAGGTGCACTAAAGCAGGGTGACATTGTTTTTGCCACTGTGCAAAAAGTTATTTCAAATGCCAATCGCCTTGTGGTCAAACCACTGTGCACGGCAGAACCCTTACACTTCTACCTGGCGGATATACCCATAAAGGTTTGTTGAAATGCAATAAGCTGAAGCTACAATAATTATAACATATCAATGTTTAGGCCATCATATTGCAGGATCAATGGGGTCCACTTCCGCTGGATAAACAGGGTTCACCGCGTCCATTTGCGGTTAACGATTTTATACGTTGTGAAGTCTGCAGCGTATCGGCAGATGTGGAACGCCTAACTCTAGGCATGTTAGGCATATACAATAAAGACCCTGATGTCAAGCTTGGCCTTTGTGATGTAACCGATTTTCCCAGCTACTATCGGTATGCTATTGAGACTTTTAAATATTTTTGTTAGTGTCTAATCGCCATTAAATCCATAGTCCAATACATAATGTGGATCCATCTACGGCACCCCACTATGAGGATCAGTTGAACGCGGCTTTGGAACTAGAGAATCCCAACTATGATGTGCTATTTCAGCTAAACGGATTGCAGCCCAACGAGAATCTAACACTAATGAGCAGTATCAAAGGTGGCTTCCCCGAGGCTGACTATGCGCCAGAGCTGCGACAAAAACAAGCCTCACAGTGGGCATTCCGGTAAGTTTTCATGTTATAATCACGGCTGGTCGCTTCGATTAGGCAAACGCGCTTATAAGACAAATTATACAAGTCTATGCTTGAGCGGCCAGCCGTGTTTATCGAAGAATAGTAACTAAGATATGCATCCATGAATGTATGTATAACTGTCTGTATATATGTACCCATTGCACCACACACACACACACACAAAACCAATTATCGAAAAATCAGCTCCGTGGCTGATGGCATTGAGCACTTTAAGAATGGCCAACAAGTTGAGGCCTTTCAGTGTCTGAACAAGGCCCTAAACATTGATCCGCGCAATGTCGAGGGTTTGGTGGCGCGCGGCGCACTTTACGCGAATCGGGGCAGTTTCTTGAAGGGTCTTAAAGACTTTGAAAAGGCGCTCATGTTGAATAAGTACCATGTGAATGCGCGTAAATATATGGGCGAAACCCTTGTGGCACTTGGACGCAGCTATGAGGAGGAGAATCGCATACCGGATGCCATCAAGGCTTATACCGATTGTCTCAATCTATTGCCTCAACATGAGCAGGCGCGTATTTCCTTGGATGCACTGCAACAGGTGCGATCAACTGCAGTTCCCGGCACTAGCTCCACCTTGTTGGCCGTGCAGCAGCGTGGCGCCGATCTGCTTAATTTGCCCAGCACTGTTGGCGCTTCGATCACTATTGCCTCATCGGACGACACTAGCTCATCCAGTGGAAGTGAGAACGAGAATGACAGCGAGGAGCAATGTAAGTGCCAAGCGGCAGCATAACTGAGTTAACCCACAACTAACCTATTTCACATTTTAGCCGGCAAGGCACGTACAATCTTGCCCATTGAGCAGGACAAACGCGCTGTTAGCGATGCTCTATCTGCCAATGAATTCAAGCTGGACGATGATGAGACCATGAGCAGTGTGCGTCGTCTGTTGCGTGAAGCTAGCAAGCACAAAAAATCCAAGAAGAAAGGCAAAAAGAAGAAGGACAAGGAAAAGGATAAAAAGGAACGCAAGAAATCCAAATCGAAATCTGTTGAAACTGGAGAGGCAACCACAGCCACTGAGGCTGCTTTGGAAATGCTTAAAAAAATTGACTATGCGGAAGCCTTCAGGTAACTGCGTGTCTCTTCTACTAATCTCGCCAATTACTGGAGCATAAAGAAACTACTCATGTATTTGTTTATGATCTAGTTTAATTGACTTGAGTTTTAAAGTGGCCGCCTATAATTTTGGAATATCCTTGGAATAACGTTTCTTTTCTTGTTTTTGCTAACAACCTTTGCAGGCTCATGAGTACCAGCAGCAACGATGCACAGCTCAAGTCACAGCTGCAAAACTATTTCAAGCGTAAACAGCGCTCGGAGTCGCCACCTCCACCGCCGCCACCACCACCACCACCAGTTGTAGCCACGACGCAGCGCAAACAGGCAGCGGCTGCTGGAAACAATCTGATGATGGGACCAAGCACTTCGAAATATGCAGCGGCTGCTGGCCATGTGGATGATGAACAGCCGCCGCCAGCGCCCAAATTCCATCAGCATCATCAACAGCAGCAACAGGCACAGCCGCAGCAACAAAAGCTATCATTTCAAATCAAGAAGCGTCCGCTGCAAATGGACAAATTTGGCTTATTGCGTCTGGCCACGCCGCTAAGTTCGCGTTCTCGTAGTCGCAGTCGCTCGCCTAGGCGTCGCAGTCGCAGCCGCTCTCGCGGCAGACGCCCATTGAGGCGTTCGCGCAGTCGCAGCAGAAGCAGTCGGCGGAGCAGCCGATCTCTTCACTCCAAAACACGCAGACGCCGCAGTCCTACTCGCAGTCGTACACGCAGTCGAACACGCAGCCTCTCCCGTAGTCGTAGTCGTACCAGAAGTCCCAGCTATTCACCATCTTGGTCTGGTGGACGCTTTAGAGGAGGTCGTGGCTATAAGAAACGGTTTAATCACCGGGATCGACGCTCCCGCTCACGTTCCTTTGGCCGCGGACGCCGCTCACCCTCGCCGTTTGTGCCGCGACGCACACCCTCGCCGGCCACACGGCATCGACGCACACGCTCCCGCACCATCAGTCCGCGACGCCATCAGCTGGCACGTTTTACTCCGCGCGGACGTGGCCGCGGCCGCGGACGTTTTCAGAGTCGCTATACCTTTGATATCCGTTTTAATGGACGGCGTTCTAGTCGCGATAACAGTTTAAGTCCAGCGAGAGACGGACCCACAATTGAAGAGGTAGATAAAATGATTAAGGAAGCACAAAAGGAACGCAAACAGGGCATCATTGAAAGCGATAAGGGCATAGTCAAAAAGAAAGCCACAAAAGCGACCAGTGAGAGCGCCTAGAATTTAAGTTTAGGCTCATCCAATGTTAAGATTCTTTTTATACATAGTCCTTAAAATTTCTTATTAAACATTGAAAATGTATTTGATATCTCTGACAAATTCCCCTGCTATCACAACCATGAACACCAAAATAAAGAAGCTTGCGAAGCATTTTCTGCATGTCACGCATGCAATACATACACAAAAAAATACTTTAAATACTTAACTAAAAACTTCAGCAAATTGTATTTAAAAAGAGCAACAAAAAACACCTTCAACTTAATAAAATATTAGTGGAAAACGTTTCAATATTTGAAGAATTCAGCAAAGCAGACATAAATAAACAACCATTGAAAGTGTTTGTTTACAGGGTAGACTGGAAAACTGCTACCGATATCAACAGTTGATTATTATTTTCAATTGTTAATTGCTTGCATACCTAAATAAACACACACATAAATATACGTACACATGTAATTCTATTTATATAACAAAGTGTGTGCTTTGCCTCTCTTTCACAAGGCATTACAACCACAACAACAAACAAATCCAGATTGCTTAAACCGGCTATTCACAATAGTTGGCGCTCTCTTACGCACCCATACTACAGCCAGACAGAATACACAAAAGAGAACCAGAGAGTTTACCGCCTTGCTATGTATTGGGGGGACACATATGGTGCAGTCGTCTAACTAAAATTCGTACGAGCAGAGCGCATAAAAAGTCTGGACGCTTAACGAAGTTCAAACTCAGTCCGAGATAAAATGTCCCCCCTACATTCAGTTGATATTTGCCTGCCGGCAACAGCAGAAGCGCAACTTTCGAAGAGCCCAGCAAGGGGGAAATGTTTGTGTCTAATTGTGTGCCTTTTGCTTGTGTGTGTATATATATTTGCTAGCGCACAAGACTTTAATTAAGAATAACATACGCAAATACTTATTGTAATTAGTACACAACGCGCTCCATTACAAAAGTCTCATTGGGTAAGTAATAAGAAATCTTTTATTTAATATCGTTTGCAATTTACATAAGCGCTGCATTCGTCAACTAAGAACTAAGAAAGAATGTGAAAAGGAAAAACGAGAAATACAAGAAAAATAGCGAAAACAAAATGTAAAGTGCGGAGCAAAACAACACGCGGCGGCATTGGCTTTTGTTTGGACTTTGAACGATAAGAGCGCACCCACAGCAACAACATCAACACAGTGTAAAGACAAAGAACTTGAAAAAAGCCACGCTTGTGGTTGTTGTTGCTGCGACTGCGCTACACTTTAGTCGCCATGTGTGGGGCATATGAGCACTAAAATGCTGTATATTTTGAGAGTAGTGAACGAAATAAAAGATAATACAAATTACTATTTATAATTGTTTGCTAGTTGAACGCTATCTTTTAATAGCCTGATAAATATTGTGGTTTTGATAGTACAGTGGCCAAATTGCAAATATAAAAAAAAAACCTTCGATTAAAAAGGTTCTTGAGGTTTGTTTGTTATTACATTTGTCTCTATGTTGTCTTTAAAGTATTTTCGAGTTTCTTAACAAACACCATCTAGCATTTAAAGAATATATTTGATAAATAAATACAAGTCTGAAGCGTCTTATCAGAATGACTAAAATGTACTCATATATCTGTGCCTTTAAATCTCTTGCAGCGTTAACTTAACCAAAATCCCGCATATAAAATGTATACGAAAATCTTTCGTGCTGTGATAATTGGCGCCCCTGGCTCCGGTAAAGGTACCATCTCGGAACGCATTGTTAAAACCTTTGGCTTTCTGCACATCGCATCCGGTGATATTCTTCGCCAGAATATCATCAACGGTACGGATTTGGGTAAAAAAGCACAACGCTACATTGCTGCCGGCCAACTGGTTCCCGATGATATCGTGACAAAGACAATGCTGGGCCGAATAACCGAGGTGGGCAACAAATCGTACATATTGGATGGTTTTCCGCGCAATAGCGCTCAGGCGGAAATTTTGGCAGCTCGTGAACAAGTTGACGCTGTTATCAACTTAGACATTCCACATGATGTGATTATTGAGCGTGTTAAACATCGCTGGATACACGTGCCGTCTGGTCGTGTTTATAATACAGGTTTCAATGATCCAAAAGTCGCCGGCAAGGACGATAAGACAGGCGAAGCATTGACCCAGCGCGAGGATGATAAGCCCGAGGTGGTGGCAAAGCGTTTACAACTGTACGATGAGCTAATGGGTCCCGTATTGGCCTGGTATGGCCAACGCGGTTTGTTGACCACTTTTAAGGGACGGGAAACCAAAGAAATTTGGCCGCGTGTCGAGCGCTTTCTCAAAGACAAGGTCAACAAGGGTTAGGATAATAAGGGTATTAAGGCAACTAGACACAAAATTCAATTATGTGCACAAAGGCAGCTGTTGCTAGTGTGTGTGTTTAATTAAGGTCAAATGTATACATACATATGCATATTAAGTGTATATACTCTTCAGTATGGGGTACGGATCATAGAAACTAATCAAATGTAATTGCGAAGCCTTACAAAACAAAAACGAAGTGTGTTTTTATGTTTTATGCCGACATCGCAGCAACCATCTGAAACATTTCCCCAATAAAAATGTATTGTTTTGATAGAAATATTGTATAGTAAACATTTATATATGTACTTGTATAAACGCTTCTTAGTAGGTGCTCTGATAATAAATCGTTTTTTTATATTTCCACTGATAACGCAACTGTTGATTTTGGTATTTAGCCGTAATAGATATGGCAAAAACTATATTCGGACTAATAAACAAACTTTATAGAACACTTGTTTACCAAACAGAAAGTTTAACGTCTTCCATGGCTTTCCAACTAAAATGCCCTACTCGTTTGCGTGTAGCATCCGAAAAATGTGGCGCTCTCGATATATTCTCTTAGGCACACACACGCGCAAAAGCGAATTGAGCACACCAAAGGACGCTACATTGTTACTCTCTTTCTGCCAGACTTCAATTACATTGCAATGCCATTACGGGTATTGTTTTGATTTTGATATTGAGTACATGTGTGTGTGTATTTTAAAAACAGATGAGTGCGACAACTGAGTAAATGCCGGCAATCAATTCACCATTGAATTTATCTATGATGTTTAAACAGCTGAAATAAATACCCGCACGCAATACATTTTAGTAATGCCAATGAAAATAGTCGAACTGCTCAAGCAAAACAAAATTCATTGACCAATGAGCTATGCAGCATACTAAGATGTACACTTTTTTCTCGACTGCACTGTTTTTGAGAGCAGAGCTCTCTTTGTGCTTTAGCCATTATTACGGCATTTGTCACACACATAGAGGGAGCACGCGTACACAACACCGATCTGCCCCGCACCCTTGCACACACTATAGGTGAACCCGTGCGTAGCATTTCCTGAATCAAATGACCCTACCAAGCAAGAAGAGCAATTGCTGAATGCAATTGAGCACTAATCGAAGAATGATGGCAATTTAAAGAATTCGTTGTTCGGAATAACACACAACTATATGTTACAAATGGCTGCGACTGCTGACTCTCGAATTGTTTTTGTTGCCGCTGTTGTTAAAGATCTTCTTTGTTTATGCCAATGTGGCCATAACGAAAACCACGATAACAATGGGTGAATAAAAAAACTGTAGTACTGACCGCAAATCCAGGTCTGCCAAAGACTGAGTCACTCGTGGTGCAAGTTAAGCTTGCGAAATATCAAATAATAACAGCAACAAATAATTTTAATTTACCTCGTATTTTGGTACGCTTGGTTAGATTCATCCAAATCTCGCCGCGAATGACCTGGCCACCATAAAAAATGCGTTCTGGATTGTCCAGTCGTATGCATAGTCGTTCGCTTTCCATGCTGCTGCTCTCATTAAATACTCATCCAAAAATAACATACAAAACAACACATTTAAGCGGCCGCTTTGGTATCACTGTGCAGAAAGTACAACTATAACTTTAGCGCACTTCAGAACTAGAAAAACTATTGTTAAGGCATTCACTTTAAATGACAACATTTAGGTTGAGATTGTAACATTTACGCGCAAGCTTCTTTGTTAAAATTACATTAACCGCGGCGAGTATTTTAATAATTCATGCAAACTAACTATAATCGTTGTTGCTTTTGTTTTACCTTGCAACACGATAACAATAATCGATAACGCTAACAAAATCAGCTGTTGCTAAATACAAAACGGCGCTGCCACCTTACTAAGAACAACGCGCTGAAAGCTTTTATTTAAAACTACGATAAGCAACTTGGCTTAACTAAACCTCATGTCAAATGCAAGATTTTGAAGTCTTGAAGAAAAATAACGTATTTTCAGCGTGTACTTTTCCGCCTATGCACCAAGTGGCTACTGCCCGCTCTCAATCAAAGCTGCCCGCTCAAGAACGAATCATAATTCAATCATCAGACTCTGCTTCAGTATTAATTTGTCGCTGCTCGGGCTTGGTAGTTTGTTGTCGCGACGCTTCAGTGGTTGCTGTGGCTGTGGCTGCCGCTATCATTAAAACAAACAAACCACATATTCAAAAGCAAATATCCTGACACAGCCTATCACCAAGACTCAGCTATAAACTTATATATTCAGAGCTTAAGATGAGCAGTAAAGTGAATTTTAGCTTCGATAGCGCCTTGGGCGTCTATTATGCTGGCCAGGTTGTATCCGGCACAGCGGAGCTTATCACTGAGCGCCCAAAAACCATTCGCTGTAAGTTTAAAGACGTATATAAATAATAATTCATTGTGCTTCTAGATAGCATGACGTCATGTTGCCCCCTTCCTCTAATCCCATTCCATTGCGTATGTATGTAAAAAACTTGTGGGGCAGACGCTTCATTAGTATTCGAGCCGTCATAGTTGTTGTTTTTGTTATATATTTCTTTTGTTATTGCGCCGGTGGCTAATGTTCATACAGATTAATGTGTTGGCCATTTGATATTGTAGCGAGAGTGAAATAAAAACAAAACTAGTTTTCTTCGAAATAATGTGCCTGCGATTTCCGTTGATTTTTGCTGAACGAGCTGATTTCAAAGCCAACAATCTACTTTTTCATGGGAATCTACTAAATGTACAGGGTATCTGCTTATAATTAACTCCCAACTAACTTGGATTTAAACGCACATTTGCTGGTAAAAAAAAAAAAAACACAATAGCAAGAATTATGCTGCAAACTGGTTTTCAAATAGACCTAAAAATGCGTATGATTCAATAAAAAGTCTCTGGCTTGTCATAGAGAAAATTAAATTAATCGCAATTGAACTTGACTGCAAATGCAGCTTAATCTTTCGACAGCCCACATATAAAGCTAAATAGTATTACAAAGAAATTAAGCCAATTACACCTATGACCCGGTATGACCATGTATTTTCCCGTTCCTTCCTCAGCTATTTATATAACCGTGAATGGCTTTGTGGAGACGCGCTGGCAGGAAAGCGTTGAGAAAACCGGAGATGATGGCAAAATGGTCAAGGCACTGGAAACGCACACCACCACAGAGATCTACTATAGCAGCGATAAGTATGTGTACGGTCAGAGCGGTGGTTCGCAGCTGGAGCTGCCCAAGGGAAAGTTCGTGTTTCCCTTTCATGCCACCATACCGCCGCAGGCGCCAACTTCTTTTAATGGCACGCATGGTCAGATAAAACACGAGGTGACCTTGACTATAGATCGAGCTGTGCGATACAATAACATATTCAAGCAATGCTTTACGGTTATATTGCCCAACGATTTGAACGTTAAGCGGGAGCACCTGGTAGGTTTAAAGTCAGTATAAGACTTTCATTAACCTAATTAATCTATTAATTTGTGTATTAAGCAACCCTTGAAACGCATTGAGGAGAAAACCTTTTGGTGGGGTTCCATATTTGGCGGCAATAAACCCATGATTATGGATGTGAGCACCTCATTTAGCGCCTATGTGCCTGGCCAGAAGATACACTTTCACATTGTGCTGGACAATCAATCGGATGTGCAGTGCCAGGACGTTAAAGTGCGCCTCTTCAAGAATGTCACCTATCGCGGTAAGAGCGGTGACAAGGAGCAGCTTAAAACAACAGAGGCTCGCATTGCCGATAAACACTGCGGTGAGGTAGATAAACATAACAAGGCACAATTCAATGAATATCTGCTGGTGCCACCCACAACGCCGACATCACTTGGGGAGCGTGATCCGATTCGGGTTAGCTATACGCTGCGCTTTATAGCGAAAACCTTTCGTTTGCATGGTGGCGGCGATATGGTAGTTGAATTCCCGCTAACAATTGGCACGGTGCCATTGTTGGGAAGCGCAGAGGATAAGGGTCCAGGTCAGAAGGCAAGCAGCTTGAACGGCAGCTTCCAATCGCTGGGTAAGTATAGGATATAAAACAATTGATTATTACAATATTAAAAATATCTCATTGTATGCACAGCTGCACCCAACTTCCAGGAGGATGTGTGCACGGAACACTTTGAATCGAACACATTTAAGCCTCGTTATCCGGTTTACTCGTTCAATGGACAGCCTTTGAGTGCAAATGGTAATGGTGCAGCTACTTCGCCTGTAGCCAGTCTGTATCCAAAAGCCGAGGACCCTTCACCGGCACCTCCCGTCCATTATACACCAAATCCAGTTTCTCCAGTTTCGAAACCGCCAGCAGTTGAGTCCCAAAAGATGCCGCCATATCCTGTCCATGCGCCCGCTGCTGGACCAACTGGTGGAAATAATTTTGAGGTGCTTGGGTTTAGCATACCACCGGGCTATCAGCCAACGCCTACTGCACCAACAAATACATCCACCAATATAGGATGGAAGTAGTAATAAGTTATTTTTACGTTTATTTGTCTTTAAGCCCTTGAACGATTTTTGATTAAAACCATATTTTCGCGCACATGCCAAGTGGCAGCGCTAAGCAAAAGTTATCGATAATAAAAATTACCATACGCAAGCAAACAGAGTGCGCATATAAAGTCGCACTTGTCAGTTATTTCTTGTCTGTTGTTAGTTTTTAATTATAGTCTATAATTTCATAGACATATTTCATAATAGCAAAGACAATTTTACATTTTGTTTTAACACTTTATAATGTTAAAAAAAAATACATCAAAATTATGAATGCTGGTTATCGGTGAATGTTAAATAATTTGGGTGCCCACAGCTGCAAGAAAACAAGCAACAGCTGATTGCGATATGCACTTGACGTAACTTAAGGCCGAAAGTTTTGTTTTCAATGTTTTGTATTGCCGAAAAGTGTTGATAAAACCGGTTTCGCATAAACTGCAGCAAAATCGAAGAGAGTCAGCATACAGTTATTACACACACGAGCGCACAGCAAAAGAAAGTTTTGACGCAATCGCATGGCCGTTACTTGTAATTTGTAATGAAGAAGCGTCGCGCTGCCGCCAAACAGTTAGCGCTGCACTCTGGCAGCGGACAGTCGAAATTTTTGACAACAAGCTCTTGGATATTTGGAATATCTTGTATAGGTAAGGCGCTTAATATGCTTAATATGCATAACAAATGCAACCAACGGCTTTATCTTGGCTTGCATTTAACAGCAGCATCACACTTGGCAACAGCAAGCAAGCCAAGCAACCAATAACAACAACAAAAGTGAAATCGCTGATAAAGACAACCTCCTTGAATGAATTGAATGAATGAAACTTAAAACTTGTAATATATTTAGACTATGTCGAAATTACGCGCGCAGGCGAGCATAACCGTTGAAAAAACATACGCGAAACAAACGACTGAAACGCTCTTTGCTTGACTTCTGCTTGCTAGTTTGGCCTATGATCTACGATCTTCATCCCAACGCGCAATTGTCATACCGTAACAAAAGGTATTCAATTTTGTCACAAGTACTTTCCAAAACAAAAGTGAAGATAGAAACCTATTAAAATATCAACGCTTGAAAGAATCAGTCTTAAACTGAGTTACGCTTGTAAATATCTACAATTTTGTTTGCACCCTTTGAAAGGCGCATTAAGAGCATTTATTGTTCGTTGGCTCGAAAATAACTCTTCCTGCTAATTTCACACATTAATTTAGCAATCTGACTTGATGACAGTGCAAACAGTTTTGAAGCAAGCGCGGGGCGCACCTTGAATAATTTTGTTGTGGTTTTTTTTTTCTTTTTTTTTTTGAGTAGAGCGACGACAGAGCTTAAAACTATTTTGTTTGTTTAATAGCAAATAAATACCGATGTTGATGTTGTTGTTATTATTATTTGTATGATTTACAGAAATGCCATTGAAGAGGCAGCCGCAGCAATAAAAGTGAAATCAGCAGACACACATACACACACACACACATACGCGCTCTCAGACAGAAACGCACACCAACATAGCCATTGACATCGATACAGGCGGCTGAAGACACAACGATCGATATGACGCCGGCCGTAACAAGCACCGCTGGCAATGCCCCAGCGTCAGGCACGCCCACAGCGGCAGCGGTCAGTCCACGACGAAAGCACAGCACTCGCGAGCAACTCCACCAGATTGTCGCTGGAGGCATGTCGGCCGCAATTACGCGATCCACCTGCCAGCCTCTGGATGTGCTTAAGATTCGCTTTCAGCTGCAAGTGGAGCCTCTGGGAGCTAAACGACAAAAAATGGGTACTCATTCTGTTGTGGAAACAGTACAGTCGTCCAAATACGTTTCCATAACTCAGGCGGTGCGCACTATTTACCGCGAGGAGGGGCTTTTGGCCTTCTGGAAGGGTCACAATCCCGCCCAGGTGCTGAGCATTATGTACGGCATTTGTCAGTTTTGGACGTATGAGCAACTAAGCCTATTGGCTAAACAAACTAATTACCTCAAGGATCACATGCATCAATCTAATTTCATATGCGGCGCTGCTGCTGGCGCTGCAGCAGTCATCATTTCCACACCGCTCGATGTCATCCGGACACGCCTCATTGCTCAGGACACAAGCAAAGGATATCGGTAGGAAAGACAAACTTCAACCACTTAACACAATAATAATGTTATCTCTGCTCTCTTTGCAGCAATGCAACGCGTGCCGTCACTGCAATTATGCGTCACGAGGGACCACGTGGCATGTACCGCGGCTTATCCTCAGCTCTGCTGCAGATTGCACCGCTAATGGGCACCAATTTCATGGCCTATCGCCTATTTAGCGAGTCGGCGTGCAACTTTCTGGAGGTGGAGAATCGCAGCAAGCTGCCAACGTGGACGCTTTTGGTGCTGGGCGCCTCATCGGGCATGCTGTCAAAGACAATTGTGTATCCGTTTGACCTAATCAAAAAGCGTCTACAAATCAAAGGTTTTGAACAAAATCGTCAGACTTTCGGGCAGACGCTGCAATGCCACGGCGTTTGGGATTGTTTGCAGCAGACTGTGCGGCAAGAGGGCGTACGTGGTCTGTACAAGGGAGTGGCGCCCACATTGCTGAAGTCAAGCCTGACGACGGCCTTGTACTTTAGCATTTACGACAAACTGAAGCAAGCGCGCATCTAATAAAATATACGTGCTGCCGCAATTTTCTATTTAGTCTTAAGTAGTGGGGATATTAACCGAATGCACAGAATCTATTTTTTATATGCAATTTACAATTGACACACTGTAAATGATATTAAGTTTATGGTTTTGTTTTATCTTAGATATTTGGTAATACTATATTTAATCATAAACTATGCACAAACTGCATAAACGATGTAATAATTGAAACTTTTATATTTTATTTACATGCAGCTTTGTTTGGTATTTCTTAAGATATTGGAATTTAGTTCAAATATAACAAACAAGTTGTTTGAAGAAACCTTAAACCTTAATCTGCAGGTTATACCCTTTTTTTTGTTTCTGGTATTTAAATTACATTTGGTCCCACTGTGCGACGAGCTTTTGCTCATTAGGAAATAAACTGCTTTATAAAAAGAAAAGCTTTATTATATTATATTGGCCTACAGCTGTTTATTGTTTACTCTTCCAGTTGGTTTGCTTTGCTACGAATGTGTAATGGATTCGCTGCCGGTCATTGATATCCAAATTGTGGCTTTTCACTACTTTGACCAGCATGCCAAGGAACTCCACAAATGGATCAATATACTTGATACCTTGACACAGGAGTATGCAGATCGCATAACATTCAGAACTCAGGATATTACAACTATAACTGCATTTCACAAGTCGTTGAATGCGGAGGATTTTGGTAGCTTTCGAGCTGATGTTCCGCCCCGACTCTATGGCATCGATAAGGCTAATAACATTTATACCATGCAAATGTTTTTTAACCACAAATATGTTAAAGATTTTTGTGAAAAGCTGCTGCAGGATCAAATGTTTCAGGCTCTGGTATTGCAAGCGAGTCCGGAATTGGATTTACCTCCACAAAATATGTATTACCTTAAGGATAAGTACAGTAAGGACTTGTTTATAATGTTTTACGATCCCGCCTGCTACTATTGGACCCTACAATTGGGCAAGCTACGTAAGCTATCAAAGCTGCTAGCCAATGAAGATGTTATTGTTGTGATTATAAATAAAGCGCATAACTATCTGGGCATTGATGTTGAGAGATGGTCGAAACTGGACAGTTTTCAAGGCACCATTACGTTTGCCTCGGATCGTCAAGATGGCTGGAATTCCAAATATCACGGAAGGCTTGATAGCACACGAGACTATTTGAAATACATTAGCCAGGGGAGAAATCCAGAGTTAAAGCAATATGATAGACAAGGAAAACGTCGAATTCCGATCAATACACTTTGCGATATTCGCTATTTATTTGATAGCTTTTAGCTAATAAATGACTAAGTAAAAAAGTAAACAAATCTTAAGACACCAATAAAAAGATATTTCGTTAACAAAAGTATTGACAAGCTTTCACATATTGCATCAGATATTGTAAAAGCTCTGAGTCAAACAGTCCACACAATTAGGCTTTAGAATTCCAAACACCGTTTAACTGGAAAGATGAGTGATTTTCGTTACTTTAAAGATGATATGTGCGGCTACAAGCCTTCGCCAGCGAACTATAATAATTGGTTAACGCTTCTGCACGCCGAGAGATTAATTAATTATATTCAAAACTTCTTCAAGTAAGAAAACTCTGTATGAATTCGATCTCTTACCAGCCAAGGAATCGATAACATTAGTATCGATACTTTACTAAAGTAAACAAAAGAGCATGCAGAAACTACAGTCTAAACACGATAAGGGAAAACACGCTCTTCTCCTAAATCATAGGCAATTAATTAATAAAGCTTACGAAGACACGTTGTCCTGTAAGGAGACTTTTCAACTAAAGTCACAACTGTTTGAATTTCAACCAAAAGCAGAGCTGCAGCCAGAGCAGGGCCAAAAGAAACGCAAGCGCAAACTAAACGAAAATGCAAATAGTGCTGAAGTGGACAACATCAATGAGTACCTCAAGCTATTGCCTGTTGCAGACGAGAACAATGTGGCGCCACTGCCACGCTACTGGGAGGATGAGTACAAACTACCTCAACTACATGGCAGCAATGCCAGTGGAAAGTTTCAAAAGTTTCAAATAAACGATGGTACAAATAACACTTATATTATACCGCATGCTGCACGCTTCTACAACCATAATGTGGATCAGCTGACGTCGTTGCTGCCGCAACTGTTGCCCAACTACGATTTGATCGTTATCGATCCGCCTTGGCGGAATAAATATATACGCCGCCTGAAGCGTGCCAAGCCAGAGCTGGGCTATAAAATGCTGGATAACGAACAGCTGGCCATGTTGCCGCTAAGTAAACTAACACACAAGCACACATTGGTGGCGATATGGTGCACAAACTCCTTGCTACATCAGCAGGCGCTGGAAACACAACTGCTGCCGCGCTGGCATCTTCGTTTGCTGCACAAACTGCGCTGGTACAAACTCAACACAGCAAACCAGCTTATCAGTAGCATCATGAATCAAGCGAATGCCACACAAAAGCAGCCATACGAAATGCTTTATTTGGCCAGCCATGTGGAGAGCGATGTGACGTATGCCGCAGATCTAAAACAAACCGAAATGTTGCTCAGTGTGCCAAGTATTGTGCACTCCCATAAGCCTCCACTGCTGCAGTGGTTGCAACAACATTTGCAGCTAGCAAAGGATCAAAATGAGCCCAACTGCTTGGAACTATTTGCACGCTATTTACAACCCCAATTCACATCAATTGGACTGGAAGTTTTAAAGCTAATGGATGAACGACTGTACGATAAAATATTAAAATAAAAATTTGGAGAAGTAATGATTTACTAACAAATTTGTAGTTTATTATCTTTTTATTTGTGTACTGTTAATGAGAGCAAATGCAACAAAAATTTGTTTTTTGTGAGGGAAGGAGCTGGCGAAATGTTAAACATTTGTGGTGTGTGTGTGTGGTTTTTGTTTTTGTATGTTAAATTAGGTGTTAGGATATTAAGCATTATTAATACACGTGTATTTCTTGTTCTTTGCCCTATTCATGACCCTGAGCCATGGCAGCCGGGTTAGTGGGTTCGTTGCCGCCACGCTTCTTTGAGCCAGACACAATATCATCGATACGCAACAGCAGAATAGCTGTCTCGACGGCAGTTTTGTAGGTCTGCAGTTTAACAGCAAGCGGCTCCCAGATGTTTTTCACATTCATGTCGACAATTTCGCCCGATTCGCCATCAATGCCCCAGGCACAGACGCCGGCGGCCGTGTGGGAGGCGTGCTTGGCGCGCAGAGCGGTCAATGCACGAATGGTGTTGGCACCGCAATTCTGTGCCAATGTGCGTGGTATGATTTCCAGAGCGTGTGCCACGGCGGTGTATGGGCCCTTGACCTGCTTACGG
Source organism: Scaptomyza caliginosa (assembly GCA_035044725.1). NCBI lineage: Eukaryota > Metazoa > Arthropoda > Insecta > Diptera > Drosophilidae > Scaptomyza > Scaptomyza caliginosa. Next base: position 72,225 of record JAWNNR010000923.1, on the reverse strand, counting down.
GTAAGCAACTGCGAGGCAGCCATTTCAACGGCGCCACCGCCAGCTACAAGACGTGGCTCCAACACTAGATTACGAGCCACATGTAAAGCATCCTGAAGATTGCGCTCCGTTTCGTTAAGAATGTCCTTGCTAGCGCCGCGAAGCAAAATGGTGCAGGCTTTGGGATCTTTGCATTCTGTGACAAATGTGAAATATTCATCGCCAATTTTCTTGATTTCAAACAGACCAGCACCGGTGCCCACATCCTTCTCGGTCAGCTCCTCAGTGCGATTCACAATTGTCGCTCCGCAGGCGCGTGCAATACGCAAGTTGTCTGTCTTGCGCAGACGACGGATGGCAGTAATGCCTGCCTTCAGCAGATAGTGCTGTGCCAGATCGGATACACCCTTTTCGGTGAACACTAGATCTGGCTTGAGCGCAATTATGTCAGCGCAAACGCGTTGCACAAACTCTTCTTCGATTTCGAGCATGCGAGTAAAGTCTTGCTCGCCAATGATCTCAACATTTGTCTGGCTCTCGCCCTTTTTGTACTCCAGCGAGCAATCCAGCAGAACAATGCGTGGATTCTCAATGTAGCGACGCATCTTGGGATGTGTCACATCCTTGTTAATCATAACGCCCTTCAGAACGCAGGAATCTTCAATAGCACCACCAGGAATCTTCTCCACCTTGGCATAGCTATAAGATGGATTATAAAAACAGATTATTAACACATAACGTAGTATATAATATTAAATAAACACTAACCGCTTAATGTCTACCTCCAGACGTCCATTCTCATTTAAGGTAACTGTCTCAACAGCATCCAGTGCAATCTTGACCGCCATGTCGGACCACTTGCCAATGAATTTGGTTCCCACGCAGGCTTTGACTACATCAGCCATTTTGGCCTTATCCTTAACATCCAGCTGTACACTCAAATCGTTTTGCAGATGATTAACAATGTCCTCGAGAGCCTCGCGATAGGCGCGAATTATCACAGTCGGATGAATTTGCTGTTGCAGGAATGGCTCCGCTGCCGCAAGCATCTCGCCGGCAAGGACAATAACAGATGTTGTGCCATCACCAACCTCTTCGTCCTGTGTGCGAGCAATCTCAATCATGCTCTTGGCAGCTGGATGCTGCACAGTGATTTCACGCAGTATGGCATTACCATCGTTGGTCATCACAATGCCGCCCATGGGATCCATAAGCATTTTTAGCATGGCCTGTGGGCCCAGACATGTGCGGATCACATCAGCAATAGCCTGAGAAGTTAAGGTATTATTACAATTTTGTCAACAGATGGTCAGAAACGCAGAGACATGTGAGTCACATACGCAGTAACGCACACACACACACATACAAAGTCACACGCACACACACTCATACCTTTCCGGCTTGAATATTCTCCAACTGCACTTTGCGGCCCGATTCTCTTTTTGTGTTTTGACCTAAGGGTATAAAATACGATAGTAAAAAGATATTTTTGCATGTAAATTGCATACTTACTCAACACGAGTATTGGTTGCTGTCCACCAAACATATTTATTGTTGTTTTAAATAAATTTCTATGTGAAAATAATAGAACTCGTGCCTCGCGTTTCTGCTGTTGCCGCTGTTCGAAAGAGAATAAAGTGAATGGTTTTTGAGGTTAGAAAAAGCTGACACACGATTCGAGAAGTTTCGATAACACAATTGGTAGCTGTAAATTAATTAATATAAAATGTTGTCATTACTATTATTTAATAACCTACTGCAATTTATGTGTAAATATATTTTATTTTAATTTTACTCCGTTGACCATGTGAGTCAATTAAGAAATATATTTAACTCAACTTACAAAATCAATCGGTTTTTATTGCACAATGGCAACCCTACAATAACAGCTGTTGCGTTTTTGTTTATAAACGTTTTAAAGCGGCAATTTGTGCAAAACGCTGAGCTATGGAAGCCAAAAAGATATCCTTTGGCTTTAGCAAGGTTTCAAAAAAGGTTAATTTACTGCCAACCAAAGCTCCAAAGGAAGAAAACAAGGTGGAGCTCATAAAATGCCTCGAAGGCAAGGAAATCAAGCTTGTGGCGTAAGTCCGCTTTTAACAGTCAATTAAATAAAAACTATATTTGGTTCATATTCTTTCATTTTAGCGAAAAACAGGATGTGGCGCCCCTAGTCATTCAAATGCAAACCAATCAAAAGACGTCTACGGCATTAGCGAGTTTGATGAAACGACGCGCTGTGCTACTTGGTGAGGATGAGCCCGAACCGGAGGAGTCAAATGTCGAAGCGCTGTCTATAGCTGAAGTGACAGCAAATGGAGACGCTGTCAGCCTGGAACAGCGTGCAGCACGTGAGCTACTTGCAGCCGCGCAAAACAACGATGATGATGTTGGGAAAGGTGAAAAGCTTGTGTTGCCGGCACTAAAAGCTGATGAACTGCCCTTGGATGGAGCCAAAGAGGCGACGCTAGATGATTATGATTCCATTCCCATCCAACAGTTTGGTCTTGCCATGCTGCGTGGCATGGGTTGGGTGGATCCGCCACCTGTTTCCAAAAAAAAGGGTAGTGCGCCAGTGGATGATGCTCCATTCTTGCGACCCAAAGGTATGGGCTTAGGCGCTGACAAAGCACTTAAGCCCAAGGCTTTGCTGGTGCAGCCAGAAAAAAATGAAGTCTTAGAAATTAAAAAACAAGCTTTTGTACGCATCTTGGGTGGCAAGCAAAAGGATCAGTATGGACAAATCGAAGGATTCGATGATCATGCGGGTCGTGTAATAGTCAAAATGGCTATTGGAGGTGCCAAGGAGGCCTTCAACGAGTTTCTCTGCCAGCCCGTCTCGCGCAAGGAGTACGCACAATTTGGAAAGTGCATAAGTAAGTGATAATCAATTCCATCGAAGAATAGATCAAGCAAAAGATTATTAATAGTTTTGTTTGCTCACAGATTCGGCTAAGTACGAGGAGTTTAAGAAGCAGGAAAACGAACACGGCCAAATTATTATTAAGCGAGAAAAGTCAACAGAGCGAACCAGCGTAAAAACAGATCGTCGGGATAGGCAACGTGAGGAGGAGCACAAATTGTATAGGGCGAAAGAAAAAGATCGCAAGCCCTACAAGACTGAAGACCGTCGAACTGACAGCAAGGAGTACAAGGAGGAACGTAGCTCAAGCACAAGCTACAAGCATGAAGAACGCAAACCGTTAAAGACAGAAGACCAAGAAAGACCTGCAAGCAGCAGCAGAAGCCGCTACCAGGGACGTGAACAGGAAAGTCGAAGCTCATCTAAGGCCAGCAACCGGCGACGAGAGGTAAGCAGCTCTGACGAAGCTGAGGATACTGCTGAATCAACCGAAAGTGATTCCGATTCAGCTTACGAGCGCAAGAACAAGAAGAAATCTAAAAGTAGTAGCAGTAAATCTAAGAGAAGAAAATCCAAGAAATCTAAAAGTAAATCACACCGTCATCGTCATTCATCAAGCAGCAGCGAGGAAAGCGAGAGCAGCGCAGAAGAAAGTGCGCGGCGTCGTCATCAAAGCAAGCACAAGAAGAAAACCAAAAAAAGTAAACATGCGCGCTCCCGTTCACGCTCTAGATCTCGCGAGGGGCGTGGCCGGTAGTATGTGGTAAAAAGAGAAAACAAAATTGATTAATTTACTTCAAAACTTTATTGAAACATATAGACGCCTAAGCTTATGCTGGATTATCATTAAATTTCAAATAACTCACAAATAATCACAAAAATGTCTTTTTTCTTTGAGAATCTTCCATTTGGGCTGCCATAAAAACTTAAAGTACGAAATGCACTGATGCATAGGATATCCAGTTGGTTTATGCTTAAGTCAGGGTTTTTTTCTTTCTATAAAGTTACGTGAATGGTAATACTTTATATATGCGCATAGTATACTTAGCTGATACACTAAGTTTATTGATTAATGTTATATGTGCTTATGCGTGAGATGGCAAGTTGATGACTTAGTGTGTATGTTTTTTGTTTCTTTTTGGTCGAATGTGGTGAGCGATGCGTTTAGATGAGTGACGGTGTATGTGTGTGCGTGGTGGTTTCATTAAATAATCCATTTTAAAAATAAATAAATAGGCATCTACTGCAGTTTCTTTTTGCCATACTGAATTTTCTCATTGATTATTTTGGAAGCTTTTTGAGTAATAGACTTGAAAACATCCTTTTCATTCAAGCCTGGCCACATGGCCAGCAGTACAGTGGTGCAATACATGAGCAATAGATTGTTTATTATGGCGCCAATCCAGGCCAAAGTCAACAGACCCAGGCTTATTACAATGACAACCTTTATAAACGAGTAATATATTAATAAAATTATTAAAAAAATATGTATATTAAACTCACCATTGTTGGCTTGCGTTCCTTGAAAAGATAGTCATACCAATCAGCAAAGCCAGATTTAATGCCATACAACTGTCCGCAAACCTCTTCAAACTTTGCCTCCTGATCGCCATCCCATTTGCCACCACTAGAGATCAAACGCGAGAGTGTCGGAAGTACAAAGTCCATAAAAAATGCACCAAGCGCCAGTAGCGAAAAAAGGGTTATAAAGGATAAATCAATGTACCACAGCAACAGATACATCATGCTGATAGCACCGAAGACAACGCCGGCGTAGTACTGCTTCTCCCAAGTAAGAATACCGTAGGCACCCACAATGGCATTGCGAAATGGTTCTAGGTCGTGCTTTAGCTTAATCAAAGCACGTTTCTGTAATTTTAAGTTTTTTTATATGATTTTCACGATGGCGAAATTTGTTGATTATTAGCGCATTTTCATTGCAATTTCGGTTTTCACTTACCTGGTCAACCTGGGATGTTGTCATCTTGATTATTTTGCTTTTGTTTAAAGCTTTCACTATTTTATTGATGTGTATTGAGTGAGACGCTTCTCAGGCGTTATTGTTATTTCAGGAGAAAAATCAATTTGTTTGTGCCAAACTTCCAGTAAGGATGTAAAAAGCACCGATAGCAAAGCCTGCTAAAAAAAAGTTATCGATAAAATAAAATATTGCAGCGCGAATTTGTACCCGTTTCCCATCGCGTATTCGTGCTACTTTAAAATACTTGAAGTATTGTCAAAATATCATAAGTGAATTCGTACTCGATACTTTGAAAAAATGACTTGTTAAAAATCGCACAAGTGTAAAACTATTTAATTTCTTTGTTTTTGACAGCATTATTTAAAATAAAATCGCAATGAGCTGTCCTGGTTTTGGTGAAGTAAACATACCATCCTCCCGTGCCTTCTGGGATGATTGTGAAGAAGACGAGTTTGATAGTATTGAGCCGGCAACCAAGTGAGTGTGCAGTTTTTTTTTTGGTTTAAGATTTATAGTTTTCAAAAGAAATCCATTTTTCTGAACAAGATCACAGCTAAACTTTAATGCTGATGGTGACGAAACACCCATTGCCAGCGAACTTTTTGTGCTTATCGAAGGGCCGCAAATTAAAGAGTTCTGCAATGGCGCCCTGCTTAAGGATACAAAACCCATTTGTGATATACCGGCAAAATCCTCTTCGCTTCATTTTAATGCCTCAAAGGGACAACTGCTCGCTGCATTAGAAGAAGACTTGACTAGCAGTGGTGAAGTAACAGAGCTACTTATACCTTATGCCCAGGAGGCAAAGCGAGTCTTGACCATTACGCTGAAGCCTAAAGTGGATTACAAAAGCGAGGAGATTGATAGATACCGAGAGGATGTAGCCATTGTGCACTCTGTGGGCGGTAATGCAGGTGACAAATCTGTGCGCGAGCTTGAGGCTCCTAATTTTATTGCTGGAGTAGCAGCGGGCAGTAAGTGTTATCATTGCGTTGATTTGTTGTAATAAATTGACGTTTTTATTTCGTTTTCAGTTGCCTGCTGGCGCAATGAGATGGAGCTGCCAGTCACCTCATTTGTTGTGTACACAGACAAACTACCGCTTGATGTTATTGCAGCTCAGCCAGTGCTCAATCTGTTGCAGAAACTGGGTGTGCCATGTTCCGAACGCTATGTGCCGCCATCCAAGGAGAGCTCCTACTTGTATATGTAGAAACAATTTCAAATGAATAAGGGTAACTGTTTTGTTTTATTTAAATAAAGGGCTGCGGTTTAATAAAGACGATATTGTACTTATTTTAATACTTCAAAAATGCTTAAATTAAGATCCTTGCTGCGCCGATCCATGTGCGCCTTGGCAATGGCTATAAACTGTGGTCGCGACAGAAGCGAATAGGCTGGCACCAACAGCGAGGAGATCACCATATGCAGCTCCTTGTGTCCGCTGCTAAACAGATCCAGGCCCAACTCCAAGGCAGTACCAAAATCACATTCATCCACCGCAATAATAGCCGCATTGACCACCGGCTGTAATTTTTCCATTACAGCTTTCTTGGCATTATCGCTATCATCTTTCAGATCCTTGCGTTCAAACAGGGCCAGAATCTTTTTAAGCTCTGCATCGCTTAACATCAGCGGCCGATATCCCTGCTGTGACTTACGCTCGTAGGGCACCACAATGCCAGCGCGATGGAATGTTCTGGCTAGCACTTTCTTATTGCGCGAATCCTTTAAGTTCTCCACTTGGGCAAGTTCGAGTTGGTTATCACTTATATACTGCTTAAGGGCTTTTTTTGTAGCAGCCACCTGAGCAGCTGTAAACGGTGTGCCCACGAAGTCATGCTCCAAGTAGTAGAGGAACGCATCAAATATGTTGCCAGCCACAAAGTTGAACTCACAGCTGCTTGACGAATCATTGCGTGCCACGAGCAGGTTCTCCTTATCCTGTGGCACATCCCGCCAGTAGCCATAGTGTACTCCCGTGCTACGGCGCACAAAGACTGTTTGAAACTCGGGCGGATCGTAGTAAAAGCGCCAGTGACGCAAATAATCACCAGGTTCTCCTATTTTTGCCTTGTGGAATTTACCGGCAAGAAACTCAAAGGGACCCACCAATTGCAGCTGGAACAGTTTCTCAACATGCTCCAGTGTCCCGTCCTTTTTAAGAGTGCTTATGAATTTCCAGAACTCATAAAAATCCGGCGGCATTTCCACTAAAAATTTGTGCCTTATAAATTCATTGCCCTGGCAAAGATTATCGTACTCCTGCTGGACCGATAGGCGAATTCGTTTTTCCAATATTTCCATATAATTTTTGCCGGATATATTGTTCATGGCTTCCTTCTGCAGCTCTTCCGTCTCTGCCTCAAAGTTACCCACATCCTTATCGCTTTGCACTTCCATTTCAGTTGCTTCGTTGCTGCCACTTGTGTTTGGACTATTTCTATCTTCCTCCTTTGCGGTTGCTTTGCGTTTTGGCGCCATTTTTGTGTTTTCTGTTTGCTGGGCTGGGTGATTGTATTTGTTAAGATGTGCCTCATTGCGCTGGTAACATTTGTCCCAGTATTTGCAGTCTTCTCTTGGCATAATTTGTTTTTAGATTGATGAAATTGCTTAATATGTTTAACAAATGGACCGAATAATAGCCCTGAGCTTTATCTTCTTCTTTCCACATAACGCAAACCAACAATAGGTCAACCAGGGCTACAACAGTTTTGCAAACGATATATCGATACACTTAATACTTATGTACCGGCAAACTTGAAAAAGTCATAGCCTTTGCAGAGCAGGTAGTTTCAATAGATGCTCTCTAGGTTCATCTATTACTATAGAATTTATATATTTATGTTGTGTTTCGGTTTTTAATTATTGTAGTTCATTCAATGAATACAAACATTTGCAAAAGAATCAGAATTTGATGTAAGAATAGTTAGTATTACAATATATGTATGTATACGGCCAAACGTTTGAAAATTAAAACAACATAAGCCTAAAATGCAATTATTCCTCAACTGCACACATAACCGAATAAACGCACTCCTCTTTGTTGATTAAATGACATGTTTTGTTAACGAGTGACATAAGCTGGTTCACATCGGTTGCCCAGTTGTTCAATATATCAGACGCACTCTTCTTTGTGGTGAAATAAATAATGCCAGCTGGTCTATCAATCTTCACACGTATAGTGTCACTGTTGGCCAACTTTGAAAGATACTCTTCGCAGCGATTCGTTGGCAAATTAAGCAGCTCACTCATACGCGTCAAGTGCAGTCGTGAGTAGTACATCGCAATTATGCGAATATTCTAAAATGAACATAAATAATTGTACAATTATCTACATGTACATTTTGTAAAGTATTTGTTAATATTTTGAAGCCTTACGTGCTCTATCAAACGATCTTTCAGCTCAGTAATGCATTTCTTGCTATGTTTGGTATCATCTTTAAACATGTCGTTCTCGGCCAAAACCATGCCAAAATCTGCATTGAATGTATCGAAGTTTATGAGCTCCTTTGACATAAATAGACGCAGAATTTCTCTGTAATATAAGAATTTCACATTAGAAAGAGTTATACAAAACTATAGTCTAGGCATATTACTTATAGGCGGGAACATCTTCCAGCTTTTTATTCTTTGACAAGTGCGCCATCATATCGCTTTGCTCGTTGTCATAGGGAGCTAGAACGCAGTAAACAACTGCACACACCAGCTTATTTGTTAGCTCCTTTTTCTGCTCATCTGTCAGTTCGATTTCGGGCTCTTGAGCTGCGGCGGAGTCGGTTTTCTTGTCATCTTCATCCTTTTTTTTCTCATCCGCCTTTTTCTTCTCATCACCAGTTGTTGACTCAACAGCTTCTGGGGCCTTTTTACGGGGCGGTTCGGCAATAGCTTGATAATGACGTGAGGTATTTAAAAATGATGTATCGCGATTAAGCTGTATCATTCGATTATAAAACTTTAATTTGAGATCATGCTGTGCGGGATCATCGAAGAACTTGATACTGATCTTCTTGGCAATGATCTGAGTGGACACGTAGTCCTCCTTTAGCAGGCACAGACGCATTTGCTCCAAAATAAGCTCGACTTTCTCACGCTTGTCCATCGAGCCATAGGTCTCAACCTGCAGCTCCTCCATTACGGCAGCAGCACCGGCTACATCGCCATCGGCTTCTTTAATATCAGCCAGGATTTTTGTTAGGCGAGCTCGTTCAATTTCTACATAGATTTTGCCTTCGGTTACTGAACGCAGTGTATCAATTAGCTTCAGCTTAGTTTCCTTGTCGGGCGTCTTATCAACATATGTGCAACATTCTTGTATCATCTTGACCACAGCCTGCTTTAGCTGCGAACGACGACGCACTAGCAGAGAGACGTACTCATTCAACGCATTCCAGTTGCCCGCCTGTAGGCATATCTGACAAATGGCGACCAGGACACGCGAGCAGGATAACATGTCGGCGCCCAGACGTGTTTGTTTTTCAAGTTGAAGCATCATTTCGATAGCTTCGTGAAAGGCGTCGGGATTCTTTTTGGCCAGCTCTTTGGCCAAGGGAATTTTTTCATTGCAGGCGGGTTCGTAATCCACCTCCATTTTTGTGATGCGACCGCCATCGAACAAGTAAGTATCCATGATAGAAGCTGCAGTAGTTAAAAGGATTTTTGTTGATGTTGTTGTTGTTGTAATTCACTGCTATGACAAGGCAACTTTTACAATGCCGCTACTTACATTTTGTTAAATAATACTCAAGGAAAGCGGGTGTATTGTTGGTGATTTCGGTCAACTAAATTGTTTGCTTCACCTTTTTCGGTTGCTTTAAACGTATTACTTATTTGCTTTTACTAGCAACTAAGCAAATCAAATGCGTTGAATTTTGATCAAAACTCTGCTGAAATTTGCTTACAAATGGCGTTAAGTTGGCTGTGCCTGATTTCAGTGTTTGACAGTGCTGAAAATAAAATCAAATTTTAAATTGAAACAAACATCAAAGCGAGTAAGATGCAAAAATTAACATATTTTTAAACAAAATTGTAATTTATGTAAAAAATTATGACTCGAAGAAACAGATTTCGCCTAGAGCTTAAAAAAAGAAAAAAAAGTAAAAGACGCAAGCGCAAGGTAAGCTCTGTAGCCCTGGTCTCCCCGCATTTTACTACACTTAATAACTCTCGCGATTCACTGTCTTTGTTAAGCCGCGGCAAAAAATTCGCCAAAAAGAAATTTTACCGATTAAGCTATATAAAAAGCGTGCTTAGAAAATTTTTATGACTTAAACACGTCGTTGCACCATTTGTAATTAATTCCTTGCTCAGTGTCGCAAGCGTTTGTTGTTCCAACGCTACAATTACGTACATATTTTACGCGCCAATTTGAGAGGCTGCCGGAAGACAAGCACCAAAATGGCACAAATACAGGAATATCAGGAACTTGTACTGGATGCACTCGAAACAGTAGAGTTCAAACTAAGTACAAAGAAGTTTTTAATTACCATGTCACGGTATTATCATTTGGTTTTGTTTTTTTACGGTAGTTCGCGACAAGGCCGACATTCACAATGATGCTTTGATATTTCACCCCGCAATGGCACATCAGATTTTCGGCGAGTCAGAGACAATATTTGGCTATCAAGGCTTGCACGTTCGGGTTTTATATACGGCAGGTCCGTTGCACATCTATCTAGGCATTGAGTACGAGAAGCGTGTCAATGAGATCTCTGGCGGTGAAATTAAAGCCGACGATGTAGTGGCTACCATTGCGCAAAGCCTGCCCGACGGTTGCTATTTTATTAACCTAGATGAGTTTCTCAAGACGCTAGACAAAGCCGATAAGTTTCAGCCGTTTGGCGAGAAGCTTAGCGAATATACTCAACGTGCCGACGACGGCAGCGAACGATTATTTGAGATTTATCAGTGCGATTATAAGATGTCCTCGTTTCTTAAATTCTTTGCAAGACTGCAAACATTTATTCTGTGGTTTGTCGATGCTGCTTCCTACATAGACACAGATGATGCCCAATGGTGTTACTTCATTTGGTAAGTTGTTGATGTTTGTATTTTATTTGAAAACTTCTTTAATATCTGTTAATTGCAGTTATGAAAAATATAAGAATAAGGATGGCAAATTTCAGTATGCCACTGCTGGCTACACCACAGTCTATGAGTATTATGCTTATCCGCAAAACAAGCGGCCACGCATAAGCCAAATGATCGTTTTGCCTCCATTCCAAAAGTTGGGCCTGGCCACACAGCTGGTCGAAACAATTTACAAGTTTTATCAGTCGCAAAAGAACGTGGTGGATATAACCGTTGAGGACCCATCGGAGGATTTCCAACGTTTGCGAAACTTTGTGGATGCTCGTTTGTGTTTGCATTTAAAATGCTTTGGACGCGAGGAAATCAGCAAAGGCTTCAACAAGGAAATGGTGCGGGAGGCTCGTGAAGCTTTGAAACTAAATCCGCGTCAGGTGCGCAAGATCTATGAACTGCTGCGTCTCTACTACACCAATGTGCATGATGAAAAGGAGTACAAGGCGTATCGTCTGGAAGTTAAGAAACGCCTTAACGCTGTGTACTACAAACAGGTCAAGGATCTGCAAAAAATGGAGCGTTGTAAAATGGATACAGAAATGCTGCGAGCCCGTTTACCCAATAACAAACAGCGTATTGAACAATTGCAGGAGGAGTATGAACTGATCGAGCAGGATTACAAGAACACAATTGATAAGCTACGCGCTTAGAAATACTTATACAAAACTAATGCCATTTGGGTGTTGATTAATTTATTACGTTTTCCGTTCTAAATATGTTGATTACAAAATACAATTTGTTGCTATAAGCTTACAGTAGGATTCTGTCGAATAAATATGTATTAAAAAAGTACCTATATGTGTATTTATGTTTATCGTGTTGGGAGTAAAAGTTTGAGGCGTGTAGGTCTTTGAGCAATTAAATATTTAGAAAACATATTTGGGTTTTCTTTGTTTCTTTGTTATTAACATATGGATACATACATATATATTTAAAAAAAAGGATTGCGTATTGGAAGTACATACGTATGGGTCCGGTAGAATTGGGGGACTTTATAGATTTGGTTGTGCTGCACTAGCACATAATTCGTACAACTAGCAGGAGCCATACTCCTCCATCCATTTCTCGAAACGTGCCACATCATCAGCGGAGACAGATTTCTTGGTGCGCTGCTGCGCATCCAGAAAGTCCTGCAGTGTTATCGGTTGATCAACATCCTCCCGACGTATTTGTTTTATTTGCTGCGGCGTGCGACCAGAGATTAGACGGCGCATGGCCATCATGGAGGCATCGCGGCACACATTGCTTATGTCCGAACCAGAATAGCCTTGCATCTCGTCGCCAATCATGCTTGTATTGAGATCCAAGGCCAGGCAGACATCTTTAAGGCATAACTTCAGCAGCGCCGCCCGTGTTTCATCTGCATTAATAATACATAACATGAAGAACGGCTAATAGGTTTACGTTTAGTTTTCAACTGACCATTAGGCAGCGGTATGTAGATGCGTTTCTCGAATCGCCTTCGAAAAGCTTCGTCAATGTCCCACGGATGATTTGTGGCCGCCAGCACCATGATGACCTTTTCATCATGCAAGCTCGCATTTAAGCCATCCATTTGAATAAGCAGTTCAGCTTTGAAGCGCCGGCTAGCCTCGTGCTCCGAGTCACTGCCACGTGAGGCACACAATGCATCGATTTCATCAATGAAGATTGTGCTTGGCGCATAGAAGCGGGCCATCTCGAAGAGAAGACGCACCAGTTTCTCGCTTTCGCCGCGATACTTGGATGTCAGTGTGGATGAAGATACATTAAAGAATGTTGTGCCACATTCCGTGGCCACTGCTTTGGCTAGCATTGTTTTGCCCGTGCCTGGCGGCCCCACCATTAAAACACCGCGCCATGGTCGACGAATGCCCTTAAAGAACTCGGGCATTATAATGGGCAGCACAACGGCTTCCTGCAGTAAATCAAAAATGTTAAACAAATGAGCTCTTCCTTTTTTATTGTTGTCTTGAATTTACCTGCAAAATGGTTTTGGCCTCATTAAGACCAGCAACATCTGTCCATTTGATGCACGGATGACGCTGAAGGATGTCCTTCTCTAGAGTGTCAACCAGGTGTCCCTCATAGCCCAAGGGTGAGAAATGCTTAGCCTTTGTCTTGGGCGAACATCTGGGTGTATTGTGCGTGGTCGACTGTATATGTGAGTTATCCTCCAGCGATGTTGTTGCATCCTGATCATCCGAATTTGAGTTCTCATCCAGCGAATTCTTTTTCACGGCCTTATGTTTAAGCGTCAGCTGCGTGTTGGTGCTCAGTTTACGGGCACGCAAACGCTCCACCGAGCGACTCTTGCGTACGGCTGCTGCCATTGCAGTTGCTCGGCCAGGACGACCCAGACGCAAGCCAACACTAACATTGCTGTTTGCGGCCATGCCCACATTGCCGGCACTGCCATGATGACTCTGGCTCAGACTGTTGCTATTCAGATTGCTGTTGATGGATGGCAGCGTTGGCTGCAGTTCTGGATCTCGTCTTCGCAGCGAGGAGACCCAGCGACTGTCCTGCTGCTGCTGTGAGGGAAACGGCATTGCTGGCTGGTTCGAGCGTGGCTGCGGGGCTACCTCTGCATCGAAGACTGCGTTTAATTGTTGGGTGAGCGAGCAATTGAATATTTGTGGCACAAACCTTGTGTGGGTAAACGCTGCTTGCTGCGCAACGGCAGCGCTCCACCGATGCCCAAGCCATTGGCTGCATTGGCGCCCAGGTTATTAACAGGCCGATGTGAATTGGTATGTGGATGCTGATGCTGTTGGTGTGGATGTGGATGTGGATGTGGTGCGCTCTCAACTGACGACTTCTTTACGACATTACTATTGCGTGAGGGGCGACTGGTGGCGGTGATTTTGGTGAAGCCAAACGGTGATAGCGAATCCAATATCAGCGAGTCCATCATGCGCGCCATATGAGATAAGTTTGTGGGTGGCGTAGATGAGCTAAAAGGAATATAATTTCAAAACAATGCAGCTGTTTAATGTTGTTCGGCATTCAACTTGGCCCCTGGCCTAAGCAAAGGTCATTTACATGGCTTATCAGTTGGGTTTAGCGAAAGGAAGAGGTTAGATTGCGGGTAGACTTAGAGATACCTTGTAGACTGAGTGGCACTCGAGTAAACCTTGCAAGGAGTAGCTAAAAACTCATTTTTAAATTTATTTAAACAGGAATACATAAACATATTAGAAATATGTACAGGGTATAACAAGTGCTTTGCGTGACTGCTTCAAAGTCTGGCCAAGGTTTGTCCAATGTTGTCGTTGTCTAGCCCTGTCACACAATATTTGAATCGTTTACTCAGTTCTAACACACACAGCTGTACAACTAATAGCCAGGAATTTCTAGGAAGTCAACGCTTTCATTTACATACAAACAGTTCAGTGGGTTCAATAAACTTCTGTGGGAGCAAATGCCACCCAGGTTATTGACGTGCCGGCAACAATTGTTATTGTTGACATATATACATGCGTCATCGCTATTAACGGTAATTTCATTATCTGTACATAGCACTAGAGAAGCCTATAGTGCAATTGCCATTTTGTTTGATTTCTGCTGTCAAAGAAAAATTCCACCACGCTACAAAGTATGCTACACTATTTTGTATTACTTTCTTTAGCTAATTAAGTTGGCCGCAGTAGTCGCAGCCAGCAATTGTTTCAGCTGCCCTCGACCGGATGTGGTCGTATTGCGCGCCCATAAACAATTGGGTTAATGTTCCTGATATGGCAACTAACAAGCGCCCACGTTCCGGATCCAGAGATTTGTGGGCTGCTAGATTACGCTCTAACTGGGCCAACTTCTACGCTTACGAAGTAATTAAAGCGACTGATTACATTCTGGCTTATCCGCCCGAGTGTCCTACATATATAAGTATTTATTGACTCTGAGAGTATTAATGGCTTATAAACTACAAATAGCGTTTGGTTGATAGGCAAACTGGCACAAGGCTGCATACAAATAAACTAAACTGACAACAAAACAACAATAATCTTGATACAAATGAAAGCTCAGTATTTTCACTTTACTCTCGTTTGGTTTTTGACTTTTCCGTTGCAAATGCATGTGACTAAAAAGAGGTGTTTATGTTAATTTATGGCAAAGAAAACGAAACGCAAAAACAGCAGTCAATTTATGCAAATTACAACCAATGGCAATTATGACTAGCAAAAACGTCAAGTGCCTGATACTAGGTTAAGGACTGGAAACCTTACGGCTTAAGTCACAGTGTTGCTAAAAATTGAGGCACAACGAAGCACTTGCTTGCGATTGAAAATCCATTAAAAAAAAAAAACTATATAGTTACCACTGGTGTAGATCCCAAAGCGAATGATATGGCGTATGCCGATAGCCAGACATAAATGGCACAGCCACTTCATACTCCACATGAACATTGGGCGGAGATTGAGGGCGCAATGCAAGTGTGTTGCGTTCCAGGGCCGGATTGGAGCTGGCCAGCGAACGTTGACGCATAAATGATTGCGAATCCAAGCCATTGTTATTGTTAAGCAACTGGGCAACGTTGCCGCCAGTTGGCGGTGATGCAGCAACCGTTTGTCCCATGCCAAACCAATTTTGGGCATTCGTATTAAACATTGCTGGCAATCAGCAAACAATGACTATGTAAGGCACTAGTAATTTAAAAACGCACTAAATTTGTCGAAGTCAAACTGTAAGTCTGACGGAATTGTCGGAAACAACACGACGACGTGACGGCATCCACCAAACGACTCAAGGGTTGTGCGCCAACTGACCGCAAAACTGGACGACAGACCAAGCGTCCATAACAAAAAGTGGCAAGCTCATTATTTGCTTGGCGGGTAGTTTCTGGGTATTTCAGAGAGTGTGTAAGTGTATTCTATGTAAGTGTGCATATGAAATGAGGTTAAAGGAAGTATTGCTTAGAGTTTTTGTTGTGCTTTTATAGCCACCACCTGAGTCCAGTGGTCAATGCACGCTAGCCAAAGTCGACTGAAACTTAAGCATAAGATGCCATCGATTTCTACGACTAGTCGAGTTGGTTCACGTATATTAATATATGTATACGTATGTAATTGAATGTACAGTGGTTATTCAAATTGACAATTATTTTCCGTTTCTAACACCACAAGCAACTTAATTTTAAATATATTTATATAATAAACTAAGTATATGATAAGATGTTATTAGTATTGCTTTTAACTGCTGTTAGTTTCTATATCCGAGTGACTACTGTTTTATAATAATTTCTTAATAATTTGTCGTTAGTTTTTGCCGGCTTTAATGGCGCGCTTGCATGCGGCCCAACCAGCCCATTAAAACATGGCAAATCCTAGCATGTTATGTACCATTTTTCTATTACAAGAGTCTTTATGTTGCTGGATTATTGTAAATACTATATATACATGCTTGCTTGGTGTATCTTGTCAATAAATTGACATAAGCTCTGCAGCAAATGCTGCAAACGAAGGTCACACATTAATATAGTATATATATATACATATCTACTTAAAGTCAAATCAGCTGCCTGAGATAAAAATCGATACGCTTTATGAAGAAAAATGCACTTTGCTTTACCATTTTTGCCAGTCAAAGCACTGTGAAGTGGCCCGGCACGCCTTCAAGGGGCGCGTTATAGAAAAAAATAAATGTACATACATATGCCTAGTGGAATCTTCCACTTACTTACCCTGCGCTCATCATAGGCAAATAGGTGGATGTGGAATCCACGGTGCGTATGGTTGTGTTACCACGCAGCACAATCTTTTCTCGTGTGGTGCGCCTGTAGGTTTCCTCGCCGCGCATTTTTATACTTTATAATTTATTCGCTTACTAACCAAAAGATTCATACAGTATTTCACAAACTGGTTTTATTGTTTTTTTTTAATTTTCACTTGTTTACTTTTTGCCAAAATGATGTTGAAAAATTTTGTCCGTCTGCTCTTTCCGCAGTCAATGTTCAAAATGAGAGCTGAGAGCTAACGGAAACGGATGCTGTGTGACAACAGACATTGCTCTCTTTTGCGCTGTGACGCTCTTCTCTCTACTCTCTTCGCTCAGCTGGCAAATTGCGCAACTTTTGGACTGCAGCGTCGCAACGCTGTTGCTGCTTTCGCCACGCTGCACAAATGGTCACTGACTGGACACAAACTGTTGTTGCTTGTTGGTCAGCAGCATTCAATGTTTGGCCCAAAGTCAGCTGGCGAATACTGTTTGAATTGGGGGTTGTTTGGCATGTGCATGGGCAAGAGTATGCAATTGTATCTACTACATTGTTTGCCGAAACACAATGTTCTTTTGTTCTAAAGAAACCAACATTGACTTGTCGAAGTTTTGGATTTTTTTGGACTTTTCCAATAAATAATACCAGTTCTTTAACCCACTCAGAAGAACAAATTATTATGTATCTTTATTAATCGATTTAAAAAAAGACTACTTATAAATTCTGGTAGAGAATGACCATATCTTTTCAAAATTCGTGAAATATTATTATAAACTTCACATTATTATGCATGTTTTTACAAAAATTGATAATCAAAACTTAAACTTTGCTTAAACACTCATATTGCATTTAAATAATCGTAATCTTTAAATATTATGGGGCAGTTTACAAAATAAATTATACACAAACATACAATAAGCAGAATGCTTGTGCAGTGTTCGAGTACACCCGTAATAAAATTATGGAAAACAAAAACGCAATAAAAACCATTTCGAAAACTTTTTAAAAACTAATAGTTTCAAATGTACTTAACCATCGTCCATATATCAATATAGATATAAACATTCATAAGTATTTTAATAAGTATATAAACCGTTTCTAACAAACACGAGGCACGTCGAAATGTAAGTAGACCACAAAAGAGAATATTTTTTTTTATATCATGTTGTTGTTGTTGTTTTGTTTCCGTTTTTTTAATTTGGGAAATTTGGTGGCTTCAGTTGCTTTGTTGTCGACACGACTTTTTAAGGTTGCATGTATTGTATTGTATATAGATAAATGTTTATAGATTTACTATTTTGAACGTTTTAACTTTAACAATAACTTTAACGTTTGTATTTCTTTTGTTTTTCTTTTTCTCTTCTGAAAATATTGTCTCGACTAAAAATGTGCGTTAATCTAATAGCTGGTTTATTTTATCGCTTTGTGTGCACTAGAGTTAGTTTTTTTTTCATCGAATTATTTACAACTAGCCCTACATTGCATCCGTCTCTGACATTTCACTAATTTGGCGAGTATTTAGTACATCTTCATTGACGACTTAACTGATCTACTGCATTTTGCGTCCAGTGCGTGCCTTCCAGGCCTTGACTAGATTGTACGCAAAGTACAGAGTAAAGCCGTGTATTTGAAAGCCGACAAAACAGAAGGCATACCAGAACACAGCATAGGGATATCCCTAAAATTATAATGATAAATCAGTAAATGCTGAATTGAAAGATTGTTTTTAGTTGCTACGTACACGCCATATCAAAATATCCGTTTCCTCCAGCTCCACGCTCTTTTCCATGGTCACAAACTCCCAAATGTCGGAGAAGTAGTAAGCGAAACAGTAAAGCAACGGCAGCACTGCCATAACCAAAATGGCAATCATATATTTTTGCATATCGCGCACTTTATTGCCACGTGCCGCTGACAAACCCAAAAACGAGGTAAGCAGCGAGGCAGCCCAAACGTATTCCCACCATAGTGGCGGTGGCACCTCTAGTTCTTCGATTTCTAGCACAAAAATATCCAAGCGATCCAATATGTCCGACGTCAGCTTGGCTAGCATGACAAAAAAGAGCAGGGCATGAAAGAAAATGCAGTACTTCAGGCGTGATTTGTTCAACAAGCTGCGGAAAAAAAGAAAAAGATTAATGTTTGCGTCTGTTTAAGTTGCGATTACTTTTGTTTGGTAGGCCTCGGTATTTAGCCATCCAAATTATGTACACAAACTATGTTGTTATCGTTGTGCTTGTTGTTGTTGCTGCTACTGTAAACAGGCACACATGCTGAGTGTCTAGCTGGCACTTTGCCCACCCACTCTGCTGCTGGTGCTGACTGCATAGCTGGCTGCCTGACAGTTTGTCTGGCTCATGCACTGTCTGCAGTAGGAGTTGCAAATTGACTGCAGTCAGTTACGATGTCATGACCTTTTGGTTTTTTGCCGTGCAGTTGCAGCTACTTGCAAGTAATTAGATAATTTTGCGGTGGTTTAGAAAGTGTTATTAACCTAATTTGATATGTGTTTGCCACTTTCTGCCTGAACTCGAAGTCGTTGCCATCGGTGCCCGCGACCATTGGACCGCCGCGACTTGCCATTTTGGTGCGTCAATTCGATGCCGTTTTTTACAGCGTTTTTAAACTATTTTAAACGGAATTTAACTGTCTTCGAAGTACTTCTCACAACATTTACTCGGACGATAGGCTGTGGCGGTCAAGCGATAACAGCGCTGCTGATGACACAGCATTAGTGTTGGTAAATTCTAAAGTCCCACAACAATACATCGATACTTTTTCTATTGTGGTGGCCGGGTGATTACTGCTAACAGTGCTGTAAGCCGCTTACTAATTTTAAACAGGTTAAGTTGCCGACTACCGCAACGCATTTATTTCTAGAAAATTATCTGGGACATTAGCATAATTAAGTGCACTTTGAGATGCAAATATTGCCTTAAATAAGCTCTAATTTGGTCAGTGGGCGTGTAGTGCCTTCTAACTGGAACTCATTCTTGAAGAATACTGCGTCACTGCCACCTGTTGCTTGTTAGCATTTCAATCCATAAATCAATGCTTGAAAGCAAAACAATGAAGAGTGCAACGAGCGCATATTTAAAAATAAAATTCTACATCAAATACATACTTATTTATACATTATGTGCCTTTGCTCTTTGTATACAATTTCCGCTTGTGTTCTCTCTTTGACTTTTAG
Organism: Scaptomyza caliginosa; assembly: GCA_035044725.1. Taxonomy (NCBI): domain Eukaryota; kingdom Metazoa; phylum Arthropoda; class Insecta; order Diptera; family Drosophilidae; genus Scaptomyza; species Scaptomyza caliginosa. The sequence goes on along the minus strand of JAWNNR010000923.1, from coordinate 52,433 downwards.
CTCATTGAACGTTTTATGCTCGATAGGCTACAAAAGTCGACACAGCCGTTATGTGCCCTCAGTTCAACGGCGGTATTCTTTAGCACAACGTCTTGGCGTATATCGAATGCGATCGCTAGCGGGCGTTTGTAATATCAGTCTTTTAATGCCAGTTATTGATAACTATCGCCTTATATTTTTCACAAAGATTGGCAGCTTAGTTGCCCACACACCTATGTAGCTGCGTTTTGTGTCTGTGCTTTGCCTCACGGTAATTGTTTATTTATATGATTGCCCTACAAAACTAATGGTTTTGGCTGTCAGTTGGTGATTATTGATACTGTGCACAAGTTTGAAATTATTTTTGTAAATATTTTTCAACGCTTTTGGGCGGTGCATCTGCTACAACTGCAACATCTTTCGTTTTATTTTAGTTTAGCGTTTTCTTTTTCATTGTTTTGCTTTTTGGCAGCAATTATTAAAATATGTAATAGAGTACAATGTTGCACCTTGAATAATAATAACATTAAGTGAGTGCTTGTTTAGGTTATATATCGTTTATATCTTGACAAAAAATAACTATGTATTCTTTTTCTTTTTGTTTTTTGCAGCTACCCTATCGCCTGCCATCCATCCAGCCGAGTAAATACATATTAAAAGCGAATCGAACGAAAACCAAAGAGTATTTGCCCCATACCTAATCATGTCCGCCCTTGCCGCCGAAAAACGCGCTTCCTTTGCGCGCCGGGCCGAAAGTTTGGTGGAGCGGGTGAGAGTTTTGAATACCATATATGAGGTAAACGGTATCAAGTGACCAAAATGCGTGAGATATAACAATTTGTTTGTTTATACTTTCAAGTTGTTCTTGTTGTTGTTATAATTGTTGCGGCTAGCTTGCATGATTGCTGTTTGCCGCTCAATTGATATTTATTTGCAATTAATTACACACAAGTTGTACAATCATTGCTAGGCCTAGTCTTATAGCCTATCACCAGTCAACAGTCAACTGTAGCAGTTTCCACAAAGCAAACAATTACTTCAACAGAAGCTGTAATGTCAATGCAATGCCTATCGGTCAAAATGTCTTACATACACACATACCTATTCATATTCGCTAGCATATAGAATTCGATATCAATAGTTATTTGATTAGGCGCTGCGAGTGTTGGTGTAAGCCATTACGAATTAAGGCACACACTCAGACGTGCCTATTTGACTTGGCTCGCTGCCCTGACTTTGGTATGCTCAGTCAATTAATCTCATATAATGTATGTTTACACACATAAAACACAATATGTGTACACCCAAACAAGCACTAATGTGGAAAAGAAAAACGAAAAAAGCCATGTGATTAATTTTCTCAGTGCATATACAATATAATATGTGTCGTTTCTCGCTGTTGGTTGCTTTTAATTACAAAAACAACTATTGAGGCATATTAAAAGTACAAAGATCAAGGACACAAATTGTGGTTGTTTCTTTCGATTTATTTGTCTAGTTTTTGTTGTTGTTGTTTATGAGGCTTAAAGACGGTTTGGCGTCTTTTTAATTAACCTTTTGTTACTTAATTACTCCACAACTGTTTAATTCTGACTTAATTTTGCAGTCACAGCCCATTCACATGCACATATTTATATATTTATCTTTTGAAACGTTTGACATAATCATAATGCTCTTTGTTTGTGTCATTAAAAAGTCGATGCGTTGAGGCTAAAAATAAATTTGTTGATTTTGTAAATAGCTCGCCAAATGCGCTTTTGTACTTGTGCAAAGCAAAAGCGCCCTTATCAGACGCACAAGCTGTTGTTTAAACAAATGTGTTCTACATTTATCCATAGATAACTTGAATGTGTGTATGTAGAGCAAAACCGCAGCATTAATTAAGCGATTGAAGCCACACATACTGTTGGCCAATGACCGACCGAACATTTAATTTGTTCAGCAGCATCATCTGAAAATTTAATTAAACATCAAATTGGGGGTGTTTTTTTTTGAGTAGTTAGATAAAGACAAATAAAAATGTTAAATAACTAAAATTTGTTTTATCAAAGAGCATGTTATAATGCATAGCAATCAATGCTGTTTAGCATTTATTGAAACCTTAAAGCCAGCAAAGGCCAAGGCTAACAATGCTTAAGTTTTAAAAATGTATCAATCAACTTGCATTAACTTGGCTTAGCATTGCTCATACTCCTAGTAGGGAACGATACAATATTTGTCTTATCAAAATAGCAAGGCAAATAAAGAAAATTGCTGAGGAGCAGAGAATACAGCGACCAAAATAAATGAACGATAAAAAGCTAATAAAGTGCAACATAAATAAATGCGTGCGTAAATATTGCGTAAATACATCGTGCAAATGAATTTGACAGCGTACAATGCCAAGCGTAGGCAAGAGTGTTTGCCTCAAAAGCAGAGAGGCATCTTACTTGATTGCCTGCCACAAATACTTTGGTGCAAAGCGCTAGACTTTGTGGTACTTGTATGTCTCTTTTGTTGTCTTTGTGGCACGCGTGTTGGCGTCCGGGCTTAGAGCATTCTCTGTTTTTTATGCAGTGTGCTTTGTGTGTGGGTTTTTGGGTGTTTGCTTCTAAGTAATTCTGTTTTGAAAGCTATGCACTTGAATTTGTCCCGGGGTCACATTGAAAAAGCATTAAATTCCGTTGATTTTCAAGTTCGACAGACACTTGAGCAACATTCAATGTTCAGTGTGCATTTCCGGTAGACTTAAAGTGGCCTTTGGAATTGTCATTGAGTACACATTAGACTCAAGCTTCAAGTTAACTTAATAAAGTACTTAAAGAACAAGCCTAAGTGAACTCATGTGCTAAACGAGATTTGACGAAATAACATCGTTTGCGTATACAAAGTTTGGTTTGAAATTCTGTTCGTTTTGATATGTTTACCCAGCAAAGCTGAAACAACAACATATTAGATCAACAAGTTTGTGACAGTCTAAGCGCCATTAAAAAAAAAGGTAAAGCATTGCATACATGTTATAAAAGTATACTATATATATTTATTTGCCTAACATCTATTAGAACAAAAACATTTTAAAATGTCACACACAATTTTGGCTAAGTCTTGTTTACAATTTAATTTATTTAGACAACAGTTTTACTATTTTTTTTTCTTACTTCGTTTATCATGTTGTCAAAAAAAATATTAGTCTGGATATTTATTTAATTTGTGCTAGCTGCATTGTTAGTGCTGACAAAATTCAAAACGAATTTAAATCGTTAAACAATTTGCGACTGAAAAGCGGATTAAAGAGCTCGTTGCGTATACGCCTCAGTCTCCCTCAATTTATTGCGCAGCAAATATTTTTTTACCAAAGCTTAGACGTGAAATGTTTTAATTTCAACTTAATTAAACAAAAAAGCGCAAGTAGTTGAAAGCTGAATGGCATATGCAAGAATTAAAAAAAAAATTAAGACAGCAAGGGCTGAAACTACACGGTTCGCTATGAGATACCCTTTAGCTAAAAAGCTTACAGATGTTTTCACATTCTTTTGTTCACTGCCAAACAAGCTGAACTTTAACAATAGAAAAGATAAGAGGAACACATAAAATTTTTCCGGTTTTTCCGCCTTTCCCGGCTTCATTACATTAGCACTACTTTTTTATACCGCTCTTAACCTGTTTTCTTTTTTTTATGGGTTTTAATGGATGTAGGATATTAAAAAGTAAAAGGACAACCACAACAAATTTTTTTTGCCGCATACACATAAACAATACATTAATAGCAACAGAAACAATGTCAGCTACAATTACCTAGGCAGGTGTGTAAAGTAAGCAAACAACAAGAAGAACAATAACAATAAGAAGAACAACAACAGCAAGTACTACACGACGATTTATATGTACAGGCAAATGGCAGCACAAACAAAATACATGCATAGAAAAGACGCGTTACTTAAGCAATGGGCGCGAGCCGTACAGAGGGCGTGACAATAAGTCAGAGCAGACGACAGCAAGAACGGGAACGGCAACGACAACGAAAACGACGAATAACAACAAACAATGGCAAAAAGTTGCCAGGAGCTGTGCATAGCATACTTCAAGGCGCAAAGGCTGCAAAGACAATTGAAAAGCCCGTAAGCTACTTGCCACAGACATCCAACTGAGTCAACGGGGGTTGGGCGTGGCATAGTCTGTACTTCTTTGAATGGCAATGGAAATGAGTGGCAGATAATACAAGAAGTGCTAAGCGAAAAAACAACTTGATAAGTCTGCTAAATGAGATTGAGACTGAGTGTTGCTTGATTGGCTTGGGTTAAACAGTAAAAAGTTTTGATACAGGCAACCGCTGAGCTATTGTCAGCTTATTGCTACAAAAGTTTCACACGAAATCGTAAACAAGAAGCTTGAACTTTAAACGGTTTGCTTAGAATATAATCTTTATATTGCCATAAAGTCTTTAACTTATGCTAAAAAGTTTGTGAATTCACTCAGCTGCCTGCAGCATGTTTAAATTAACTAATTTATTATAAAACTCATATGATACAATCTGTTATGCCTCCAACTTCATACTTGTACAGTCATTTATCTGCACAGTTTTTCTCAACTTGCTTAGATACCATTAAAGTTGTGCGTCGTAATTTGAATTTTTGTAAAGCCTCGAACCCTCCCGGTTGTCGTATTTTTTATGCAGCTCTGAATTTCACAGCGTCGACAACAAATTTTTTTTGTTGTGTCAGAGCACAAAAAAAGAAAACATAAAAATAATAATAAAAAAAAAGAACTTATCAGACTTTATGTACGACCTTGCTCATTGACAGCCGTGATATTCGTAGTTGAACGTGAGCGGCATTTTTATTTACATTCACCATTTGTATTCAATAGTATTCGTATCAATATTACTATCAACATCATCATTATTTTTCGAATATTTCTAGCATGGTTTTTCTGTTCAGTTGTGAGCTACCTTTTTGTACTACTTTATATATCTACACATTTAATATGCATTTGAAAATAGTTATTCAGTTGTATTTTTTAGTCTATGCATTTTTAACGAAGTGCACTTTTGAATTCGACTGCTATTGTTGTCTTATGTGACAGGAGCAGATGTCATGGGCGTTGAGGTTTGGGGGTTGCTGTCATTTTCCGGCTTGACCTACGCCACGCAAATTCTAAATGCGCATATTTTATTCGTTGTTTTTGGGGGAGTTAGGTGGCATATGACTGCCTAAGCTGTTAGCTGGGCTAAGTGCTGAGTGCTGGGAATGGAGATGGCAATGGCGGTCGCGCAGTTTTCCTGCGAGCTGGCAAATTAGCGGATCAAAACAAAAAGTCGCTTAGAACCGAGAGGCAACATAACAATGCAACAAAGAATGAAAACTACAACAAAGGGAATTTTATGTATAAAACCCACACAAATTTACACATACATACGCAAACATACAAACGCACACATATTCCCGCGCTTAGCAGGAGACAAACTACGAATATACGTGTAATAGATGAGTGTCAAGAAGCGGAGCGCTCGCAAGTAGGCAACGAAATTTTACAATGTGATTTAGTAATTCGTGTGGGCGGCACAGCGATGCCAGATAGCCAAAATAATTGAATTCAAAGGTCAAATGCAAATTGATTGCAAAACGCCAGCTAAATGAATATTAACTAAAATGTATGCAAATGTTGGTTAGAGCAGTTTTAATTGGATTATATTCCGTTACTGTTTGGCATAAAGAATATATAAACTATTTACATTACTGCTGTGCAAATTAATGTTTACACTTAAAAGTTAACAACATTAACAATATCTGGCAACACTTAGAAACGGCTGGCAGAGCTCCATACACCTGCCCTACGCCAACATTCGGACCCCGTCTCACAACAAATACGTAATACCACCTTTTTTATTTTGCGTCGCAGCAACATCTTAGTATACGACACAGGGGAATGCAAAGCCATTAGCATTACACCCACACAACGATAACGGCTACCATTACCATAACAGTTTTCGGCATTTTGTTTTGCTAGCCACTTCGTAGCTGTTCACGTCGACAGTACTTCGTGTTTTGCATCGTCAACACTTCGTGTTCGCTGATAAGACCAGGCGGCAGCAGCAGCAGCAGCAGCCGCGGCAATGGCAACAGTCGTCGTCCAACGCCCGAAACGTTGCAATCGTAATACGCTGCAAAAGCAAAACTGCTGCCCATCTAAGAAAAGTTCGCACATCACTCGAATATTCTGTGCTAAGTGCTCCTGAGCGCCTGATACACGCAAAACCGAAAACGTTTGTGTGTTAAAGTTTTGTCGAACACGAAAATTTTGTTGTGTGCATTCGATTTGGCCATGTCCAAGCCGGTTACACCACTGCATCGTGCTGGCGGCGGCACTTCAAGTGCTCCAGAAAAGATAAGCGTAAGTTCTGCCCTACTTCGATGTAATTGATGTTGCCTACTTTAGTTAAATGTCCAATTTTAGAGTTTCTACTTAAGTGTGCGTGAGTGTGTGTGTGGGTGTGTGTGTTAAACTATGTGCTTAGCGATCTGCCATCTGCAATTTCTCAACTGTCTCAACATTGCATTTGAATAACGCTACGTGACTAGGGCAGGCACCAACGAGACACATCTGGCACATCCTGTCCCATATATTAATGTTGCTCGTTTCTAAGCCCAGCCTGCTAAAGGCACAAACATCAACTGCAGCGTCACACAAAAGCAGCCAAAGTCCGTTCAAGCTCTGTGTCCTTGCTAGCTCTACACTGCAGTGTACAGTCGAACTTCCCTTCTGTGAAATGTTCTATGTAGAGATTTTGAGTGAAACGAAAAAATAACTAAATATTTTATACTGACACGACAACAGACTGTTCGTTATAGACACAACTATTTTTGTGTATCTGTGTGTGTGTGTGTGTGCTGTTGGCCGTTTTGCAATTTTCTGTTTGGTGTCTTTTGATTGCTGTCAGGTCAGCCTCAAAGGCATAGCATACATTTTTGCGTGCGAATCATAAAAATTGCATAATTTTCGCGCTGTATGTGCGCCGATGTGTGTGAGTGTATCTGTCCATGTGTTTGCCCTTAACTGTAACTGTAACTGCGTGTGTGTTGTGTGACCATTACCGTTAACATAGTAATTTTACGTGCCATTTGTGTGCTCGCATCTGGCATGCCATATAAATTGAGGTAGTCAAACGAAGCCAACGACTGTTGCTAGCCGTTTATTAAGTCTCTTATTAACGGTCCACCATAATTGTTGCCAGTCAGCCAACTGAAATTAGAGACTGGGTAATTATAAGGCATAATCAAAATTTATGAGATGCTTCATTTGTTTCACGGTCTTTGATGATTTGGATGGCTTTTCTTTTCTGTTTGCCAAGCTATTTAACTTTTTTTCTTTTGGTATACTTTCAATGGCCATTCATTCTTGTTCTTTTAAACTAGCATATCCAATTAATTAGACGCTTATTGATTTGTTTCCGTTCTCTTTGTCTATGAATTGAACTTTCGATTATACATTCATTGTTCGCTTAAGGTTCACATCTTAAGATGAATGCTGAGTTCAAGTATTTTCGTCCTAATCGAATTTCAATTCGCATTCAACCATGATGTTGAGCAGCTTAGTTTTTTTGCTTAACTGAATCAGCAAGCATAAAGTATGCAACGTTGTATATAGTTCGTTGGCTTAACCAAGCACAAACGTTGCATGCCTCGCGGCTTCTGCGGTCGCATACAATTTCAATTCCGAATATGCTGACAACCCAACATGTTTTCCGTCGCACTCAGATAATGGAATGGAACCATTTGTTGTTGTTGTTGTTGTTGTTGTATGCTCCAATTTGGTGAGATTTCATTCCATTTTAATGCTGACTTTGTCTCTTTTGTTCTTGGCCAGGAGCAAAGAATGAAAATTTAATTAAAATACATTCCAATTCTTACACTTGACAAATACTTTTGGTCAAGGATAAGTTTAATAAAATGATGCTAATAGTTTGATTGTGCATTTAAGACTTTGGTACATTTTGGGCGCAATATATTTCAATTTATTTACAGGGTATCTAGAAAGTCATCGAAAACTTTTGTCTTTTTATGCGATCCGTCGAGCATGTGCACAATGCCGCGGGTCGCCATTTGGGTCGACGCATGCATACACATACACATACATATATATACACACAATTGCTCACAGGCACACACTCACATAATCAACTGTCTTTCAATTTACATACGTCCCGCTATTGCAGCCAAACATGTAAAAGAGAAAAGAAAATATTCTGCCAATCTTTTGTGTAATTTGTTGACTTAAACAGAAACCAAAAATAGTACGAACAGATCAGAAAGCATCCACAATCGTTCCCTGCCCCTTCCCGACCAGCCTTTTCACATGTTTGTCTGCCTTTTAGGATTGTTTGGGGCATCAGTTGGGCAAGTTTATGGCCTTGTGCATTGAATAAACTTTTATTCCAAATTGCCAAAGTAGGAGTAAAAACAGCATCTTTTTCTGTTTGTGTTTGTGTGTGTGCTCGTGTGTAAGCGTGTATAAACGTGTGTGTTATGTGCGTCCTTTGCCGCATTCTTGCTTTACTGCGCGTGCAAATAGTTTTGTTGGTTCAGCTTAGAACATAAAGCAATTTCTTTGCCTTTATTTGTACGTCTTCAAACTTTAATTTGTTCCTGTTGCTCTTGTTTATTTTCTTTCTGTTATCTGTTGTTGTCTTTTTGTCAATTGATTTACAATCACTTCTCTTACACTATAATTGCATTTTTAATGAATTATTTTTTGTTATTTCCATTAGCGTCTATTGAGTTTTGTCCTCTCCATAAATATTCCACATATGCTGCATGGCTTCGACAGCTTTGGGGCACAATTGCCTCTTGAAGCTGCCCCACGCTACTCACGCACACAAGTTACCACATGTTTGTGTTGTGCCAGCACAACTTTGCCATTGGCAAAGTGTCGAAAGTTTGCCAGGCAGCCCCGCATAAAACATGTTGCCTGTCAGCCTTTCCCACAGCTGCTGGGCTCTTTTTTTTCATCCCAACAGGCAGCCTGACTGCTCGAAGCGTCTTAAAAAACTTAAATTACCTTTAATTGGTAGATTTTATGGTTGCTTCGCTGGTTTTTTGTCTATTAAACCTCTGAAGTTTGTTTATTTTGGTTCAAGCGAAAACTTTTCAAAGTCACTTTTACGTTTTGGGATTGACAGAAGTTTTGCTGGCATATGCCAGGTAATTTTCTTTTTGCTGGAACTGTTATGATTTCTTGCAACGATTCGTTTGCGCTATATGGCAAACTGCATACTAACAGAGTTCAAAAGTTTCCTTGCTTCCTTTAATGCCATTTGCTATTATTTCTCATTGCATTTAATAGCTTTATTGGTAGCCAGAGTCTGGATAATGCTCAATTAACAACTCATTAAGGTGTGTGCTTCTCATAACGAGCAGCTAAGCAAAGCCGGAAAACTCTAAGTCTAAGCTAAATATTACGTTGAGTTTGCTTCTTATACCAAATAACAAGCTTAGTGATTTGGAAGTGATTTACATGCTGTTAATGCTATTGTTACTTGGCAAAGAATGTTAAAGCAATAGCTCATTGGATGGAAAAACGATTTTAAAATCAAGTCAAAGTTAAGGAAACAATTTTGCTGTAGCAAAAGTTAAAGTTATTAATATCATAGAAAGTTGCAAATGTAATGCTCTCCAGAGCTTCATTAAGAAAAAGCCATTTATATAGCTACTGTTTAAAAATAAATTGCCATCTATCCCTTGACAGTTTCTGCTTTACTTAAATATGCTCTGTTGAGTAATAAATATCGTTTACATTCCTTTTAAAATCACACTGCAGTAATTGGCTGCATTTTGAATTCTCAATTTTACTCTAATGCCTAATTGTTGTTTGGGTTGTTGAATTAGCTTCCTGATGCATTTGTTATGCATCACGTAATGTCCAGCTATTTAAATATTAATTCGAATTAATGCGTTTGCCATGTTAAATGTTAAATAGTTTGAATGCGTAGCATGTTCGGAATCAATAATGTACTATAAATATTTCAGATACAAAAATAACATAAATTGGCATTAATTTAATTTGTATTTTTATATGCCTGGGCTTGTCATACAGGTATTTACGCAATGTTTTTGGCCATATCAAAAGTGTAACATCAGACATCGGCTGAATGTAGAACAAATTGGCAGGCGACACATGACAGCACTTACCCAGATATATAGAGACATATATTAGTTGAGTGCTGTTGTTGTATGTTGTATTATACCCTGTAAACCACAAAATACACACAAATGTATGCTAATAAACTTTATACTCTTAGCGAAAGTATATCGCAATCAAATGTTTAATAATTTTAAAATGTAACAAATACTGTATTAAAGCATCTATTGGTCGAGCAATAAGTTCAAGGATATTATTACTGGTTTCACTCCACTTTGAATGTGGCTAGCGCTTTGGGATATCAACAAACCCTGAAGTGTATCTATATGTATAAGTGCGTGGGCGTATATGTATGTGTTTGTGTGTGTGTGTATATTTGGGTGTTTGTGTTTATGCTTGTGGTTATGAACCGAAAATCCATTTGCACTCGAATACATTTTGGCCATGATGAAGTGGACAAAAGCAAACCAAACTTTGCTCTCGGCCATAAACAAACTAACAAACAACATTTGGGACACCGAGTCAGAGTTTTATCCAAAAAGATGGAGGCATTTCAAGTTTAAATTATGAATGCAACTAATGTAACTAACTAAAAGCTCAACGATTGAGTTAGCTCAAGAAAATGCTGATTAACCAGGCTGTTGACAGAAAAATAAGGTCGAGAAAGAGGTCGTGACAAGCGTTTTGAAACGAGCAAAAACTTGCGGCCAAAACTGAGTAACGAGCACTCGGTTGCAAAAACTTTGATTTTAAGTGTGTCGCTCGCTGTCAGCTTTTCACAGTTCTACCTTGGGTTGTACTTGGCTTAAAATAATGCCTACAAATCAATTAAACTTATAAAGTTCTAACTTTGCTTATTAAGCATTGTTATTTGTCTGATTACTGATAAGTTTCTGTCACGTTCCTGTTGCTGTAAAAAAAAAAAATCAAATCCGTTCGCAAATCAACAACTTTTACTGCAACTTTTTTTATATAAATTTTTTTATGTTATAAATTTGCAAGTCCTGCCAGGCAAATGCGAAGCGAAACACTGACAACTCCCAGTATACATTTTGGACAAGGTAAACAACAAGCTATGCAGCATACAAAATAAGACAAGTAAAACTGCTCTGTCAAAACATCTTCTATGGCCAGTCGCAAAAGGCATCTCTAGCTAAATTCCAAATTGCAGGTCATAGTGCGTTCAAAACTTTAAGCTTTTTGTGGGGATAGAAGAAGCCTTCTCCTGTCTGTTACATACATTTTCTTGTTACTCTTTTTAGCCATTTTTAATGACCACAGTGTATTCCAACTAGTCTGTCATAAAAATACACACATACATCTTTATTATGGCAATTGCATTTTCATGTTTGGAAAGTTTTAGGTTGGGTTTAGTTGTACGTTTCTTTTGCGGGCAAGCTGTCGACATGCAACAACAACAAGAACAACAGTTGCTGCCACAATTTCAATCGTTGCAGCTGCAGCATCCCCTACATTCAAACAACGCACAAACATACATTTGTATTGCTCTACACTAAACGCTGCCTTTTGTTGATGTTACGCTGCTTGAATGCATGGCAAACGTGCATAAAACTATATCACATTCTCGTGCAATATAGCTCTGGGCTTGGGCTTGGGTGGAGGCACCCTCAGCTACAAATTGCAGCTGTGTATGTGTGTGTTTCTGTGTGTACGTGTCAACTCATTGACCTCGTTACCCCTGCTTTTGCTGTGTGGATACTGACTGGCATATTTATTTTTTATTTTTTTTTTTATATCTTATACCGTTGACGTTGGTAGTTTGTTGTTGTTGGTTTTTGCCAACGCCTTCCCATAGCCCATTTCCTGGTTAACTGCGAGAAGGCAACGAGGGCAACAACTCTTGTAGCCGTTTGGCACATTTGCCGTGATTCTGCATCATTACCAGGGCCAGAGCAGACATTTAAATGTCGTAATCGGATAGCATGGACCCCAGTGCTTATGACATGAGTGTCGTGGCAAACGTGGTAAGGTTTCTGATTTAACTGACAGCTTTGATTAGTTTAGCAGCCGCCAGTTGGATGTCGTTACAGTCAAGATTTGTGACATGAAAATGAAATCGAGTGGGATTGGTAGATGAAATCTCTTTGCTCTTACTGTCGGTATTGATTTTTTGCTTTGCTTTGCTAAGGTTAAGCTACAGTTAACATATATGATTGCTTTCTAAGCCTCAACTTGGTCATTAATCTTTTTTTTTGTATACTTTGCTGTTTAAAAGGCGTTTTTGCGAAAGCCTTTCCCGACTTAATTACATTTTTATGGCATAGCTTTTGAATTGCAATTGAAATGCTGATGAGACGTTACTTACTGCTAGCTCAAAGCCTTTCTCACTCACACCTAAAGTGTTGCATGCCCCAATTAGGAATTTCTTGTAGCACTTAATGAGGCATACGTCAATTAAACGAGCGCACGTCAAAACCAGATGTTAGAACACATGTATAACAATTGTATGAAGCACAAGTGCAACGCAAAACGTTGACCCTTTGTACAAGTCAATTAAAATGCGCGCTGTGCAGCAATGCAAAAACAAATAAAAATAAAAGTAAAATAAAATAAAAAACCCTAGCCAGCATACGAAAATTGTTTTTATCTACACACCAAATATAAATCAAACGATTGCATCCAGTGGTTTCTTGTTGTTGTTGTTTTAATTGATCGATATTCGTAGGGTAAAAGCAATAAGACTCAAGCGTTTCGAATGAAATGAACAATTGCAATTGACAATGGTGCATCCCACTGAGAGAAGCACACACACAAAGACTCGAGACACCTCATAAAGCTTGTTTTTCCGCAAAAGTTGTTCGTGTTACGTATACGACAAGTATGGTTTGGGGCCATGTATCCACAATCGCTACTGTGTGCGACAGCCTGAGAAACCACAACACCAATCAACCCAAGCGTCAACCTCAACGATAACAGCTGACGTTGCGTCATCAAGTATTGACTGCACTGCGGGGGCTGAGCTGTGAAATGTAGAGTGCTGGAATAAGCATTGGCAGGTCGTAAAGTGCAGTCAGACAGACGGGCAGGTAGTCGTACATCAACGTTATGCACTTTATTGCCAATTTAATTATTCATAAACGCTTTTTACGGCATTACTCGGCGGATGGTTTGTTTTGATCGTCTACTGTGGCAGGTCCCATGGCAATGAAATATCTCTATGGTACTGTTTGTTGTTTGTGATCTGTTGATTGAACAATGTTTCATATCAATTAGTTTGTGTTTGTTTTTAATTAGTACATGCAATACAGCTGTTTCGTTAAAACTTCAATACCAAACAGACTGTGTTTAAATAGCGGACAACTATTGATTTTGTTAAAACCATATAGATTAAAGAAAATAAACGATAGCTTTGTAAAGAACTATGACAATTTATTGTTATATAGCATAGCTTTGTCTATCACTCAATTGCCCAATTAATTGCAATTGTCTTGTGTGACGACAATGTGAGCGCAATTCGCACATTGTTGATTTAGCAATAATAATTGTGGCTTAACATTGCTAGGCCCAAAAAGCGTCAAACAAATGTCGATTTTCATTTCCATTTGAAACGTCACCGTCATCGTCATTGCATTTGCCATTGTCAACGCCATTTTGTGTTATTTGCATTGTATTGTTTGTTTGCACAGCTCTTTGCCAACCAACTGCGCTTATCCCTCCGTTTCCCTTTTTGGTGAGGTGGCGTGCGAATGCATAATGCATAGCGGCTGTTAACGTAAAGCGGCATTAAACCTGTAACTCAGTCTAACTTACTTCCGCGCGCTTTGAATGTGTGTGTGTGTGTATGTTTGTTTTAATGGTCACGAGACGAAGCTTTTATGTAAATTTACTACAATGGCCACAAGACACCATCAACATCAACGCGTTTTATTTATGTTTTTAATTTGCAAAATGCAATGTTTTTATTGACATTGAGCAAACAGGATAAACTGCAGTTTGTTCCCCTGGCCATTCATGGCCAATGGCCATAGCGTATAGAAATGGTAATAAAAGTAGCTGCTACATTTACATAATACTCGTTTGTTTAGCCATCTATTTAGTTGTTAGCACTAAAACACTTTAGACATTAGACATTAAGGTGCTTGGGCAAAGTGGGCGCCAAAGAAATTGACAAGAGAGAGCCCTTAGAAACGAAAGGAATTTTACACTGCCCTTTGCTCTCGTCTTTTGACACTTTTATTGTTTCGCTCAATTTCAATAAGTGCTTTGCAGCCTAGTCAGTGTGTTCATGTGTGGGTGTGGTCGATTGTAAAGGATGCTCGGTCTAGCGTTAAGCGTAGCTTCTGTGAATTTATTTGCCTTCATTTAAAGTCATTTATAAATAGAATTTCAATAGCTATTAGAGCAAGCTAACCAAGTGATATCTTTAAAGCTAGAAAATTGCTATTAAGTTGCACTCAATTATTGAGTTGCACACAATTTCAAAAATTTAAATTTTTTGGTAAACTAATCCAATTATGGATATGCTTCAAGCGTACTTTTTCTATATTTTCATTCATTAACTTTTCTACAACAGAGTTTTTTCCATCGCATTCTGTACAGTTTTTATTGTAGTCTACTTTTTAGCGTTACAAATTAAAAACGTCAGAAATTACTATATACAATGCCTGGCAAAATGATTTTACATTTTTCGCATGCATTTGGCATTTGGCATTTGGCACCCTTATTTTACATGCAGCTTTACAGTAGCAAGCCGACATGGCTAAAAAGTAATTGGCAGAGAGTAATATATTAAGGATCAGGCGATTGAATGCTCTGAGTTAGGGTATTTAAACTTCACTGCTTGTATTTCATTGGAGTCCTTTTATACAACTTTTTTTTTGGTCATTTCATGCCCGTCATTTTTCACGCTTGACTTAGTTTTAATGGCAACGTGAAAATGATTTTGCCTTATATTTTTAATTATTTTTTGTTATATTTTTAGTTTCGCTTTGAATATTTTGCCTTTAATGCGATAACAGCGTAGTAAATAATTTATTTAGTGTTTAATTGATAATTATTTTTTGTTTTGCCCTACAGAAATATAACATAAGCACGGAAAAATGTGGAGATCTGACGGTCATTGTGCAGGTAAAATAATGAACTTAACAAGTTTATTATAAACCAATGTCTATAATTAATATTTATTTGCATTTAGGGCGACTTGTCGCAGCAGGAGAAACGTGCTGTATTTATTACCGTCCATGATTTGGGCTGCAATCGTATGTATAATGAAAATATCATACAAATTTATACAAATGGGAATATTATGCAAACGCCACATTGGCAGATAATTCATTTCAGGAATTTGTGAGCAGTCCATGCATGACGGAAATAAAGGAGCGTTCATGCTTTATACATGTTGATGTGCCCGGCCATGCGGACAATGCTGATGCACTACCCGATAGCTTTCCATTTCCATCACTGCAGTCTTTGGGCGAGGATCTGGTTACTGTCCTGGACTATCTACACGTTAAATATGTAATTGGTTTGGGCGAGGGTGCTGGCGCCAATGTGCTGGCCCGCTTCGGACTTGCCCATCCCAGTCGTGCGCTTGGCTTAATCCTCATCAATGCCACTGGCAGTGCTGCAAGTGTTTTGCAATCGTTCAAGAGCAAGGTGTGTGTGTAATGTACTTTAAAGCTTTGAAAGTATCGAGTGTACAATTAAATTTTGTATTGCTCTTTAAAACTTTGCAGTTTATTAGCTGGAAAAGCGATGAGGTGGCCCAATCGGCTGAGAGCTTTTTGATGTATCACAAGTTCGGACATGTGAGTAGTCATTGTTAGAGTTGCCACACCCCTTTAATTAGGTGTGACCCTGTGAAACTGTATTAGTGCGTGCGTGTGTGTTTGTTGTGTGTCTGTGTGGTGTTTAATCGATGTGTTTTCTTGTATTTACTGTTTTCTTATTTTTTTTTCGTCTATTTTATGTTTTGAACTGTTTTAACTTGGTACAACAGGTCATGGAGGTAAACAGTTTGACAGTCTAATAAACGAATTTCTGCAGCTCTCTTTAGATCTTCAGCTTTTAAATAGTCTTCAAATACTTTCAACTATATATGCATTTTCTTCAACATCAATAGCTTTAGGATCCTTTAAAAGCATGTTTATTAATATATGTGTTTTATGTTTATTATTTTTCTTTTAGACATCGGTACGTAGAACCAAAATCAAGAAATCGGCCAATTCGAATATTCCAATAAAAATTCTATATTTCTATAGTTTTTAATTTAGTTTTGCATGCTTTTTTATGTGCCTTGCCATAGTTGTTGTTTAGCATTCCGCTTAAAAGTGTAGCGTTGCTATAATGTTAAATAATCTCTAATACATTTAATCTGCTTACTACTTACACTGCACCATTAAACAAAAACAAAAACGAAAACACAACAATAACAAATTGTAAATATAGCAAATTGTTGGCGAGAATCCAGACAAGGACAAGATTGTAAGCGAATATCAGAAGCGTTTGCATCGTTCGCTCAACAGCAAGAATGTGGGCCTCTATGTCAAGGCTTTTATGAAGTAAGACATGAAAATGCAATTTTTGTCCCAGTTGTTGTACTAGCTTTTGTATTACAGTCGCAAGGATCTGACGCTCAAGGGCTGCAAGGTGGATGTTATATTGATAACGGGCATGCTCAGTCCCTATGCCTCTATGGTGGAGAAATTGCATCGCGATGTTGAAAAGGAACGTGTGACCATTTTGAAGATTGAACGTGCTGGCGACGTTTTGGCTGATGCAGTGAGTTTTAAAAAAACATTGTGGTACTTTGAACAAAATATACTTAAGCTTCTCGATTACCCTTACAGCCGTCAAAGGTAGCTCAGTCCATACTATTGTTTTGCAAGGGTCAAGGTTTGCTTACCTCGATCGTCATGCCCGGTGTGGATCGTGGACGCTCCTACTCTACTGCCAGCTCTGGTTCATTTGAACGTCGTCTATCGCGTGGCATTTCCATGGAGGACTACGATAAGCCCAATTTACGTCGTCTCAGCATCATGAACAGTGAGTCGCCCAAAAAGGAGTAAACTACAACAAACCAACAAACCAACAACCAAATAAACTACACACACGGGGTAACATGCAGCCGCAGCAGCAAGAGAAAAAAAGTTCAGCGTTGAGTAGTGAAAATAAGTTAAACATAACGCATATATTTATATTAATTATTACTTAATTTAGTAACAAGTCGTGCATAACATGACAGAAATGTTATATTCTGTGAAACTAGAGGCCAAACAATCAATTCATGATGCAATCGTATTAATTTTAGCCAAATGAACAACATGAATTTTAAGCCAAATTTTAATTAGCAATCTGCATACATATAAAAAAAACAAAAACGCATAATTCTCAAATGCAAATAACGAAGAGAACAAAAGTTCGGTAAAATAATGCATATATGCATATACATATATATTTAGTATTATATAATTCCCAACAACCCACCTGTGAAAACAAAAGCAAAAAAATATCGATCATATCTTAGCTTCCAATTGTTCGAACCTAGTGACAAATGTTGTTATCGACAACTACTTTCATACAAAAGGTATAAGCATATATTATATGTACAAGCAATCATCTAAGTAATACCTCCGATTAGTGAACTGTACCTAAGCAATTAATAACGAAACTGAGGCAACTACAAAACTCCCATTTTTACTTTTCGTTTTCACGAAATTTTCGAAATTTGTATTTTCAAACAGTGTTTTAATAAATTAATAATATATACAATTGTTATATAGCGTAAGTTCAAGGCACCACAGCATTAAGCTGATTATTTAATGTATTTATGAAACCGATCAGGCACACAAATTAGCAATATAATGCGTTTAATTCAACTTATGAAGCAATTAAAAATGGAACAAACAAAATGTTAGTAGCTAAGCTTTTAGTGGTTTTCGTAACATAGCAAATGCAATATTGGCTTTTTAGTGTTGAGCAAATGCTTCAACACCAATTTAAAAACAAACTAACCAGCACTCAAGCATAGTTGTAGTCACCAATAAAGTTTAAAATTTAAAACCAAATATGCTTTCATTACTTTCTGCAGTTGTTATGTCTTACAGACTTTTAACAGGAGTTTGTACTGCGTTAACGACTCAGTTTTGCGTTAACACAGTGAATATATGTTAACATACTGTAAAATAGTCAGAGAGCAGGGTTTTTTAATTAATTGTGATTAATATCTCATTAAAAACCTGAATTTGAATATTAAACAATTGTTTTTGTATATTAACAGCCCTTCATATGTAAAAAGGTAAATTTTAAAGCCTGCGGCTGCTAGATTCGCTTTTAAAGTAACATGTGCAAAATGTTGTCAAAATGCGGCAATATGTTAGCCACTTCTTTCACCTAAGGTCACACTGGCGCACAGGGTTGCCAGATAAATGTCTTTGTAACTCATTTAATAGAAAAAACAAGAGAAAAACACTTGCAACACAAAATGTTATTATAAAAATAACAAAAATAAATTCGTTTACAGTTAAAAAGACGTTTTCGGATAATTTCAACTTCAAAGTCATCTACATGGACGCGCCGCCACCAACAAAGCCACCAAGAGGCGTTAAATATGGAAAGGATGAGGTACACGTCAAGAAATCATCGCATGTCATTTATAATCCTAAAATTTAGCTTTCAATAAAGTGTAGAATACTCAGAGGGCTGACATGATCCGTACTGAAACATATCTTGTGCTCTTTGTGCTAACACGATGACGACACCCCTGCTGATGCGGGCTGTTGTTATTGTAGTTTCTGTTGTTGTTGTTGCACGCCCTCTTTTATGCTTGTTAGCAATAATAATCAAGTTGTTTCTGTTTGCCTTTAATCACAAAAGCACAAGAACAGATTAATAGTACATATTTGTCCGACAGCTCAATGGTTTCATACAACCATATAATCCTCCGACTTTTTATAATATAAACCCTTGTCGTCCGATGAGTATCTTAATCATGTTGTTGCGCATTGTTTTCCATAGTCTGCAGGTTGTGGCTTTCTCGTCAACGTCATCAAATCACTGGGCTTTAGCGAGACGACCGAGGAGCGACAAAAGGAGAAGCAAAAGATCGAGCAAGAATTCAAAAGATCGGATCTACGACTGAACGAGCTGGTCTCACGCCATGATCAGCAACTAACACAAGTACTGCCACTGTTTAGTCAGGTGTCCACGGAGGTGACGGCCAGTCGGGAACGCATCCATGCGGTCAAAGAAAATCTGGGTGCCTGCAAGCGATTGCTGCAGTGTCGTCGCGATGAGCTCAAAAAAATGTGGACGGATGCAGTTCAGCATAAATATGTGCTGGAAATGCTAGAGCAAATGTAAGTAATATAGTTTGTTGTAGCACATTTTAATTAGCTATTAATAAATTGATTACAGTCAAGAGCTGCGCAAAGTGCCTCAACGTGTGGTAAGCTACACGGCGAAACGTCAGTATTTGCATGCCAGCAAAGCGCTGACGGATGCCCTAGCTACGCTTAATGGTCCGTTGTCGGGCGTTGAGGGGTTGGCTGATCTGCGCACTGATTTGCAAGCGCGCCGGCAACAGCTTTATCACCGTTTGCATGAGGAGCTTGTCACACAAGTGTATAAGAACTCTGCAAACGAAGCCTTTCAGCGCAGCAACTCGAGTCGACTGAATTCAAGCTTTACGCGCGGCATTGGCGCCCGTCGCTCCACGGATCGCATTGAAGCAAACGCTCGGGTGCGTAAGGCGCTAAGCGAAATGGCGCAAGGCTTTGATTTGGACAAGGCAGAGATTATCGAGGATGCGGATCTAATTGATACTGAGCTTAGCATGAGCTACTTTATTGCCATCATTGTAGAGTGCTTTGGCATGCTGCACAAAGTGCCCGATTCGTTAGAAACGCTGCGCGTTCAAATTCAAACTGAGCTGCTTAATGTGGTGCGTCAAACAACACATCAGTTGGCCAATGGAGGAACGCTAAAAGCTGGCTCTGGTGATGGAAATCCACTGCTAACGCTCTTAGAGATTATATTTAAGCAGTTTAAGGCTATCGCCAAAACGCATACGCTGCTATTAAAAAACTATTTGGCTGTTGGCCAAAAGTATTCCGTTGTTGGACCGCAGCCATACGATCTGACTGACTATTGGGCACAAGCGCAGTCTGTGGTATGTTTAAATGTTGTTAAAAAGGAGTGTTTCATATTAAATAGATGAATTTCTTACAGCTACAACTGCTGCTTACGGACTATTTGGATATACAGAATGCCTCAGCGGACGAGAGTGCGCAAACGGGCTTCGTGGAGCCCATCAACAATATCAATTCTTATTTTCTAAGGCGTAAAGTTCCAAGGTAAAATCGCAAAAGATAGAACTCAATGCAAGAAATGAATGTTATAAATCGAATTATCATCAACAGTACGAAAAAGGCCATGTTTAAGTTTGACAAGTCTTCACACATAGCCAGCACAGTAAATAGCAACAACAACAGCACGAATGACTCCGTTAAGGAGCATCGACGCAATGCATCTGATACCTCTGTTGATGACAATTTGGGTGGAAATCTGCTTGGTAGCGGCAAGGGTTCAATGATTGGTTTATTGCCGCATGAGAAGAAACAACGCGAAAAGTTGTTGATATGCACGCCCGATCAAAATGTGATTACCAAAGTGTATCTGCCGCTGATGGGCTACATACAGGAAATTGAGAACTTTATGAAGTGCAAATCAGGGTAAGTTATTAACTTCTCAATTCTTGTTACAAACTAATTTGTATTTTCTTTTGATAGACAACCGTGCAGCCTGCATGATTTTGTGGATAATTATATAAAGGATACTTTCCTATCCAAGGGTCACAATCGCAACTTGCAGCTGACCATTGAGTCATTGTCAAAGAATCAAGATGCTTGGCGTGCTATCATAACGCCAGAGGAAATGAAGTCCTTAAATTTGAGTCGTCCACTACTGCAGTCCACTGTAATGGTAGAGCGTCGCCTGGTGGAGACTAAAAATCTGATTCAAGATTTGCCCTGCTACTCAGAAGAGCTTCTTAAGATGGTGTGTGCGCTACTAAAAGCCTATCGCGAAATATGCCAGACGGCTTATAGAGGCATTGTACAGCCGGATTCGGAGGATAAGCGTATTTATAGTGTGGCTTGGCTAAAGGATGAGGATATAAGTCGATTTTTAAAGTAATATCTAAATGTTTATATTGTCTAAAACGCCTGTAATTTAACTTTTTGCCTAACTTTCGCAGAACTCTGCCCAACTGGACGGATCTGAAGACATCCAGCCAGCGTGCAAGGCATACGCGCAAGCTGCAACGAAGCAACTTTGAGCCATCTGAGGAGGAAAGCCCTCTACAGGTTCAGCAGCGTAATATACGTGAAGCCGAAATGTTAACTAGTAACTTAGGCGAGGGCGGCATAACACAGCAGGAGATATTGGCCGATATAAGCGTGCTTAAGGAACTGGCAATATTGCAGGAGAGCATGGAATGGTTTTCGTGTCGCGTCTCTGAGTTTGCAAACGAGCTGCGGCGTCCATTGGTCAACGGCTTAAATGCAGCGGCAGCCGAGTGTGCGGCCAACGTAGCCATCAAAGATGGCACCATTAAAGTGATGACAAATCTGGCTTTAGAATTCGATGAACTGGCCAATACGTGTTTGCTGGTGCTGCATCTGGAGGTGCGCGTCCAATGTTTCCACTATTTGCGCTCCAAATCGAGTGTAAGAACTAATAGTTATGTTGGTTCTAAGGATGATATACTGGAGCCAGATCGTCAGGTGCTGGTGCTCACAAAACGGCTGTCGGAAATGGATGAGGCCTTAAGTGCCACATTGCATCCGCGTAAAACGAGGGTAAATATTGAAATAAAACTTGCATTAAGCTGATTCCTTTATAAATTTTCTTATTTTTTCCAGTATATATTCGAGGGCTTGGCTCATCTGGCAGCACGTATACTAATACAAGCGTCAAATTATTTAGAGCACATTGATCAAATCACTGTGCAACGCATGTGTCGTAATTCTATAGCGTTACAGCAAACGTTGAGCAACATTACGGCATCCAGAGAGGTTGCTTTAGATCAGGCCAAGCATTTCTATGAGCTGCTCTGCATGGAACCAGATGTAAGTGCTAATCATATGTACATTTTTAGTACATATTCTTAACCTTCACTCCCCGCAGGAAATACTTAATTCGCTGTTGGAGCGTGGTCCTCAATTCTCAGAGATGCAATTGCTAAATGCTTTGCAATTGTCCTGCAAAGCGTGCGGCATTACTGATGCCAATGTATTGGCTTCCTATCAGCAAAAACTTTCGGATATTTTGGGCGCAAAGCCCTCCAAAGGTGTTGTTGTATAATAGTTACAAGCAAGTGAAATATCAATTTTTTACACATATTTCGCCATGTATGCGCTCTCACACACGCATACATGCATCAATAATAGTTTTTTTTTAAAGTGTTAGTGCAAAGATTTTGCTTGGTGTTAAGCCCAAATTGATTATATATTGAAATGTTTTGAACATGTTGGCATGCACTTGGTGTAGTTGCGATATAGTACTTTATACATATATATATATATATTCTAAAGTTCATGAACAATATTGTAATATTGCTTATACACAATAAATTAAAATGTAACAACGAATTATTACTACACACAAATGTTTTTTTGAATAAAATGGCTCTTAAAAAGATCCAGCACTTCTCTGGTAAGATATGGAGTAAAAAAAATGTTAATTAACATACGCTCAAATTGTACTGTATGCAACTAACATCTTGCTTATGCTGCACTTACCAACACTCTGAAGCAATTGCCGCCTGAAAAAAGACAACAACTGCATAAATAAACAATTAACTATGCCTGAACAAGTTGAATCAAGTCCAAAACTAAATGCAAGCAGTGAGATACAGTCTCCCACTTATGATTTAACTAAGTTTAGTCTCAAACGCATACTTAATAACAACAGTAAATCAAAAAGCATAACATTGCTAGGCACCTTTCCCAATTTGTCCGAAACTGACGCCGCGATTGTTGTTTTTGAGAAAAATGGTAAGTATTTCGGGCGCGGATTTGGGCAATCAAACTAACACCATTTTTATTTAGCTTACCGTGAAAGCGACGTGGCAACTGAAGTGCCCTCAGAAAAGGAATCCGAGTCAGCGCCAAAACCCAGCTACTTTAGCAACGAGTTAAAAGTCCGAACTGATTTTGTAAACAATATTTATGCAAGTTTTCAATGTGTTCCCACTCAGGAGCTCTGCAGTAAGTAAAAATACATAATTTTTCCTGCAAATTGTATACAATTTCAAACCGTTAACAGCCGTGAAAAGCACCGTGATTTATCCAGCGACCGAGAAGCACATTGAGAAGTATTCCATATGCCAGAAGTACCTCATTAATGAAACACCAGATCTCTATGAATCCATTACGCTTCCCTACATTAATTCAAGCCAATTCTCATTGGAATGGGTATACAATATTCTAGAGCACAAGCAGGAAACGGAACGTATTGTGTTTGAAGACAATGACGCTGAAAATGGTTTTATTCTTGTCCCAGATCTTAAGTGGGATGGCCGCAATGTGGAGAATCTATACTTACTGGGAATAATACACAAGCGTGACATCAAATCTTTGCGTGATCTTAATGCCAGTCATTTGCCATTGCTGCGCAACTTGCAGCAGTCGGCCAAACAGGCAATCCTTAAGCGTTACGGCGTGAATCCCAATCAGCTGCGCATGTACTTCCATTACCAGCCTTCGTTCTACCACCTGCATGTGCACATAAATCCGATTAGGAATGATGCACCTGGCATATGGTGCGAAAAGTCCCATATGCTGGATACGGTTATTAACAATTTGGAGCTGGTATCGGATTACTACCAACGTGCCACATTGCCTTTTGTGTCGTACGAAGGCAACAAGTTGTTGGATTTATACGATAAACACTTGTCAGTGCGCAAAACTGCATCGCTAAAGGAAGACAAATCGGAGGAAGCACCAGAAGCATTTACAGATGATGAACCAGAAGAGGCGCGTCAATGCAAACGCATCAAACTAAGTTCACCTGAAAAAGAGTCCAGTGAGGCCGAACTTGTTGCCACTACGTGTGCTTAATTGAGTATTATGAGCCATATTCTGTGATATCAATGTAAATTGATATATTATCAAGAATAAATGGAAATTCACTCCTTTTTTTTTTATCATTTTTGTATTTATTTATTTAATTAATAATAGTGTCGCTATGTCTGTTCTGTGTATTTTTCTTGTAGCTGTAGCTGCTTTATGTATTTAGCTTATGTGGCCGTTTGTGTATTCTAATATTTGTAATACGTTGAAATACATACGTACATTCCACTGCCTTTGGGGATTTTCGTTTTGTTCTTTTGTCTTGCTCGATAATTAATAAGAATTTAATAGATTTATATATATACAAGCTTGTGTATATATATATATGTATCGATACAAAATCATATACATGTTTGTTAGTGGACGCCTAAATGCTAGTCGAGTGTTTTGTTGTTAATGGAATTTGGTTTTAGGGGCAGGCGAGTTTGAAATGTTTTAATAGTGCTTTCATTTTGTTATCATTATTCGTTTTTTGATTAGATTTTCTAGCATTATATTCGAGAATGCCGAATTCGATTCAGTATTTTCGAAAGTCGTGCTAAGCGAGCGAATGCTTCGATTTTATAAGCTTATCCTCTGGCTAACGAGTAACAGCCGCTGCATAGGTTCGTGTGAGTGTATGTATGAATTAGTGTGGGATACACATTGGAAAACTTTAGCCTGGAAGCCTTGTACAACATCGTTTGAATATACATACATAAATATCGTTTTAAATATTATATGCATATATATATGTATATATTGGTGTATATAAAAATAACAAAAAATAATAGTAGCAATAAAAGTATGGTAATTTTTTTTGTTGTTTCTTGTTCTTGCCATAAATAAAAACAATGCACACCCCTCCGGCTTTGCCTTGAATACTATAAATTGTCCTCAATTGCTGTGACTATTGTTGTTATTATTGTTGCTGCTGCTGCTGCTGTTATGAATCGTTGTGCTCTCCGCATCGCCCTGCTCCTGTGGTACATACATGACAGCACTGCTGGGCGAAGTGTTAACCGACATGCTGCTTGTCATCGTTTTGTCCGCATCGGAGATGGACCAATTACGCTCTAGCTGCTCCAAAGCAGCCATCGTTGCCGTTGTGGTTACACCAGCACCAGAACTCTCTGCGCCAGCGCCATCGCTTAGAACTCCTGCACGCAGCGTCTCCTCGAGAAGGGCCTGAATCTTGTCTTGATCATCTAGATGCACAAAACCCAGGCGCACCAGTTCGCTGGTCAGATCCGCAGCCGTATCCTCCTCGTTTACCTGACACGTCAGTTGTCGATTCATTTTATCGTCCATGCGCAGCAATATTGTCATCAGTATATCGTTACTATCCTCTTTCAGTTTCTTAACGCTGCACATCATGTTTACAATGCGACGCGACTCGGTGTCAACCGGTTCCGGCGTGGCAGACTTGACGGAATCGGCACGTTCTGGCGATGCAGCGCGTGATCGAAAGTGTGGCGGCTTCTTGCCGCTGTAGGTTATCAATGGATAGACACCATACTTTACATCTTCCACAAACTTCTCCAGCTTGTCGGCGCCGGGTACATCCGACAGCCGGAACTGACGCTCAGAGCCGCCAGATATTTTAAGCTGCGCCATAATCACATCCGGGTGATTATAGCGCTGCATCAGCCCATCGAAGGCCGTCTCGGAGAACATGGTTCGATTGGCGGGCGAGAAGACCAGACAGTGAGCAGCCAGAAGTTTTAGTGCATGCACCTACGAATATAATTTAATTAATTATTTCTCACCAATAATTTAAAAGTTGCCATAAATACTTACATAAAATCCAACAAACAAGTAAACATAAGAAGTTGAGAGAATTGAGTGAGCGGACTTACCTCAAAAAGTAGTGGATGAAATAGCAAATCACTGGCACTTGGTCGATCCTGGGGTTGTGGATTGAGACACTTGAGTATCAGATCCCGTTGCAGATCATTGTCCAGGCTGTTGATTGTGCGCAGTATGGTCTCCTCGTTGATGGCAGTCGTTTCGCTATTGCTGGACTGCGGCTGTATCTCCAGAGCGGCCATTTCTAGAGCACACATACCAAAGGCATATATGTCAACGGCAGCGGTCAGTTGCTCGGCGGCACCATATTCGGGTGCATGAAAATAGTGCGCACCACGCTCGCTTCTGTTCTGCTCCAGTTTCCGTTCACGTTCCCGCTCAGGCTGCTCCTCCAGCGCGAGATCGAGATGCTGCGCACGGCGCACATTGTAATGCACCGCATCCGGGACGACAGAGCCTATTTTGACCAGACCATTGTGCTGTATGAAAATGCTATCACAGGTTAGATTGCCATGAATAATCGGCGGCGTGCAGGAATGCAAATAGCTGAGCGCGGACAGAATCTGTGTGCACCAGCGGCGCCACGACTCGAGCGGCAATCGCTTAGCATTGCGCTTGGTGCGCTTGAGGAACTGTTTTAGCGAACCCGACGACATATACTCCGTGATGAAGATAACGCGCGGCCGCTCTGCCTGCAGTGTGTCCGTCCAGTAGCGATGAAACTTGACAATATTTTGATGATCCAGCTGTAGCAGATTGTCAAACACCTGACGCATTTTATCTTCCTGCGTTTTGAGCTCCTGCAGCTGCGCATATTGCACCTCATTCCAAACGACCTCGACACCCTCCTCTGTGTCCATGGCCAGATGTACACAATCAATTCCAGGCACATCTCGCTGATCTACCTCCTCGCGCCGCTTTAGCCAACGTCCGCAAGGCGACTCCTCCAGAATTTCACTCTCATCTTCTGAATCATCGCCAGACTCGCGCGGCGATGAGTCCACTGCCAAGTTGGTGCCGCCTCCATCCACACCAGCGCTTGTTATTGCTGTTGTAGCTGTCGATGTAGCGGTTGTTGCTATTGTGCTACTTGAGGCAGCTGCTGCTGTTGACACCGGCTGCACCAAACTGGAGCAGACCGGAGCTGTGCTCGGACTAACAGCTGCCGGGTTCGTTGCATTTGGATGGGGATTGGGATTCGTATTCGGGTTCGTTTCATCGAGGACGCTAGCGCTACTGCTGGCATTTGCTTGGCTATTTGACATTGGGGCGCGGTCGTTGAGTTGTCGGCTCACAAAAGCAGTTGAACCGCTGCTGCTGTAGTTGTTACTGCTACTAATACGATTGTTGTTGCTCGTTCAATTGTTTATTTCAACGTTTCTTCACTATTTGCTTTGTTTGTTCTGCTCCAACTAAACCGGGCGCTGCTGTCGCCGCCGACGTCACCGCTCCACAGCCGCAACTTCTGCCCACACACTCACATACACACATACACACGCATACGCACACTCTTCGCTACCACCCTTCGTCTTACACTCTCTTGCACTGTACTCGCACTCTGCCCCTCTTCAGCCGTTGTTCAATAACACCGTGAGCCTTCTTTATTGCTGTTTGTCTCCTCGATTGTTAACGCGTTTTAGTGTAGCAGCTGTTCGTATTAAATAACTGCGCTTATTGGTCCAGTTGTGCGGCCGTTTTGGCTTGTTTAGGCGTTTTTTTCACGCTTTTAAAACACCCAAAAAAATGTGAGTAAATCGATGCATCGATGCTATCGATAATTAGACGACGATGTATCGTTTGAGCGATATTTTGTATGCAATTTAGTAGACATCTATCAAACATGAGGAAGATTACCGTCCTACAATATTCGTGACGTCACAAATAACGTGCAGCTCCATGATGTTTATCATTGGTTACTTAACTAATTAAATATCTACAACATAATTTGTGTCACAAAAATAATAAAATCATTCCTAAAGTAGAGAAGCAATTCGCTACATTATTATAGTCAATTTGCAAACGTAGCTGTGCATGCATAACCGACTAAAATTTGTTTCTTATCGTTATCGGTTGTCTGCTGTTCATCACTAGGGCTATCGAGAAGTGGGCTCTGTTGGTTTTGCACTCGCGGCTTTTATAAACATTAATTTTTATACATTTACTCAATAAATATATGCGACCATGGATAGTATAATTGGTCGCAGCCAGTTTGTTTCAGAAACAGCGAATCTCTTTACTGATGAAAAAACTGCCACAGCTCGTGCAAAGGTTTGAAATCGCAAATTTTGCGAACTTGATATGGCTGTAATATAAAACAATTATCATGTTTCTCATTAGGTTGTGGAATGGTGCAACGAATTCGCCACAGCAAGTGCAACTTTAAAATGTGAGCTGCTCGTTAAAGTGCAAGAAATTGTTCTCAGCTCGTGCGTTGAGTTGGCAGAAGAGTTTCTGGAGCCGGTCCTTACATTGGCACATGATCAGAATCAGGAAGTGCGCAAGCAAGTCGTCTCCTTTGTCGAGCAGCTCTGGTAATGACCCAAATGAAATGATCCATCGCATTGAAATCTGCATTTACATGAATATAAGTTGTTTTTTTCTTACAGCAAGGTTAAAGTGGAGCTGCTACCCTATGTAATAAATGTGATATCGATGTTGTTGCGCGATGCCTCTGCGCAGGTTATTAAACGTGTTATTCAGGCTTGCGGTAGCATCTATAAAAATGGACTTCAATACCTAAGCAGCCTGACTGATGCCACAGATAGTGCTGAGCAAGCGTGGAACGTGCTTAGTTTGATAAAGGCTCAAATACTTGATATGATTGACAATGAAAACGATGGTATACG
Organism: Scaptomyza caliginosa; assembly: GCA_035044725.1. Taxonomy (NCBI): domain Eukaryota; kingdom Metazoa; phylum Arthropoda; class Insecta; order Diptera; family Drosophilidae; genus Scaptomyza; species Scaptomyza caliginosa. Next base: position 23,614 of record JAWNNR010000923.1, on the reverse strand, counting down.
CACAAATGCGATTAAGTTCCTTGAAGGCGTTATTATACTTCAAACTTATGCGGATGAGGACAGCATGAAGCGCGAGGGCGATTTTTCGCTGTCCGACGTTCCAGAGCATTGCAAATTAATAAGACGCCAAAAACTGCAGGACGAGGGCACAAATATATTTGATATAATGCTGCAGTTCCACGGCACTACGCACATTTCTTCGGTAAATCTGATTGCCTGCACAAGCAGCCTTTGCACGGTGGCCAAAATGCGACCGGTTCGAATGGGTGCCGTTGTGGAGGCTTTTAAGCAGCTCAACAATAATCTGCCGCCTACATTAACCGACTCCCAGGTGAGCTCGGTACGCAAAAGTCTACGTTTGCAGTTGCAAACGTTGCTCAAGCTTAGAGGATCCTTTGAGTTTGCTTCCACCATACGCAATATACTTATAGATCTGGGAGCCAGTACCAATGAAATACAAAAGCTGTTGCCCAAAATGGACAAGCAAGAGATGGCACGGCGGCAAAAGCGCATATTGGAAAATGCAGCTCAAAGTTTGGCGAAAAAGGCGCGCCTTATTGAGCAACAACAGACTGAGGAACAGCATCAACAACCTCGTGAAATGGAACTGAATGAGCAAGAGCTAGAACGTCAGCGTCAAAAGTGCACACGCGTAAATGAAAAGTTTCTGGCAGAGCACTTGCGCAGCACTGAGACGGTAATTGATCTTGTCGTTGAGTTTTTACCATCTTTGCCAGATGTGGCACCAGCACAATTTCTTGCAGAGTATACACCGATAAAACAGCTCTCACTGCCACAGCAAGTAAGCAGCATATCTCATCAATTTGGACAGCAGCTGACAGAGCTGCGCCTGGGACCTGGCGCAGCTGCTTTTAGCAAAGAGCCGCCCAAGAGACCTAAGACTCAAACTGAGACGCCAGTTGAAGCATTGCCAGTGGCCACTGCTATGGACGTGGATGAGGCTGAATCACCGGAGAAGCTCAGCGAACAGGAGCTGCAGCGCAAGGAGGAGGCCACTAAAAAACTACGCGACACTATGGAGCGATCAAAGGGCGAACAGACCGTCATTGAGCGCATGAAGGAACGCGCCAAGACTCTTAAGCTACAAGAGATAACCAAACCTCTGTCCCGTAATGTTAAGGAAAAGTTTTTGTTGGATGCTATTATACGTATCCTGAATTCGGAGCGCCAGTGCATAATGGGTGGTGTGGCTGCTAAGCGACGCAAATTGGTCACAGTAATTGCGGCCACTTTTCCGGATAATGTGCGCTATGGCATTATGGAGTTCATATTGGCAGATATCAAGCAGCGGATAGATCTTGCTTTTTCATGGCTATTTGAAGAGTACTCGCTCCTGCAGGGCTTCACTCGGCACACCTATGTTAAGACTGAGAATCGTCCAGATCACGCCTATAACGAGCTAATTAATCAACTAATTCGTGGCATTGGCGACCGTTGTGAATATAAGGATCGTATTATTTTACTGCGCCGTATTTACTTGGAGGCACCAATACTGCCCGAAGAAGCCATTGCGCAATTGGTGCAGTTGTGCCTCGCCGAAGAGTTTATGCCCCACGGCCTGGAAATGGTTAAGGATCTGACTGTGCTGCGTCCGCCACGAAAGAATCGTTTTGTGCGTGTGCTTCTTAATTTTGCCGTTCACGAACGAGCCGATCTGCGTGAGCGTGCCGTATCCCATCTGGTTGCCATCTATCATGTTCACAAGATTGCCCCGGCACGCATCGATGAGTTTGCCATTGAATGGCTTGAATTTGTGGTAGCCGAGACACCACCAAAGGCCATTTTTTCGGCGGATTATGGCAGGCCATCGCCGGAGGCAGCATGGAAGGAAGATACCGCCAAGGTTTGCCTACTACTAGCTCTGACATTATTGCCATTCCATCCAGAAGGTAAATCAACGCAAGCTGCCTTACATTTCAAAGATATTAAATTGCATTATTTAATTATTTACAGTTTACTTGGAAAAGATTTGTCATGTGTTTACTGAGACCTCAGCGGAACTGAAACGCACAATACTACGCAGCTTAGATTCCCCTATTAAAAAACTTGGCGTGGAATCGCCAGTTTTACTCAAATTGCTTGAGGACTGTCCCAAAGGTTTGGAGACGCTAGTAATACGTGTTATTTACATATTAACTGAGCGAGTGCCCACACCGCATCCGGATTTGGTGCATCGCGTGCGTGAGCTTTACCAAAACAAAGTCAAGGACGTGCGTGTCCTTATACCTATTCTAAGCGGGCTGTCACGCTCCGAATTGGTTGCCGTGTTGCCAAAGCTGATTAAACTCAATCAGGCTGTGGTTAAGGAGGTGTTTAATCGTTTGCTCGGCATTGGTGCGGAGTTTGCTCATCAGCAGATGGCGTTGTCACCGACAGATTTGCTGGTTGCCTTACACACCATTGATACGACAGTGTGTGATTTGAAAGCCATTGTAAAAGCCACCTCCATGTGCCTCGCTGAACGTGAAGTCTATACCCAGGATGTACTAATGGCTGTGTTGCAGCAGTTGGTTGAGATTATGCCAGTGCCAACCCTAATGATGCGTACTACCATTCAGAGCTTAACGCTATGTCCACGACTATCAAATTTCGTACTAAACTTGTTGCAGCGTTTAATACTGAAGCAAGTGTGGCGTCAAAAGGTTATATGGGAGGGCTTTCTTAAGACTGTGCAGCGTCTAAAGCCGCAGTCATTGCCCGTGCTGCTGCAATTGCCACCGCCACAACTGTCTGATGCACTGCAGCAGTGCCCAGACCTCAGACCACAACTACTTGAATACGCCGAGAGTATACAGGACGAGCCGATGAGCGGCATCACTCAGCAAATATTGGATATTATTTCCGGCAAATCAGTTGATGTTTTTGTTACGGCAAGTTTAATCCAATTAAAGTGCAAAAACCACTTAATATTTGTATTTATTATTTAAAACAGGATGAAAGTGGCGGCTACATTAATCCGGACAACATCAAAAAGGAATTGGTGGATACTTCAGACTTTGGCGTTATCTCCACGGTGCCTGTATTGACCTCACTGCCTGCAATGCCCGTGCCAGTGGCCACACCACAGATTGTGCCCGCTCCCACAGTTAGCGACTTAAATCAACCACTTCCGCCTGGCGAGGATTAATATAAGCTTAGTTTATTTTGTTTTGCTTACTTTTAACTTATAGTACATTGGTGATTAACTAAAGCCGCTAACTTTCGTATTGACTTATTTTGTGGTAATCATTTTTGTCAGGTTAATTATTTATGATATATTTACCTATACTAATTTGTAGAAACTATTATCGAGTCTGTTGTTTATTTTCTGTCATAAATCCTTTAGATTTAGATTAACGAATTAGTCATATTTAAAAGTCTTCATTTATTTGAATTAAAATTTGCAATCCATGACCATCGTCATGTGTGGGCGAGTATCACCTATACAGACTTCGGATACTGAGACCACCCAAAAAAAGGCAACACCTAAATTTAAAGTCAAATGTGGAATCACTTATTTTCGGCTTTAATTATATTGGTTATCTCAGAAGTTGTTGTACAGTCTGCATCTTTATTTGTTCCACCATTTGCAAATGGGTTGTACAAAAAATTAGAAAATCTAAACCGACGAACAACAGTAAGTTAGTTATATTTTTTTATTTAATTTTACTTTTACTTTTATTTAAATATTTCATAAGCGTGATCGGATTGCGGGACATGGATATCCGGTAGAAAAACACCACATCGTCACTGAAGATGGTTACATTCTCGGGGTCTTTCGTATACCATATTCCCACAAGTTGCAGAACCAAAACAAATATCGTCCAATTGTACTTATTCAGCATGGCTTAATGGGTGGATCAGATGCTTGGATTTACGTTGGTCCAGACAATGCTCTACCCTTTATTCTTGCTGATGCCGGGTTTGATGTCTGGCTGGGAAATGGTCGTGGCAACACCTACTCAAGAAATCATACTTCAATTCCTACATATTCTGCTGACTTTTGGAAATTTAGCTGGCATGAGATTGGTTACTATGATATACCAGCCATGATTGATTACGCCCTAAAAACCAATGAACAAGGACAGCAATCCATACACTATGTAGGCCATTCTCAAGGAACAACTGTATTTTTCACCCTTATGTCCCTACGTCCTGCATACAATGAGAAGATAAAAACTGCTCACTTGTTTGCTCCAGTTGGAGTTATGGCTCATATGAAAAACACGTTAGTGTGTATATTGGCGCCCTATCTGGGACATGACAATATATGGTCGTGGTTGTTTTCAAATGGAGAGTTCTTACCATATAATAACCTTATGCTAACCATTATATCTAATTTATGGGCGCCGCTGGTGCGATTTATTGAGCAGCATTTTATAAGAAAGTTTTATGATTCTAGTCGTTGGAATTTGGTAAGCGTTGCAATGCAAAACAAAGTGATATCGTATTTATCATATATTATATTTAATAGACAGCTCTAGTTGAAGGAGTCGGTGAACAGCCAGCCGGCTGTTCACGGAATCAAATACTTCATTATATGCAGGAACAGCAGTCGGGACATTTTCGACAGTACGATTACGGCAAGAAAATGAATTTGAAAATGTATGGGTCCGAACAGCCCCCAGATTATCCAGTTGAGAATATTAGCTGCTTGGTGCACTTTTGGTTCTCAGATAATGATGTTATGGTCGCAGTGGAGGATGTTTTTGCTGTAGCTAATCGTCTGCCCAACAAAGTTATGCATCGTATTACGGATCCTAATTGGGGCCACGATGATTTCGCGCTTAGCTTGAAGTTGCGCACTTATATAAATGATCCAGTTACAGACATTTTAAAAGATTTTGAGAGTACTAAATCTGTGCCGAAATATAATTAGATCAGTGTTTGTTAAGTGTTATGAAATGCTTGTAATTCTTTTGGAATCACAAGAGCCCTTATTGCAAATTGTCTTTTTTAAATAAGAAATTCAACCATTTACATCATTTATTTCTGTCTTAATATTTACGTTCTATACTTTTTGGGTAAATAATCAGTTATATTTTAAGTGCAAGCAAACATAGGCTATTAAAGATCGGATTAGCGATAAGTTTAACTTGATAATATTAATATTTATTACATTATCAATGCCTGTTAATTACAGGTTGTCCAAATATTTATAAACTGTTTAAGTTCCACCACTTAAGATTAGCTTAATTGGCAAAGGCGTTCAAAAATGTATAATGGAATAAATATTCGAGTCTATTTGTATTTAGTTAGCACTTTAACCATTTCTAATCTAATAATCTGAGACCAATTGTTGATAAACATTAAACAGGCAGCGCACAAATCAAATTTATATGTTTGCCTGACCGTTATTCTAGTTTAGTCGCAAAAAAATGCAGAAGCAATTGGCAGTCCTCTTAATTTTTGTGCTAACTTTGGTTGTTGCCGTACAGTCTACGGCTTTAAGTAGCGTTCTACCCAACTTTGACTTTTTTAAGCTATACGACAATCCAGAGGCGCATATCAGTCTTCACGGACGTCGCACAACTGTAAGTCCATTGTATCTTTTACATAAATCTCCTATTTTAAAACCAGAATTGTTTTAAGTAGGCTGATCGCATTGCTGCTCATGGATATCCTGCAGAGCATCATCATATTGTAACCGAGGATGGCTACATTGTGGGCGTCTTTCGTATACCTTATTCGCACAAGCTACAGAACCAAAATGAATATCGTCCAGTTGTGCTTATCCAACATGGCTTGATAAGTTGTTCGGACATTTGGACTGTTTGTGGTCCGAACGATGCTCTGCCCTTCCTTCTGGCTGATGCAGGCTTTGATGTTTGGTTGGGTAACGCTCGTGGCAACACATACTCCAGGAATCATACACTTCGTTCCACACAACATCCTTACTTCTGGAACTTCAGCTGGCATGAGATTGGGTTGTACGATATTGCAGCAATGATCGATTACGCCTTGAAGACTAATGGACAGGGGCAAAAGTCTATACACTATGTGGGCCATTCCCAAGGAACTACTGTGTTTTTCACTCTAATGTCCATGCGTCCAGAGTATAATGAAAAGATAAAAACGGCTCACATGTTTGCCCCAATTGCAATCATGACCAACTTGGAGAACAGCTTTGTGCGCGCATTGGGTCACTATTTAGGGCACCAGAATATCTACTCGCTTCTATTTTCTAGCCAAGAAATAATACTACACAATAATGTGTTTTTGACTTTATTCTCTAACTTATGTGAGCCGGATCAACGGCTAAGGCCAGTTTGTGATAAAGCTGTGGGAAATCAATCTGGTGGCCGCGTAAATGGAGTGAGTATGATCTAAGAGTTATAAATATAGCATTCACCATGTGTTTTTTCTTAAATATAGACCGCAGGGCCTGAGGTCTTAGCGACGCATCCTTCCGGCTGTTCCTCAAACCAAATGCTGCACTATCTCCAGGAACAGCAGTCGGGACATTTTCGACAGTATGATTATGGCACAAAGAAGAATCTTGAAGTCTATAAATCAGAACAACCACCAGATTATCCTGTCGAGAATATAAGTTCTGAAGTGCACTTGTGGTATTCAGATAATGATGATATGGCTGCTGTAGAAGACGTCTTGGCATTGGCAGATCGGCTACCCAACAAGAAAATGCATCATATGGAGGACCCAGAGTGGGATCATGGGGACTATGCACTAAACTGGCAGGTTCGCAAATATTTGAATGAGCCGGTTATAAACATTATGATTGAATTTGAAGAACGCAATAAACAAATGTAATTGTTAAGAGCAAGCTTTTGGATTTCATAATCGCTTTAATCGGTTGAAAATCTATTTTTAATTCAAAAAATTAATCTTTTTATTGCTAATGCTGGTAATCTTGAATTTTATAGGCTGGTCACTTAGAAAACTTTCGGGGAGGTCCGCGATTAAGGAAAGCTGTTTTTACTTTAGCTATTGTATTCGTATAATCTGAGTTTTTGTGTACTTAAAATCTACCTATCTGTACTCTGATAATCAATACCATTTGATAATAAGTCCTTAACGGTTGCTACAGTTTTAGTAGTTAAGTTGGTTAATCATGCAGAGCCAATTGGTTTACGCTTTAATATTATTGCAGTCTGCGGCTGTGAACATACCTCCAACCAATATTGACTTCTTTAAGCTATATGATAATCCGGAAGCGCATTCAAATCTTCAAGGCCGTCGCACAACTGTATGGGGGATCCTATGTGGGATCACAAGGACTATCCTCTAAATTTTGAAGCTCGCAAGTACTTGAATGAGCCGGTTATTCAAATAATGATGGATTTTGAAGAAAACAACAAGGCAATGTAATTGTTCTGATAGGTTTTAAAAAAGCCGCCTTGTATAACATTAACTTAAAATAATTTTGTAAAATATTTGGAAAAAAACTATCCAGTTAGTGGATTACTATGAGGTAACCTTTAAACTTTCCAGACGCACACATCATAAACAAGCATTTAAAAATTGTTTGAGGCTTTGTAAACTTTTTGGTTGCCAAATATTTTGTATCCATTGGGAAACTTTCAATATGAATATGATGCTCCATAGAAAAATATGCAAACATAAAATAAAGTTTCTAGCTTGTACATATTTAATCATTTGGATTCTGGTTCTTAATTCTCAAAAGGCCGCAAGTTAATGGGCCAAATTGAATTTATGCTTATGCAGTCAAATACATATAAATAGAAAACAACTCAATTTAAATCAAGTCTTCGTGGACGTATAAAATTCTTACAACATTCTGGCATTTATTTAGTTTTGGCCTTGGCCCCAAGTTCAAGGACACCGCTTGGCCAAAAGACTGCCAAGCAATTTATGCTTTGTCTGATTTTGATTTGATTAATTTACTTTAATGTAGAAGCTAATAGCTTGTAATTAGGATATTATGCAACGTATGCATTAACGCTTGGCTTAAGACATTATTAATTATACTAATAATGAAATTTTATAATCAGTTGTTACATAATGCAGCATCGAAATAACTTAAGCATTTGGCTGCTCAGCAAGTATGTCGTTTGTGCAATATGTTCAAAAGTTATTTAAAGAATTTGTTCCTGCTTGAACTACTAGCTTGCTAGTGAAAGTAAAACGAAGTGTACTCGAGCACATAGCAGTTTTACAACAGAAAGCGAAGCTAGCAGTCAACGAGGCGTGGAAAGGGAAAAAAATACACACGGAAGCGTTAAATTGGCTCAAGGGTGCACAATACAGAAAAAAACCCGTTAAAGTGACTTGAGTCTATTTAAATGAATTTAATGAAAAATCGAAAAGATTCAGCCGGCAATCGGCCGTAGGCCATGATTAACCCATGGCTGAATGTGCGTGTGTGTGTGAGCGAGATGGAAGATCAGCCAAACAAAACCTGTCGTCGTCGTCGTAGTATTGTATTAAAATTTTACATGTAAGTTAAATACAACATTGTTCATGACATAACCATTGCCCATCGCCGCACTCAAGTTTAGTGGCACCAGCAATTCTGCAAGATTGTAATTAAACAGTTGCACAATGCTGACCACCCGACTCCACCAGACATAAACATCCGCCGATAAATAATTCGAAGACTCAAAATAGAAACAACAAAGCGCTGAATCCAAAAGTGTCGCCGTCAACAACGAACGACGCCGACGTCGCCACCAACTGCGCCAGCGTCGCTGCCAAAACTCACAGCTTAGATCAGGCTACTCTTAAGCAATGTAAAATCAGTTCCAATTTATATTCCAATAAAGGAAGTTCATTTCAAAAGAAAATCTTATAAAATTTAACTTGTATGTATTAATACAGGTACAATGCCCTACCTGGTACGACGACATTAAATCCGGTTTAAACAAATATGTCGCAACAATTTTGTTAATGCCCTAAACATGTTTCAACATTGTTGCGTACTACTCATTTAAATATTTAAAAATAGAGTTTGATATTTGAAAGTTGTTTTTCACTTGTTAAGTATGTCTGTATGTTGTCGGTGTTCAATATCGAAGTATGCCAACTACTCCACTAAACTTTGGGAATCATTTGTATAAAGTCCGTGAACAATATATAAAACAACATTGGGATACTCAAAGAAGACAGCCAGATAATCCTTACAGAAATCTTCAAGATTTTAAAAGAACATCAATTGAAGTGCTGTCTGTGTATCTATGTGCGTTCGGTTTCTGTGCGGCTTAACCAATACAAAAGTAATCAAAGCTGAACGTATTAAAGCAAAAAGTACGCTTAAGCAACGCGACAGGAAGTCAATAAAAATAAATACATAAAAGCAACTTGCGGTCTAGAGAATTATGTCAACGACAACCGAGGAGGTGGCCACAACAATGGTGGAGGCTGTTAATGCGCCATCCACAGTGGCCAATGCGATTGTTCAGACAGTCCAATCCATAATTAGCAGCACAACCGCAGCAGCAACTACAACCACAGCAGCAGCAGCAGCAGCAACAACAAGTGCGACAGCCTTTGGCAGTACAACAACAACAGCAGCGACAAAAACAACAACAGGAACACCATCTTCGTCCAGCATGACAGAGAAGCTCAGCGTGAGCGATTTAAGTAGCAGCCTGCAACATTTTGGAATTGTTGATTATTTGGTTTTCATTGCCATGTTGGCGGTCTGTGCCGTAATTGGCTTCTATTTTGGCTTCATCGAGAAGAAGCAGAAAAAGCAAAAGGGTCAAGTGCCCACCGATGAAAAAGATGGCCCCGGCTCAGCGGGCATTGAAGAGCGACGCGATTCAGAGGCTTTGGATTACTTTGTGGGTGGACGCAAAATGAAAGTGTTTCCGGTCTCGTTGTCACTAGTGGCTAGGTAAGTTACAGCAAGAGCAACACCAATAGAAATAGAAATATCAAAACAACAGCAACTAGTATATGTAAATCCGACTGAGGCTAGGTCCCTTGGGCCAACAGGATGTACGCTGCTTATTTAATTGCTTTCTCTTTGACATGAATAATTCTTTTGGCAATGCATATGTTTTGGGAAATAAATTGAAATAATTATTGTTGTGGACATTATTCATTCGATTTTTAGAATGATGATGTGGGAAAATTGGCAAAAGGGATAACAAGTTTTCACATGCTAATATTTATAAATACTTACAGCTTTATTTCTGGCATTTTATTGCTGGGCACTTCAACAGAAATCTATGTTTATGGCACTCAGTACGCCTTTATCCTTATAACGCTGGCCATATCGGGACTTATATCATGGTATATATTCTTGCCTGTTTTTTGCAACCTACAATTGACGTCCACCTATGAGGTAAGCCTAGCATTGTCCTCTTTCTGTCTGACATGTGCATGTTATATTTGTGTATATTCTAGCAGAAAAACATCAAGCTTGTTTAAATCTAAGTATATTGAAGCATGCTGGCATGCTGGCATGCTGGCATGCTGCATACCACTTGTTACATATGCCAATTTTCTTAGATTTGTTCTCTTGCAAGTAAATGTAAATCTTAACTTATTTTGCATGCTTATGGGTTGGAAGAAGTGCTGCTCGATACCACACTGCAATGACATATTTATAGCAGAGCGGTTATTTAAGATTTTTCGCCAAAACTCGCTGGTTGGATACCTACAAATTAAACCAGACGCCAGCGGGGTCGATTTTGTAAAACATTGCATAGACCAGAGCCAGACAAATATGTATGCAAGTTATTTGCTTGTCATGTAGCAGAATTGCTAGCAAAAGTCCAAGCATTGTTTTCAGCTGTAGTTGTTTTATCAAGTAAAATATTTGGGTGCGTTTCGCCTGAAAATTCCGAATAAGAGTACAAAGAGCTTAGCCCTATGTACGTACATGTGAATTCAACTATTTTGTTGGACCAAGAATGAAATTGTGGTCGCTGTTGTGACTTAAACGAGTTAAGTGAACAAGAGAATTGTAACTAATATAATTTTCCATAGTTCACTCGGCATTTTCCAGCAAATCTATCATATTTCCTTTATGAACTACACACTCTTCTCGGCAAGCGTGGGCGTCATTGTTGGTTATCTTTCAGGCTTCATATTCGGACGTCATGGGCCTGAGGATGTGAATGTTGAGCTGCTGGCGCCTTGCATGCGACGCTTCTATAGAAGAAATTACGCCAGTGTGCAGCTCAACGACACTGCCTTAAAGTCTGTTTCTCAGAAATAATTCAAATAAAACTTAGCATGTGCTAACGACTAACGACTTGTAATAAAAGTTTTTGATTAAGTATACGTCGTGATTGACTTGAACTTTGTGTAATCACCAGACTAATCTATGAGTGTATTAGCATTTCTATTTCGAACTGTCATTACCATGAATTGTTTGCTAAATACCTTGTAAAAAATTGGCCCATGGCTGGGTCATTATAAATATTTATTTAGTATTTCATCTTTATTTTCCATATTAATTATATAAAGTTTGTTTAGTATTTTGAACTGCGTTATGGTGCAAGCATTCGCATCTTTGGCTCTGTACTGTTTATTGTGGGCACGGCAAGTATTTAATATTTATCTTAGACGTCCTATTCTCAACCTATTCTAAATGTTATATGCAGATGCTCTGGCTACCTGTGGTTATATATGTGCCTGCCATCACCTACAATCAAGGTGAGTCTACGGCTTAAGTTATGGTTGTTCTATCTTTATATTGTGTATTTGAATAATTGCAGTCACCGGCACAAGCATCCATGTTATTACGCCTATTGTCTGCATAATCTGCACTTTCTACACGTGTGTGGTAAGATTTAATTAAATCAAGGACTAACCACATTATTCACACACACACAAACTTACAATAACTCCAGGGCGGCTTAAAGGCGGTCATTTGGACGGATGTCATCCAGAGCTTTGTTATGTATGGTTCCATTTTAACACTGTGCATTAAAGGCACCTACGATGTGGGCGGCTTGGGCGTGGTGCTACAACGCAATGAGGCAAGCGGTCGTCTCAATGCACCAGAGTAATTAAATGATGACCTAAATGTACAGATTAATTGAGAATTACAATAAGTTGTTAACTATTAATAGATGGACCTGGGATCCAACAGTGCGTCTATCCATGCTGTCTGTTATTGTGGGTGGCACATTGCACAAAATACAATCGTCTTGTGTGAATCAGGTGTCCATACAACGTTTTCTATCTCTGCCTAGCTATAAGCATGCCAAGCAATCAATGCTTTTGTTCACTCTACTTCTCATCTTTCTCATGAGCTGCTGCAGTTATATGGGCCTTGTGATTTATGCTGTTTACCACGATTGTGATCCCATCAGTACCAAGGTGAGTTGTAGCCATTGAATGGTATACTTACCTTACACTAAAATGGTCTTTATTTCAGCTTGCCAAGGCCAGCGATCAGCTGCCCTCGTTGTTCATGATGCGTACGCTGGGCTCGTTGCCCGGTCTGCCAGGATTGTTTTTGGCTGGTGTTTTTAGCGCAGCTTTAAGTTCTCTATCAACGGGCCTCAACTCAATGGCATGCGTGGTTTCGCAGGATATGATTCGTCCGTTGCTCAAAAAACCTCTTACAGAGCGTCAAACTGCCTTTCTGCTACGTGCCATTGTTGTCTTCTTTGGCTTGTGCTGCATCGGCATGGTTAATGTTGTAGAAAAGCTGGGTATGGTGGTGCAGTTGGTCACTACCACTTTGGCTGTTTCAATGGGTCCACTGTTGGGCATCTATGCAATGGGTGTCTGTGTGCCTTGGGTTAATGCAAAGGTTATTTATATTTATTACACTAAAAAACAAGCTTGATTTTAGGATGTTTTTCTTTTAGAGCGCTTTAACTGGCAGCTTGGTTTCATTTGCTGTCCTGTCTTGGATTTGCGTTAAGGCACAGCTGTTGCAAATGCAAGGCGAGATTCGCTATCCCAAGATGCCAGTCTCTGTGTCTGGCTGTGATTATGAATATGATAATGTCACTGTTTGGCACACCTTGCACGAGTACAGGTTATTTTCATGCAAAGAAAGAAAAACTTATTTATAGTAAATTTTGTTTCTTTTGTTTATTTCTTGCAGTCCCTCAACGGATCGTAACTTGTATCATTTGTCTTTATTTTGGTACACAGCATTGGGTTGCGTCATTTGCACAGTGGTTGCTTTGCTGGCTAGCCTGATCTTTGGCTGGCAGGATGTGTCTGAAATGGATCCTGCCCTAGTAACACCCTGCATGCGTCGGTTTCTGCCCAAGAAGCATTATGAGGCTATTGACTTGGAGGAGCTGTTTAGACGTAAGGCGCAAGTCGATAGCAAAACAGACCATGGAAGGAATTTAACTAAAAGATAATTGCACCAAAAATAAAATTATGTTTTGTTTCTCTAAAGCTGTATTTTATTTTAATCAACTCTGTGTTGATGCGTTTCATTTTTTGTGTAGCACTTTGGGAGCCGAGATCTGACTGTGAGTATATATAATATATTGTGGATGTAAATAATAACTTTTTTTACACAGATACTATTATACATACAGAAATATTATACATATTAAATTAGCAACAAGAATCTTTTAAATGTTGCATGATTTAATTGAAGCATTGCGGTTGCAATCTGTTCCTTAGCAGTGTTTATTCACTCGTCTGCCATTTTTGTTGCAGCTGGCACGCGCCAAGGATCAGTTGATTTCTGGAAACGTTGCTGGCCTTGTGGGTTCGTTTGTTGCCAGCATGTTTAGCGTTGCTCTCAGCTTACTTCCTTCCCAATGCACTTCAGTCACTTTCTTGCCGTGGTGTTCACAAGGAATTTCTCGAGCTACATTTCAGTTTCCCGTTAAAGGGACTTGAAGCTATCCTCTACTTATTAGTGAAGAATTGCATTAAAGGCGTAAGAACTTAAAGTCCTTAAACTTAAGTGCACTATTCTGCCATACAGCTAATGGACATCGGTTTTTGTTAATCAGGAATATTTATTCAGAAATGATAACTCATTCTTAATAGCATGCCAAATTGACCGCTAAATAAAATCCTTTTTATCTATTCTTAGCTACAACAACAATAGCTACCAACTAACACCAAAGTCAAACGGGAAACTAAGGCAATGGCAAGAACAATTGGTTTCTGGGAAGTCAAGCCAGTTGGGACAAAATCAGCGAACGAATTAATTCGTGTGGGCGGGTCAAGAGAATTGCAGATGCGCATTTTATTAAAGCCGTTAATTGTTTTTGCCGCTTGCCGAGAAGTTTTACTTAATGGCAAGCGGAAGCTGAATGGAAGAATGGGTTTCAACAATAAAAAAGGATTCTTGTGTTTGCCAGTGTTCATTTTAAAGCATATGCTTAGCTGTAAAATTTGTGGCAGCTTATCGCTTGTAATTTTATTATGTTGTAACGAAAACAATTTTTTAATTTTAATTTTGTGCCGTTTTGGTTTCTGACTAAATGTTTGTTAGTGCTGTATTTTTATAGCGGTCTTCTGAGCTTGGGTCATAAGCTGTAAATAAAAACAGCTCGGAGCTAATTATGACTTTTAATTAAATTTTGCATTGCTTGACTATGTTTTATATCAGAATTTCTTAGTTAGTTATTGTACATTATTCGCTTACCTATTTAAATAAGAATTTTTAAGGCAACTGTTGCATAGTTAGCTGTAAACTTATATGGAAGTGAAAATCATATGTGAAAATATTTTATTCAATAAATTTTCTTTCAAATTTCTAGCACGAAAAAGCCAGGTTGCTTAATATCTCTAATAGCTGTTATACGTTTTGAAGTATTGCCTTTTACACTTGTCAGTTCCACACATTACGCATACGTATGCCCTCTTATAGTCCTCTTACAGTTGCGTATAGCTTTGCTTTGCTATATTCTTTGGGCCAATGATGATTACAAAATGCTCGGCATTTCGTTTGATAAGCATTTTCAAACCCAAAAAGTTATCATAAACATTTTTTATAAATGCATTTTAATTGCTATTTGTACATATAAAGCTTATATGTATATTTAATAGCTGACATAATTTCATAATTTTCTATTGTGCAGCCAATAATGTGCATTAGTTCATTAGTTTAAACTCAATCAAAACACTTTGAATGCAGCGCCAGCGATAACGAGGCAACAATCGTTGAACTTAATATGCAACTACAAAACAGAATGCTTAATAGCTTAATACAATTTTACTGAAGCTGCATTTTTTCTTTTATTTAATTTAATTCATTAGTTAACTATCACGCATACGCCATGCGTGCAGAAGCCGCAATTAAATTGCGTTCGCAAGCGCATATAACAAATAGACTATTTGTCGTCTTAATTTATTCAAACAAAATAAAGATTTAAGCTCAAAGAACAAGAGTAATGCAGCTAACACTGTACAACAGAGGTTAATTTTTGTATTTTTTAATGTAAGCATAACCAGAAGTCACTTGGCAGCAGCCAGTTTAAACTAACTATACAATGTATACAAATAAGATCACCCGAATCATGCTATCTGCAATGTCAACATAACACCCTGGCTGACGTCTGCGTGTTGCAAGTGTGATGATAGGAAAAACACTAAGAACGAAATGTTTAGCCTTACACTTTTATCTTTATCCGGTACTCGCGAAGCTTATGAGCTAATGCATCTAATGACAGACCCAGACTTTCGCACACAACAGCACTCATCGCATTAGCCATCCAGCAAGTGGGGTGTGTATTTATTTACTTAGTATATAAATCTGATGATAAAGAAGCCTCCCACACAGACAGGCGCACTTAAGAGATTTACATGAATTATAAGATCGTCTTTGATAAGCAGTGTTCATCTTAAAACCACAAAAGATGCTCAGTTTGTGTGAGTTTTTAAATTTAGTTTTTCGCTGCACTTGGTGCGTGTCGCTTGTGTGTAAACGTTCAATTAACTGCGATTGTTGTCCTTTTGAACAAAGGACTCGCTTTTGTGTAGCCCTCAATAAAATAAATTATCTGATTTGCATAATATTATTAGCAACTGTATATTTGATCACTTTTTCAACCCTAAAGCCATACAGCAAACAACTTTTAACAAACATTGCTACTTAAAACTAAACACAACCTGCTACTGCAACACGGTCAGCATACTAAACTACAAGAAGTTGACTATGTGGTAAAGTTGCAAGTATTTGTCATTTAGTTAGTGACAAAAACTTAATGAAAAATCGAACAGGTCTGCAACAATTAAAGTGCTGTCTGTGTATCTATGTGCGTTCGGTTTCTGTGCGGCTTAACCAATACAAAAGTAATCAAAGCTGAACGTATTAAAGCAAAAAGTACGCTTAAGCAAAGCGACAGGAAGTCAATAAAAATAAATACATAAAAGCAACTTGCGGTCTAGAGAATTATGTCAACGACAACCGAGGAGGTGGCCACAACAATGGTGGAGGCTGTTAATGCGCCATCCACAGTGGCCAATGCGATTGTTCAGACAGTCCAATCCATAATTAGCAGCACAACAGCAGCAGCAACTACAACCACAGCAGCAGCAGCAGCAGCAGCAACAACAAGTGCGACAGCCTTTGGCAGTACAAAAACAACAGCAGCGACAAAAACAACAACAGGAACACCATCTTCGTCCACCATGACAGAGAAGCTCAGCGTGAGCGATTTAAGTAGCACCCTGCAACATTTTGGAATTGTTGATTATTTGGTTTTCATTGCCATGTTGGCGGTCTGTGCCGTAATTGGCTTCTATTTTGGCTTCATCGAGAAGAAGCAGAAAAAGCAAAAGGGCCAAGTGCCCACCGATGAAAAAGATGACCCCGGCTCAGCGGGCATTGAAGAGCGACGCGATTCAGAGGCTTTGGATTACTTGGTGGGTGGACGCAAAATGAAAGTGATTCCGGTCTCGTTGTCACTAGTGGCTAGGTAAGTTACAGCAAAAGCAACACCAATAGCAATAGCAATATCAAAACAACAGCAACTAGTATATGTAAATCCGACTGAGGCTAGGTCCCTTGGGCCAACAGGATGTACGCTGCTTATTTAATTGCTTTGAGCGTGCGGCGCTTAATAGGATTGCTTCGTTTGCTTTTGTTGTGGTCAAGCAGTTTTCTACTAATTCCAGCTTCAATTGAATTTTGCACAAATTTCGTCTATTATTTTGTGTCAGTTTATGCGGTCTGCATGCCATAGATATGGGAATAGCTTTAATCAACTATTTCATACAGTGCACGGTGGCAGTAAAAAGTAAAGCAGAATGCATTTTGAATATAAAATCGACTACATGGTTGTGAACATTTTTTATTTCACTCTTTGATAATTAGCCTAGATATATTATATTGACTCTAGAATAACAGCTTTAAAAAGATAGTAAATTAAAGTAGGTTTTTGTCAAAATCTGATATACTTTTATATTTGTAAAAACGTTTCCAATATAAATTAATTTGATATAAATGTAATTGAAAATCTTCTGCAATTGAAATTAAATATTGCTTAACTAAATGCTTGCCCAATCGAATATGTTCGCTTTCACAGAAATCAATCAAAAATATGCGCCTAATTTCACTTGATTGGCGTTAAGCTGCCCGAGGCAAGCCGTGCGTATGCTTAATCTTAGATAAATCGCATAAAACTGCCAGCCCAGCAGTCGCTGTCTGACTCAATGTTTGTCAGGGTAAACAAAGAAATTTGATTTAAACTTTACGCAAATTTGCGGCAGGAGAGCATTAAAAGTGAATGAGATGCGAGATGGGAAAATAAATCCATAAACATAATACACTTAATACAATAGAGAGTGTCAGGGTCAAGTTTATGGTGGCCAATGATTATGCAGATAACGTTCATTGATATGGCTCTGAGCCAACTTGCGGAACTTTTTTTTTTTATTTTTCTTCTTGTCGCTAAGTAGTATCTGGCGCATGAATACAATTTAGCAGCTCGTTTCGCAGTTAGGTCAGACCCTCGAGAAGAAAGCCTGATTGAAGTTATTTAAACTTACGGCAGCAGCCGCTCAAATAATTTGTCAAATTACTTTTTTGTTTTGGCAACGACCTTGGGGTTGTGTCACGCTTTTGGGCCATTCTATTTGACACGTTTGGTCAAGCACCTTTCGTGTTGCCTTTGTTTTGGGTGTATTGTCGCCGCATTAATGACTGGCGCAAAAAGGAATGAAGGAGATACGATCTGAGTGCTCCTAAGTTTCTACCAGGCATGTTTTTGGTCATTTGCCTTGGCGACAATTGTTTTGTGCGCCTTTTATTGTTATCGTGCATTCTGTTTGTTGTCGTTTGCTTTCTGCAACAAATTCTGCCGACGTGCTTTGAATTACAATTATATGCCAGCTTTTGTTTTCACATTCCGTTCAGTTGTGCCATTTTGTTTATTTATTTTTGTATATATTTAATGCTTTATTCTGCATCTGCATACTTCAACCTGTTATGAAGTTTTAATGGTATTTCTGCTGCATCAAAAACTTTTCTCTTTGACATGAATAATGCTTTTGGCAATGCATATGTTTTGGGAAATAAATTGAAATAAATCATTAGATTGTTAGAATGATATTGGCCGATAATTGGCAAAAGGGATAAGAAGTTTTCACATGCTAATATTTATAAATACTTACAGTTTTGTTTCTGGCATTTCATTGCTGGGCACTTCAACGGAAATCTATGTTTATGGCACTCAGTACGCCTTTATCCTTATAACGCTGGCCATATCGGGGCTTATATCATGGTATATCTTCTTGCCTGTTTTTTGCAACCTACAATTGACGTCCACCTATGAGGTAAGTCTAGCATTGTCCTCTTTCTGTCTGACATGTGCATGTTATATTTGTGTATATTCTAGCAGAAAAACATCAAGCTTGTTTAAATCTAAGTATATTGAAGCATGCTGGCATGCTGCATAACACTTGTTACATATGCCACTTTTCTTAGATTTGTTCTCTTGCAAGTAAATGTAAATCGTGACTTATTTAGCATGCTTAAGAAGTGCTTTTCGATACCACACTGCAATGACATATTTATAGCAGAGCGGTTATTTAAGATTTTTCGCCAAAACTCGCTGGTTGGATACCTACAAATTAAACCAGACGCCAGCGGGGGCGATTTTGTAAAACATTGCATAGACCAGAGCCAGACAAATATGTATGCAAGTTATTTGCTTGTCATGTAGCAGAATTTCTAGCAAAAGTCCAAGCATTGTTTTCAGCTGTAGTTGTTTTATCAAGTAAAATATTTGGGTGCGTTTCGCCTGAAAATTCCGAATAAGAGTACAAAGAGCTTAGCCCTATGTACGTACATGTGAATTCAACTATTTTGTTGGACCAAGAATGGAATTGTTGTTGCTGTTGTGGCTTATAAGCTAGCACTCATATTGTCTTCATGGCGTATATGTAATATTCGATTATGTATGCGTAACGTTGTCGGGTACACATTCATAGAATGTGTCTATGTGTGTGTGTGTACGTCTGTTTTTACGTTCTCTTGTATTTTGTGTTGTTTATGTGAGAATCAAATGTAAAGTGGCAACAACCAGAGAAAAACAAAGCAAAACATATTTACAGTACTTTGAGCTGCGCTTTAGTAAAACAACTCGGCTCGTGGCCTCGGGTCTCTTCACCACAACCACAGTAAGTAACCCAAA
The DNA here is from genome assembly GCA_035044725.1 of Scaptomyza caliginosa. NCBI lineage: Eukaryota > Metazoa > Arthropoda > Insecta > Diptera > Drosophilidae > Scaptomyza > Scaptomyza caliginosa. The sequence goes on along the minus strand of JAWNNR010000923.1, from coordinate 4,106 downwards.
AAGTTAAGCCAAAAGTGCCGAATAATCAACAATTTGTATACTATTTAGATGATCTGGCTGCCAATAGTCATCTATGTGCCAGCGTTGGCTTTTAATCAGGGTAAGTTTCTGAACTGTTGCGTTTATTCGAAGCACTTCTTAACTTGTTTACTTTACAGTGACTGGCATTAATGTTCATATCATCACGCCTGCGGTGTGTATTGTTTGCATATTTTACACCACTGTTGGCGGCTTAAAGGCTGTCGTCTGGACGGATGTCATACAAACCGTAATTATGGTTGGCGCCGTAATCTTCGTCGTTGTTAAGGGCACTATCGATGTGGGCGGCCTTGGTGTGGTCATAGAGCGCAATCTGGCTAGTGGACGTCTCGAGTTTCCTGAGTAGGTGGACAGTTAATTAATGCATTTAAAATTTGACATTACATTGGCCAGCTAAAAGCATGCCTGCGACATCTTGTAGTTCCAAACGTTATTTTTTATTCTGTTTACCACTTTTTTTGTATACAGATTCACATTTGATCCCAAGGTGCGCATGTCTGTATTTGCCTTGTTTATTGGATATACAGCACATTGCACGTACAATGTGGGCTGCAATCAGATCGTCACACAACGCTATTTATCGCTCCCCAACGTTAAGGACATTAAGAAAGCCTCTATCTTATTTATTGGAGGTGTGGTTTTGTTAAATGCCTTAACATTATACAATGGCGTATTGCTCTATGCTACCTACTATGATTGTGATCCCCTGACAACAAAGGTGTGTGTGTGTGTTTGGAATTCGGTTTCGTACTTTAAGCAAATAATCAATTGATTTACAGCTGGCCAAGGCCAAGGATCAGCTTGTGCCGCTGCTTGTCATGGATACGCTACAGTCATTTCCTGGTATATCTGGCATGTTTGTGGCTGGCGTGTTTAGTGCCGCACTTAGCTCACTGTCCACAGCACTCAATTCTCTAGCCGCTGTTTTTCTTGAGGACTACATCAAGCCGCTATGTAGGAAACCTTTTACCGAACGTCAAACGGCCATCACAATGCGTCTCTGCACGGTCATAATTGGCTGCGTGAGCGTTGGCCTCGTCTTCGTCGTGGAACGCATGGGCACACATGTTATGCAGTTATTTATGACTCTAAGTTCTGTGACACAAGGACCACTGATGGCGCTCTTTGTAATGGGCATGCTGTTTCCGCGACTCAACGAAAAAGTATGTATGTATTGATTTTTGGTATAAGGAAATAATCCTGTACTCAGTACAACAGTAGAAAACTTCTAAATGCTAACAAAACTATTCAAAACTATTTAATTCTTAACGACTAAACGAATTTATATAGTTTCTGCTAAAATTGAAAAGTTTTTTGTGTATGTAAATTAGTAAGCACTTAATGAATTGGGTACAGGGTTACTTTAAGTGGAGAATTTGTGTTTTTAATATATGTAAATATATATTTTTTTTAACTTGGCTCTTTTCAGAGCGCTCTAACTGGTGCTTTAAGTTCCCTTTTATTCATGACCTGGCTATGCGTAAATTCGCAGTTGGCCATGAATTCGGGTGAATTGCGATACGAGTGCAAACCAGTCAGCATAGAGGGCTGCAATTACGAATTTGAACGGCCATTGGTGACGCCAGCAAATGCCACTTTCACTGCCACTGAGACGGCGTAAGTAGCTTAAACGAGTTAAGTGAACAAGAGAATTGTAACTTATATTATTTTCCATAGTTCACTCGGCATTTTTCAGCAAATCTATCATATTTCCTTTATGAACTACACACTCTTCTCGGCAAGCGTGGGCGTCATTGTTGGTTATCTTTCAGGCTTCATATTCGGACGTCATGGGCCTGAGGATGTGAATGTTGAGCTGCTGGCGCCTTGCATGCGACGCTTCTATAGAAGCAATTACGCCAGTGTGCAGCTCAACGACACTGCCTTAAAGTCTGTTTCTCAGAAATAATTCAAATAAAACTTAGCATGTGTTAACGACTTAAGACTTGTAATAAAAGTTTTTGATTAAGTATACGTCGTGTTTGACTTGAACTTTGTGTAATCACCAGACTAATCTATGAGTGTATTAGCATTTCTATTTCGAACTGTCATTAACATGAATTGTTTGCTAAATACCTTGTAAACAATTGGCCCATGGCTGGGCCATTATAAATATTTATTTAGTATTTCATCTCTATTTTCCATGTTAATTATATTAACTTTGTTTAGTATTTTGAACTGCGCTATGGTGCAAGCATTCGCAACTTTGGCTCTGTGCTGTTTATTGTGGGCACGGCAAGTATATAATATCTAGCTTAGAAATCCCATTCTCAACCCAGTCTTAATGTTATATGCAGATGCTCTGGCTGCCTGTGGCTCTATATGTGCCTGCCATCACCTACAATCAAGGTGAGTCTACGGCTTAAGTTATGGTTGTTCTATCTTTATATTGTGTATTTGAATAATTGCAGTCACCGGCACAAGCATCCATGTTATTACGCCTATTGTCTGCATAATCTGCACTTTCTACACGTGTGTGGTAAGATTTAATTAAATCAAGGACTAACCACATTATTCACACACACACAAACTTACAATAACTCCAGGGCGGCTTAAAGGCGGTCATTTGGACGGATGTCATCCAGAGCTTTGTTATGTATGGTTCCATTTTAACACTGTGCATTAAAGGCACCTACGATGTGGGCGGCTTGGGCGTGGTGCTACAACGCAATGAGGCAAGCGGTCGTCTCAATGCACCAGAGTAATTAAATGATGACCTAAATGTACAGATTAATTGAGAATTACAATAAGTTGTTAACTATTAATAGATGGACCTGGGATCCAACAGTGCGTCTATCCATGCTGTCTGTTATTGTGGGTGGCACATTGCACAAAATACAATCGTCTTGTGTGAATCAGGTGTCCATACAACGTTTTCTATCTCTGCCTAGCTATAAGCATGCCAAGCAATCAATGCTTTTGTTCACTCTACTTCTCATCTTTCTCATGAGCTGCTGCAGTTATATGGGCCTTGTGATTTATGCTGTTTACCACGATTGTGATCCCATCAGTACCAAGGTGAGTTGTAGCCATTGAATGGTATACTTACCTTACACTAAAATGGTCTTTATTTCAGCTTGCCAAGGCCAGCGATCAGCTGCCCTCGTTGTTCATGATGCGTACGCTGGGCTCGTTGCCCGGTCTGCCAGGATTGTTTGTGGCTGGTGTTTTTAGCGCAGCTTTAAGTTCTCTATCAACGGGTCTCAACTCAATGGCATGCGTGGTTTCGCAGGATATGATTCGTCCGTTGCTCAAAAAACCTCTAACAGAGCGTCAAACTGCCTTTCTGCTACGTGCCATTGTTGTCTTCTTTGGCTTGTGCTGCATCGGCATGGTTAATGTTGTAGAAAAGCTGGGTATGGTGGTGCAGTTGGCCACTACCACTTCGGCTGTATCAATGGGTCCACTGTTGGGCATCTATGCAATGGGTGTCTGTGTGCCTTGGGTCAATGCAAAGGTTATTTATATTTATTACACTAAAAAACAAGCTTGATTTTAGGATGTTTTTCTTTTAGAGCGCTTTAACTGGCAGCTTGGTTTCATTTGCTGTCCTGTCTTGGATCTGCGTTAAGGCACAGCTGTTGCAAATGCACGGCGAGATTCGCTATCCCAAGATGCCAGTCTCTGTGTCTGGCTGTGATTATGAATATGATAATGCCACTGTTTGGCACACCTTGCACGAGTACAGGTTATATTCATGCAAAGAAAGAAAAACTTATTTATAGTAAATTTTGTTTCTTTGTTTATTTCTTGCAGTCCCTCAACGGATCGTAATTTGTATTATTTGTCTTTCTTTTGGTACACAGCATTGGGTGGCGTGATTTGCACAGTGGTTGCTTTGCTCGCTGGCCTGGTCTTTGGCTGGCAGGATGTATCTGAAATGGATCCTGCCCTAGTAACACCCTGCATGCGTCGGTTTCTGCCCAAGAAGCATTATGAGGCTATTGACTTGGAGGAGCTGTTTAGACGTAAGGCGCAAGTCGATAGCAAAACAGACCATGGAAGGAATTTAACTAACAAATAATTACACCTAAAATTAAATTATGTTTTGTTTCTCTAAAGCTGTA